>JAKWJA010002497.1:71527396-71855313 GCA_027704765.1 Solanum habrochaites | reverse complement strand
ACTATTCTAGATTTGCGGTTTTGAGTAATGAGGTAGTGTAACTTTCAGTCGTGCACTACGCACAAAGTGAAACAAAGATAGAAGGGACACAATTAGCAGGATTAGGGGGTGTGCATACAAAACTAGGGGGGGGCGAGGGTAGCTGAGGTTAGGGTGTGGATCAATCGCCAACGAATCAAATTAAAATGATGGATATAGATAAAAGTGCATTTAGATGATCCATAAAATCCACTACAATACGTCAACAATGTAGCAACACAATTACCTGAAGAAGATCATTAAATAGGAGGGTACTCGCAAGGTGAGCACACCAAAAGAGTGAGCTGCAGGGCCCTCAATTAGCGCGGGAGGTACGTCTTGGTGTAAAATAGGGGGGTTCTTAATTTGTAATTTGATCATCATATTTCAAGATTCATTACTGCTGGTTCTAATCCTTGTGTCGGAACGGGTGACACTGCCGATCCTCATCCTAGGAGAGCGATCCTGGGTGTCAGAGGGAGGGGAAGAAGGAAGGTGAACGGGTGGCCCACCCGATGCCAAGATTCTAATCAGCTGTTCCGGGGAATGGGGGTGAGACGTGACACTCCGATCCGTCAGTGGCAGGATAGACTAGTCCTTGTTCTGAACGTGACACTGGGGTGTATAAGGGGCATCCGATGCACCTCATAGCTAATCCCTGGTGTGGTGAGGACGTTAAGCCTGGGTGGGATCCGATCGCATATTGCTGCAGCTGATTGGTACGGTAACGGTGGATACACTGCGCGATGCCGATATCTGAAGTCCGGGTGTCGGAAATGTGTACACCGAGGAATCCTGCTATGAACTATCCTGGTGGTCGGGAACGGTGACCCCGGGGCGTCCCTAAGGTCTCATTCTGTTAGTTCATGGCAAAGGGGCAACCTTCTTGTTAGTACCAAGGCAAATGCATCGATGTAACGAACTACAAATTAGGAGTTTAGAGATTCAACAGAGACAAAAGGAACAGCCGTCAATCATGCTAGTGTTCATGGCACACGATCACCAGTCGGTATGAATAAGGACACAAATCATAGCTCCCAGCAACTAAAAGAAGCAGTATAGGAAGGGTATTACAATTGACCTAACCGGCAAATAGGCAGTATGCCGTTCGGCTAGGTTAAGGGAGATTTTGGGGGGGGAGAGACTCTATAAATAGCGATAAAACCATGTGGACATAAACCGGTCCAAGATAGGGGGGAGGGAGGACCGGTACCTCCCCGCACGCGTAAAAAGGATTCGTGATCGAGCAAGCTATGTCCTCAAAGTCTTTGCTGTTTCCTCTGACACATCTTCGTTCTTCATCTTTCTGCTCGTCGTGTGCGTGGTGCTCCCGGGTTCTCTGCTCGGTTTCCTGAGATCTGTTCGTATTTTGTCTATTCAAAAACCCTTTTCTTGATGGTATACCCTTATAACAAGTGGTAGGAAAATTAGAGGCATAACAGAATGGTCAAAAAGGTAAAACCCACTAGTGTGCATGTCCAAAGTGGTTTTGGTCTCCGGAATTTAACCCGCCAGGAGTAAAAGTTATTGGAACCTTAACCACTACTGTAGCTGGTAATTATAAGCAGGGAATAGTCCAACCGGAGAAAGCGCCCCCATTAAAACCTTAGGCAAGGGAACGTCGGGCGAGGCGCGCTTCGGTCAACGAGCCGTGGGGTACTGGGCCCAGGTCAGTGCCGGCTACTGTCCGTCCGCCGGTCGCTCTAACGGTCGCGTCACAATGTTATAAGATGCCATTCATTAAAGATTCTGTGTGGCGGCCCGTCAGTGTCTTTGCGATGGTCGTCCTGCCAGATTGGGAATCTTCGTCTACTTCTAGGAGGGAGGTCGAGTCTCGTACCGACGGACGCGGCAAAGCAATTTCAAGATTGTCTAAGTGTTTGGTTGAAGGCGAGAGCCCCGCCCTCTACGGTCCCTCGTGCCTAAATGACGGTCAAAACCGTCGTGGGATCCTGTCGACGTCAGAGCAATACTCATCCAGGGAGTTTGGTTTGTCCAAATAAAAGCGTGCGTGCTAATAACCAAGGAAACGACTAACAGGTGTCGTTGTACAGAGGAGGATGGGACGTTTTTTGTTGCAAGGAGCTAGTTGTCATAGTATCATTAGAGTCGGATGGTATTGAGGGTTGTTGGGTTGTTATGTGGTTTCTTTAGAAATAGCCAGAGTAGTTCGGTATATATTGAGTTGTGAGGGAGGGGTAGGGAAGGAACAACAAGAAAATGCTTTGAAGTACGCGAGACTAAATATCAAAAGAATTTGTTGTTTGTCTTTCTCTCTTATTGTGTATGTGGTGGGTGGTGAAGAGGGAATTCTTGTCTGTCTCTTGTATTGTAGATGTATGGTCTTAGGTAGTAGTGGTATTAGGCTTGTCCGGGGGTTGTACCGCCCAAAGCGCTTAAAACTATACACGTGTTGTTTTGGTCGTATATACAAACCCCTCTATCTTATTTCTTGATATGCGAACGCCTCACACTTTTCAATGGGTGGTGGCAGTCCTTTGATTTACCTTCTAGCTCCGCTTTTATCTTGTCTTCGGTATGTTTCTTACAGTGTTATTTTGATTGACATGAGGTCAAATGGTGCAATCACGAAGGAGAGGCTACAATCTTTAGAATCAAATCACATGCATTGGAGATACTAAGAGACGTACATTCCAGGAGAAAAAGAATTGAACATTGCGAAAAACACATGTGATGTAATTATAATATACTAGAGTAACTAAAAGCATTTGGATCTGAAGTGTTTGACTAGAGATCCAAAGAGTATACGGGAGCGAAGGAAAACTGAGGTGACCCGTTGCAGATTAATGTCAACGCTCGTCATAAAAAAATTAAAGACTGGAGGAGGTGAAACAGTGGAGTGTAGTGTAAAACTATTGGGTGAAGTTAAAGTCAAACAAAAATCAAATCTGCATGTCGGTTACAAGAAAAATAGGAATTTAATGTTATTTTGGTTGAAGGTTAAGTGTTGCACCGATTAAGAATGGGGAATTATTCGATAAAGGAAGAATTAGGTGTTTTCGGCGGGTAACGTAGGTTGGGTCCAAGCAGAATAGCTTGCAAGTTTAATAAACTCGAAAGAGTAAAATAGAAAACAAGTATTGGTAAAGGTTATGGCGGGTGATATTGATAGAGGAAGATTGACAAGTAGTTAGTGGTACTGAACGAGATATAATAATAGAGGAGGGAATGTACGGGGGGTATAAAGGGAAGGATAAGGTACCGGAAGGAAAGAAAGTCTTGAATTCGTGGCGATTTGGTTGATACCAAGTAGAGAATTACTTATGACGTGCTCGTCCGATCGTATTTGAATAATGCCCTATGTGGACATGGGTTTCCTGTGTAATTAAAGAAGGACTAAGCAACAGTGGGTTGACGTATATCTAGATTCGGTGGTTAGTTGAATTTTTTGTGGAGGGGTCGAGGGCGGGGTTTGCAGATCGAATAGAACATGATTTAGGTGGGTATTTTTGACTATTTAATTTGACCATAAACATGATTGTGGATAGTTACGGGGTGTTCGCTTATTCCTATGTTATAATCCAAGGTATATAATATTTTGTCAAAACTGAATAATCAAAACTAGTAACAACAAACATAATATGGGAAGTTTAAATAGGGCATTTTAAATTGTTAAAAAAGGGGAGAACTGGCCGGTTGGGGTAAAGATACATAGTTCTAGAAAGTGGGTGTTGAGAGATCACATCTTGTAACAATAATTGTTTGTCGTATCGGCACAAACACAGGTCATCCAAGGCACGGAAAAGTGATAGGGGCACAATCTGATTTAGGTTTATTATACAAATGACGCGGGTTAACAGATCTCGTATAGGAATTCCTCTAAATTGCCTTGGGTTGCAAAATATAGAAGTTCAGGGCTTTAAGATTGTTCTTGGAATCTAGATGACTGTGAACTTGAACTTGGTATCTTGAGCTGACTTTTGAGTTGAACTTGCAATGGCTGCGACTTGGTATTGTGAGGCAGTCCGTGTGTGTTGATCTGGGATCGGTGGTCTTTAAGAAGCTTGGCAGCATGCTTGAATTCCAAATTAAGAGGCTGTGTAGCGGTTTTTATAGTAGGGACGTAAAAAGGTGATGGGGCTTGTATGGGTGAGAACCGTGTGTAAACCACAGGCAGGAGTTTCTCTAGCTTCTTTTTTAGAATGGAATTTTGTTGTGGTATCTCCTTTCGGAATTATGTAGGACCCCTATTTATAGTTTTTAGAATATAGGAGAAATTGGCCTGATTGGGTAGATGATGATTCCGGGTCACGAGGCCAATCAGATTTGACTTGTGGACGATGGGCATAGTAGACTTTATGAGAGCGGGACTTGTAATCTTGACACAGGGTCCAGGTGGATTCGTATTGGGTTTTCTTAGTGTGATTGTGGCGAGTAGGCCAGCATCAATTCTCACACGGTGGATGGGGCCCAAAGGTGGTGCGCTCGTAGAATGAGATGAGTATTGGTGTCATGCCATGTAGCCCAAAATCAATTAATTTTAGAAACTGTCATTAATGCCAGTATTTGGGGGTAGTGGACTTGGAAGGTGGAGGGATGTCAAGTCATGTGTGAGTATCAGATCCACACTATTTAGTTGGATAATAATATGTTATGAATTTCAATGATGAGATCCATATCATTGTTATAAATTTATGTTTAGTCGCAATTTGTAAGTGATACAATTGCCCCTGATGCTTGGGGGCAGCTTCGTGTCGAGAGTAGGAGGGGTTTATCTGTTAATGAGACGCTAGTGCGTTGCGTTACAAAAAGGAGTGACATAAAAACCGGGTTACTAATTGCACAGTTGGGTTAAAAATAAGGATTATGACTGGAATTAACAATTGGTTAATCGCGTACGGTCAATTTCAGGTTCATCATAGTCTAGTATATATTAATGATAGTATATATATTATAGTCTATATAGAATATAAATAACGTAACGCGTGAACAAATATAGATGATCAATATGATCCGACAGCAAAGAATTGGAATTGAAATTAGGAATTGTAAATCCTATTCACTAGTTAGGAATTGCCTATAACGATGGTTGTAGTTGCACGCAAAAACCAAAGAAGTGACAATTAATAAGGTTCAAGCGTAGAAAATTGTAAATCCTACTCAATTATCAGATTACAGTAGGATATGGGTTTGTATTGTCCGCAGCCACAAACAGATACAACATTGTAATTTGAACTGGGGAGCAGTCAGGATGTCGTGATCGCCCCGAACATGACAGTCTACGACGGAGATACAGAATTCAGCTAATAACTGGGGACAGTCCATAACCTGAGTTTTATCATGTCAATTAAACGGACTGTGAGCTACGACACTAAAGGGACATAACGCAAAGGTAATTTCGCTACTTTTTTGTTGGTTATTATTATTGGTTCGTCCACTTTTTGGAGCAGCTTTGCCAAATGTCGGTCACGTAGAAAAGTTCATATCGGTGGCATTGTCGAAAAATCGAAAGCGATGGCACCGTTTGATTTTTTTGGTGGTCAGAAATAGATTTATTCAGATATCTAACATACCCAAATTTAAAATGAATACCGTCGTAATCTTTTCTAGATGATATGGTTTTGAAGTTAGTTTGCTAGTGATGGTCTATCATAGTAAAAATTCGATCGCGTTTTTTGAACCAGGGCAGCCTGGGACATATTACGTGCGAAAAGTGTCAGTATCTCATTGTATCGGGAAAAAAGTAGAAAATCATCACAACAGTTTGATGTTTTCAGAACTAGGACTTTTTGAATATCTAACATATCCAAATTACAAAAGTTTAATCCTTCAGAATCTTGTCGGTGGAGATGAGTTTTGTTGGGGAAGGGTGTGTGTAGCTCTAGATGCGTGTCATGGCTAAAGAATCGTTACTTTTTTAACAGCCTGATATGGTTCAGCTAGAAAATTTTATAATGCTCATTGTGAGTAAAAAGTCAAGAGTCATGAAATGCCGTGTGGTAAAAGATTGTTGTCAGAAACATAGCCGGTTTTCCATCGCTTAACATATCCCAGGAACTCAAATTTAATAACCTTAAGAATCGTCTAGAAATGATTTTGTGGGTGGGGAGGTGAAACTGCTGGATTCTGCATGCTAAAAGAATTTTCATATTTGTTTTCCTTACTAAAATCTCGTGATCATTGACTATGAACAACGAACATCACGCGATCTACTGTGAGAACGATGTGCGGGCGAAATCTAGACATAGAAGCTCTACAACACTTCAGATATGCAATGGATTTAATACCTTCCGAGCTCAACATCTTGACGGTAACAATCTCGCCTTTCACTGTAGAATTTCCTGGTATGGGTCTTTTTTTTTGTAGATGGCAGAGCACAAGAAGATTTTATATTTTATGGAGGCTACGATGTGGGGAATGATTTATCACATAAAATATGCTAAGCGATGCCCAGTGGGGAAAGGGGAGGAGAGAAACCGGAAATACAATCACAATAAAATACAGAGACGGGGTCTCAAGGTTTTCCAAAAATGGCCCCGAATGGCATTACAGCCAATTTGAAATTTTAGACTAGAATGGGGTCCCCGTGGTATCGGTCTGGGAAAGCACCAAGGGCCTTGAAAACACACTGCAAGTTGTTACAGCAGAGTCCCTATTTTTATAGCCAGAAGCTTTAATAGAAATCCCGCGTTACGGCTAGTACCGGGGTCTGAAAATAAAGGCTCGGGTTGCGGTTAACACATGTGCGCGAAATACTGACTAGGTAACACAGGTCGATTATGGTTAGGTGAGGATGATCAGTGTAACGGCTCCCGGCCTTTAGAAATTCCACTCAAGGTGTATACAAAATCAATCGCATGCTAATGAGGGGAGCAACTTGAAGAGGCTTTAACTATAGGATCCGGGGGGAACCAGTGTAACGCGTCGTACCCATGCTTTTAAAATAGAACATCAAGGTGTTACAAAGTCCGGAATGCTTACCACCTTGAATTTTTACTAGAATACCGTTATAAATGGGGCTCCCGCCTTAGAAATAAAGCCCAAGAAGTTTGTGTCCAAGAAATCTGAAGAAGCTTAACCGAACGATGAAGGTGTTTCTAGGAAATACCGGTGTAACGCATCGGAAGCCCCCTTGAAAATACACGGTGCGACGGTGTATACAAGGTTCCGAATGGTTTAAACAAACAACCAGGGACTTGAAGCTTGTACTAAACTAGTCGTGTAAAACTAGGGCGCGGACCCGCGCTTGAAAAATAAAACTCAAGGTGTGAAAACAAGGTTGTCCACTGCTTAACCAACTTGAGCGTTTACTGAGAAATGGAAAGGACAGGGTTGTACGAGCTCCCACCACTTGAAAATAACCTCAAGGTGTTCAAGGTTCCAAATTGATTCAAGCCGCCGGTTTAAGCTTTACTAGAATAAAAAAATTGAGGGCCTTGAACACTCCTCCTTGAAAATGAAACTCAAATGTGTGTACAGAGATTTAGAGGTCAGAAGGGTGCTAAACACAAAGAACGTTGAAGCTGTTACTATAATACCAGTGGTATCGTAAAACCCGCCCGGTTGAAAATAAACGGTCAAGGGTTGGTGTGACGGCAGGGGGGGTTAGCAACGGACATGTTCCAGGACCCAACCTGGCGTTGAACTTTGGACTAGAATGGGCCAGGGTAGACACTCCCCTCCTTGAAAATACTCACGGTTACAAGGTCCGCGGAATGCTTGACATGGACGTGAGTAGAATACCGTGTAACACTCACCGATGCTTGAAATAAACTCAAGGTGTTACAGAGGGTGTCCTAATTTTTGATCATGTAGACTTTAGAGAATACCGGGTTTAAGCACGTGCAAGCCAGGGGAAGGGGGGGACACGGGCGCCGGCCTATAGGAAAAACAAACCAAAAGGTTGTTTACTAGTCCTGAAAGTGCTTAAACCAACTTAGCGGGCACGTGGGAGAGGGGTGGCGGGCGAAACCCCGTGTCGAAAAGCAGCAAAATTTAAAATAGAGTTCAAGGTGTCACGAACCACGGAACAAGAATATTGTTCGCAGGGAGTCTTAAGGCAGTGTGGTTGACAAGGTAGAGGGAAAAGGGGAGAAAGCTATCGCTTTTAACGGGCTGAACTCATGGGGAACATCACGTCTCTATATGATGGGTCTGCGGACGGTGCAAGGTGTCCAACGACTAATAAGACGATAAAATGTGTAGAAGATGCGTGGAAGGAAGGAGATTCAGAACGAACGCGAGCATACAGGCAGGGCAAAGGTGACGGAAGTATGTGGATCCGCCCTAACTGGCATGAGATACAGTTATTCACAGTTGTCGGTGGAAAAGGAGAGTTTGGCAAGCGGAGCTTGAGGGGGGGCAAAGAGGACGTAGAAAAGGTGTTCCACGACTAGAGCCATAGAAAAATAAGGAGTCAGAGTAAACGCACTCAGGCCTATGTAGATGGGAGGAAAACAAGACAACAGAGGAAAACACGAGCAAAATAATCCGGGCCCTAGAAGGGCAAAGGGAAAATCGGGTCACAAAAAGAAAAACAAGGACCGACATGGAAAAGGGTAAAGAGTCGGGAATAAAGTAAAAAAACACGCAGGGGGAAGGTCAGCGCGTGCGACAGTGTCAAACCGAGGCACATACCCTAGTCTGGGGCGGAGACACACCAGTGCGAGAGGGCTATGCGAGGGGTAATAAACAAAGATGAACGACAGTGAAGCCGGGGGAGCAAAACAGGAAAACGTCCACTCTGGTACGTACGTGAAGGGTCCGGACTCGGTGTCGGTAGAGGGGAGTGAATAAAGACGGCAAGTGGAGGGGGCGGAGGGAATTGGAACGGGGTAAGATATACAGGACTCGAACAGGAATAGAAGACGAATCACGGGGGCATACCAAATTGGAAGGCAGAATGTTAGACAGGGAGCGGTCATGCGACGTGGGGGATCAAAACTGCTTAAAGGTTGGAGTGAGTAGGAGAGAATACTAACTGGAAGGAGTGGGGGAGCCCCCGCCATGCGTGCTGCAGGGGCCAGCAGTCCAGGAAAAGAACAGAAGAAAAAGAAACAAGCTGCCAGGGGAGACAAAAATAAAAGAAAATAGAATCGCTTGGGACGGGCAGGCAAGAGCAGGGGAGAAGTGGGGGGGAACGCAGCACTAACGGAAGAGGTGTTCGTCGGACTGCCTACCTACCTGGGTGGTCGAGGTCGGCACAACACAACGTAGTTCTGAGATTTTAGTGATTTTTTTTTTGTTGTCGTACAAAATTATAACTCATTAATACAATGGCTGGGGGGCCAGAAGGTCCAGTCTACAACAAATGCATTTTACCCTCAGAAACTCGTTGAGCCGGGGGTCAATGGGGAGCAGTGCCGTCGGGGAGGGGGGGGGGGAGAGGGGAAGCAGCACAGAGGGGGGGAGAATAAGAAAAAGGGTGAGGATGAACAAGAAAAAGAACTCGGGGGAAACCAGAAAAGGGAAAGAAGAGCGGAGGGGGGGGAGGGAAGGAGGGGGGAGGGGGGGGGAGAAAAGGGGGAGGGGGCGAGGAGGAGGGGGGGGGAAAGGGGGGGGGGGGGGGGAGGGGAGAGGGGGGGGAGTGGGGGGGGGGGGGGGGGGGGGGGGAGAAAGGAGGGGGGGGGGGGGCAGGGCGGAGAAGGAGAATGAGGGGTAGAAAGAAAGGGGGGGGAGTGGGGGGGGGGGGGGGAGGAAGGGGGGGGGGAAGGGGAGGGGGAAGAAAAAGGAGGAAGTGGGTGGGGGGGGAGTGTGAGGGGGAGGGGAGGGGGGGGAGGGGGAAAGGGGGGAGGAGGGAGAAGAGGGGGGAAGGGGGGGGAGGGGGGAGGAGGGAGGGAAGAGAGGGGGGAAGGAGGGGGTGGGGGGGAAAGGGGAGGGGGAGGCGGAAGGAGGGGGGGGGGGGGGGGGGGAGGGGGTGAGATGGGGAGTGGGGAGGAGATGAGGGGGGGGGGGTGGGGGGGGGGAGGGGGGGGGGGTGGGGGGGGGGGAGGGGGGAGGGGGGGGGGTGTGGGGGGGGGGTGGGTGGGGGGGGGTGGGGGGGGGGGGGGGGGGGGGGTGGGTGGGGTGGGGTGTGGGGGTGGGAGGGGGGGGGAGGGGGGGAGGTAGAAGGAGGGAGGGGAGGACGGGTACGCTGGCCTAGATAGTTCGTGTGTACTGGCACCTAACTAAAGCGCCTCACTGATCAAACTGTGATGGGGTCCAAGTGTTGGGTAATGACTTCGTTTATGGTGAATTACCATGGTTATACAGAATTTGATGGGGTGTGCTTGGTAATATAATTATTATAGACTTAGCAAGATGGTAGCTCGTGTTGTCAAAGTGGATGGTTGCCACCATGTGTGCAGGCCTGTTTGCAGCTTCCATGCTTTGTGGAAGTGGTGGATTTGAATTGTTATGCCTGGTGTGACAAGACAACTAATCATGGTGATAGACCATGGAGAGGCAATTGGAAAGAGATGTGTGGGGTGGGGAGCAAGGAAATTATGCTGAGTAAAGAGCAAAAGGTGTCGTTCTCTGAAGAAGTCATAGTATTGTATAATGACGTGGGTGGGGAGGAGAATTTGGTGGGGGTCTGTGGGAACTAGAGGTGGGGTAATGTGCATTAAGGGAGAGTCGGGGCTGCCGCCAGTAGCTTAGAAATGTTTGATAAAGTTCCAGTTGTGATATATCCTTGGGATACACAAAAGGACTGGGGAAAGCAAGTAAGCCAAGGGGTTGAAGACGCGTCCGTACGAAATGCTTTTTCTTCTATGTGTGGTCGTTCAACCACAGCTTAGAAGCTCTGTTCTGGGGGAGGGGAAGGGTTATGATGTGCTGATTGGTGGTGTCAATGGTAGTTTTGTACGAGAATGACGTGTGAAAAGGAAATCGTGTGGGGATCCATATTACGGATAGGAAGGGTTGAATTGAGGTGGGGCGGTGTTGGGCGAGAAAGATGGAGTGGGGTGACGTGAAGGCGGAATAAGAGAAGAGACATCGAGGGGACAAGGAGGAGCAAATAGAGAGCGTGGTAAAGTTAGTGCTGACTCTTATGGCACACTTCGTCTTGTCTGCGGGATCTGTGCGATATTTGTGCATAAAATAGGGACAGCGATCTTAATCCATCAGGCATCATAACTTGTAAAGCACCATTGTGAATATGCATGAAATACTTTTACTACAGAGGTGGAGTATATCAGGGGAACTTTTGAGGTAAATTTGCCCCGCAGCCTTGTGAAGCGAGAGGCGTAACTCTGGTCGTTCTATTAACCGGGGGGGGGGACGCGAAAGCGATAACGTTGATCTCCAGACTTGAGAAAGCAACCTCAAGCGGACCTTCTTATTAAAGGGTCACGAGATATACGAAATCTTGATAACCTCAAGGTTTTGTGGTGGGGGCTTGCTACCCGCTCGATTTTTCGGATCGAGAGGCGATGGCTGGGTCTAAACGTCAGCAAGAACGCACTCGAGCATTTGGTTCTTTCTGCCCGTCAGCGTGAGGGCCCTGTTGTTGGAAATATCAAGGGTCATTAAGGAGGGGGTATTGGTGAAAGAAAACGGTGGCGAGGTGGCAAGGGAAAGCTGCAATGGGGTCAGGAAAGCTAACCAAAAGGCAAGTGAATGGGATGGTGTTAGCTTTGAGGAGAGTGGGTGCGTATGCTCATTGTACCTATAGTAACGCCCACAAGCTTTTATTCAGCAAAAATGTGCTTTCGCATGCCAAATCGCCGTTTGGATTTTGGAGGACAACTGGGTGTCTTCAGCAGGTTGGCATAGAGTCCTTATTGAATGCTTGATCAGATGAAAGAAGCTATGAGCAGGCACGCATGGTACCAAGAAGATCGTTGGGAGGCTCGGTGCGCATAAAATCACGAAAAAGATCACAAACTGGTTCAATAGTACCTTGTTATCAGGAAGGGGTGTTTGCCCATTGTCTAGTATTAGTAGGGGTATGCGCGGGAAGGCCAAATTGATGTGGATGCGATATTTACCGAAAATGACAAATACAATGGAAAAGGACGGGGGGTCGGAATACAATTTGCCATATGCGTCTTTCTTCAGGCTCTTGTAAGAGGCGGACGAAGGCATTCAACGCCATTGGGTGTGTGCAAAGTTAGAGTCATTGCCGGGCCAAATGATAGCAAGTGTCCGACCAGAAGGGACTTTGATAATGGTGTCCTACAAGTATCGGCTATGCCGGCCAATCTCGGAAAGGCCAAGGATAGCGATGGGTTGGGGCAAGAGGTGACTGGTGCGCGGGTGGCTTGATAGATGAATGTCGATAGTAAATTGACAAGCGATCACATTTCTCCTAGGTCCTGGGCTTAATCGTAATCAATAGGTATCAAGGCGCAACATGTTGTTGGCCATAAGTACCGCGCATCCGTCAGAAGTGACCCCAATCCCTCTCTTTATTGAAAGCGAAGTGTTTGGTTGTCCAATTGGAGTGATGGCCGGACATACGTGCGCGAGTGTTAGCTTCTTACCAGAGCTTGGACGGTCGAAGCTTCTCCGTCTCCGCAAACAGTCGTACAACATACGCTGTCAAATGATATCCTATATAATGGTCCTTGGAGTAAAGTGAGAACTAGGTAGCCACGACGTATAGTCCGAGTTCTTGTTATTAGGTGAGTTTCTTGGAAAGTATCCCTGAAGCATAGTAGTCGATATGTGTTGTCTCCACTACATATACCATAGTCGTCGGGGGGACAAAACTTCGACGTGCGAACAATATGAGGTCAAGCTGATTTTGATCAAGTGATTCTTGAAATTCTTAAATTCTTCCTTATATAATGATGCTGACGAAATCCATTTTGTGACAGAGCAGTTACTGGTGTAGGGGGGGGGGTGTGATGCAGAGAAGGGAGGAAAGATGTTAGCGTTGAATCGTAGAGTACGCATCATCATCTTCTAATTCTATTTATCGACGCACATGTGTGAAGGGTTACAGTCCCCAAGCCATCTTATCAAGCTTTTTGAGCATATCATGATAAAGTCTCAATTTAAGAGATTAGGCTTTTTGTTTTACCTCATAACTTCCTAAGAAGAGTGATTATAAGCCAAGTTGTAGAGTCACAAAGCCTGGTAATGTAATATGTGTTCTAATGTCAACAGCCACTTTCAGTCCCAAGTATCAGTGCTGATATTAGCTACGATATTTGAGCACTGATTGGTTTTAGAAGTTGAAAAGAGGAATGGTAGAAATCTCTTTTTGTGAAGTATTGAACACCACAATCCAGCACCAGCTCCGGTCGCGACAATGTAACCAACCACCCTTCGAGAGTACATTTTGTTCCAAGGAGGTTTTTGGAAAGCTTCAATTAACATCAGCATCTTCATCAGGAAACTCTCAAAGGGTTGACTACTCAATCATTTGGTAAGGTGTCGGCTGCTAAGAAATCTCTAGGTGCTTGTGCCCTTGCAAGCGTTATTTTGAGTGGATGGTACACATCTCAATTGGGTTGGGAATTGAGGTTACTCTGCAGGTCGGTCACTAAGGAACAAGGTTTTTGTAGCATAACACACGTTGAGGGATTTTCATGCTAGAAAATAAGAGGCGGACGAACATGAGCTTAGAAGAAATAAATATGCTTGAAATCTTTTGAATTGAGGAAGGACCAGTGCCAATCATAACTTTGTTCAAGATTTGGAAAATCATTTGAGCGGTCATTGGGTGTCTCGTTGCTCTTAAGAGTGTAATAAAGAGAATTTTTCTTTTGCCGGGGTTACATTCTCCTTTGACTAAAGGCTCCTACCGGTGGACCCTTCTTTTGTGCTGTAAAAAAAAAAAAAAAGAAAAAAAAGAAAAAGAAAAAAGAAGGGAGAGGAGAACCAAAGCAATGTAGGAGGGAGGTAGTGGTAAGTGGATATAGGGATTCCAAAGGTATATAATGGGCAATGCGCGGAACGGACAAAAAAACCTGGAGGTTTCTCTAGAATAGACAATTTGATACTTTTAACGGTCTTCGAAAGCTACATGTTTGGGTAAAAAGGTACCCAATTAACAGAGGTAGCAGCTGTTCTTCACATGAAGATTGACACCTTGACCTGGTAAATGTGACGATCGGGGAAGGAAGGGAAGGGGGTCCAACCACTTGATTTGGCGAAGAACCTTGAAGCCCTGCTCAACTGCGTAGGAACGGCTAACTAATGGTCCAGCGGGGGGGAGCATTAGTGGGGTTTAACTCATGAATCTCAGGGGAATTACAGAAGTAGAACGTGACTAGTTGATAAGATCGCAGAAAGAATCGTGCACAGAAAAAGTGGGTGGCTTTATCAGTTTGGCAGTCAACGAATCTAATGTCTAGCAGGCGAAGATAAAGCGCGAGGAAGTGAACATATGGCCGGAAAAGGAAGAAGGTAACGAAAGAAGTCCGAGAGGCACGATTTCAATGGGTGATGCGATGCTTAATTGTATATCGGTTGCCGGCGGATGAACTCAAACAGCGCGGTCCCTATCGTACTTGTGCAAATGATCACAAGCACCTCTTCCTCTAAAAGGAAACTGTACTAGAGAAAACGCAAAAAAATCATCAACAAAGGAGACATTCAACAACAATTTTACTGAGAGGCCAAGTCGTCAAGAGGAAAAAAGTATTGTATTGGCAATAGCCCTATTGAAGTAGGCAAAAGTGAACACGAACATTCATTTAAAAAACGCAAATAGCCTGTCACGTGGGGTGTGGTGGAGCAGATATGCGGCATTTTGACGGGTGCGAAATGCAAAAGTGATATATTCAATGTCGATCTTGTTGGTGTGACAGTCGGGCTGTGAGTATAAATACCAAGTATAAAAGAAGAACCAATCCATGAGACGAGACATTGTCCTCAGTAATCCAAAGGAATTTGTGGCATTAGATAGCAAATCAAGGGCGGTGCATGAGTGGTGGAAAAGAAGGGAGAAAGGATTGACAATGTCATCTTATAGAATGCGAGGTGCATTAGTTGGGAAATAAAGATATCTCTAAAAAAATAAAGAGCGAGCAAAATCAAAAAAAATTGGGTGCCAAAAACATAAATCTTCAATGGGGGTCCCAGCAAACACGACGGATCATTAAGCTACCATGGCAGGGAGGAATAGTTTGATAGGCCGATACACAGGATCTAGGATCAACTGCTCAAATGATGTTGTTAACGTTCACATTATTCTATCAAGTCGGACTCAAGTCTGGTCGTAAAACGGTCTTTGGATATTTGTTAACTGGGGACTAGGCAACCATAAGTTAGGAAGCTGGCAAGGTTGATGTAGGGGTAGCCGAGGCAGTACTATAGCTAGGAATATCGAATCCGGAGGATGTATATACCATTAATGAACATCCAAGCGACTGAACTCTCTATACTGGTACTTTATAGATAAGGTATGTGTGTAAAAAAGCTTCGTGTCATCATTTGAGAAACACACTCGGAAGTAAGTTGAGCTTCAAGGAAGGGAAAGGAAGTACTTCATAAACAAGTGCCAAGGAATTAACAAATATCCTTCATGAAGAATCTATTTGTGATCTTTACATCCTCTTCAAAGTTCAATGGTGGAGCATAGATTTGAAAAAGCAGTATTCCTACTCCACAAGAATGCACTACATTAGTTAAGCAAGTATATGACACTGGATTAGACAACACGAGACAAGATTCTTCTACCAATCTATCTCAACGGATCTTCTTTTGAACAGTGCCAAAGAATGTCTCTTTTGGATTTTCGACATGATTTGAGGAACCTACACTTTCTTCATCTTGCTCGCGCTCTTTGGGTTGTAAACCACTTTAGAACCTTGACTTTAATCCTCTTTACGGACACCACAAGTTCCACGCGCTCATCCTAGAAAAGAAGGACTCAAACTTCAAACTTCTGAATCCTTTATTCGAATCAATGGAAGTAGGCTGTAAAACTTTTAAATAGACTCTCATTTTTAGTTGTTTCTTTCTTCGGGAGACTGCTAACGGATCGCAAACACAGAAATTCTTGTTGTCCGTAACAGTCGAGTAAAGATGGAGGCCTTTTATGGGAGCATTGGACGTCATCTTCAAAAGTTAGTATGATTATTACTGGTCGCCTTTTTTGATGGAAATGCGAATTGGCGGCGATTAGCTATCTCTATCCTTCACAAGCGGGGCTTGCCTAGTTTTAATCAGGTGTGCTGAGTGGGGGGTTTTCCACTAGCGCGATGTCTCATAGGGTTATCCTGCTTCATAAATAACTTGGTAGGCATTGGGTCCCAAACCATTCTCTTGTGCATTGTTGTGGGGAGAGCCATAATCGTAGCACTTGATCTTGAGCGAGGGCTGACTTGTTTCTTGGCACCTTAGAGACAAGTTTATTGCATCACAATCCGTCTAAAATGGAGATTTAGCCCCTTAATAATGTCCTTATTCTTCAAGGTTAGTGTTGATCTTGTCTTTCTTTCTTTGCTTTTGAACATAGCAAACCTAGAAGTCTCTTCTTCTTTTTTTCCTTGAAGACATGAGTTTCCCTTCATTAAGTGGGATAATATTCTTTAGTGTTCAATTTGCACCTTTTCGATAAGCTGGCATTAATTCTTTTGCTTATGGATCTTATCATATTTATAGATTGACGTCATTGGATTTGAACCCTTACACAACATCAGCCTCTCAATATGAATTTCACAGTCAGCAAAGGTTGTCTCCACTACGTTGAAAGGTTTATCATCTCCAGACATCTGTCTTTTCAATCCCATCTTCAAGATATTTCACAACATTAATGTAGCGGGATGAGATAATTCTATCCTCATGTCCCAGATGCCCTGCCAGTAATATCTTGTATGATGGCTTTGCGTCCCCAATCACATGCATCCATGCGCTTATCGCAAATTTCCCATGAGATCTCTAATTTAATAGAGCCTATGGACCGTCTGCGCGCCTTTGAATTAATCCTTTATCAAATAGACACTTTTTTCATTTCATTTCATCATCACTGGTTCATCAAACTAGTTCCCCCAGTCGTGATGGCCAAGTTTTTCAATTTTGGATATGCACAATGTTTGACTCCGATCCGCATCTATTAAATTCTATACTTATCTTCTTCTCTAGCACATGACCCACCAAATACAAAGGACATTGTGTAGTGTTTCACTAATAGAAGATGTTATCTGTAAATGTGATTTTAGTATCAACAGACAATGTGCTTCTGGGAAGAAAGTTCAATAGATTTTTCCACGAAGATGTAAAGAGACAATCATTTCTTGAGATTTAACCTGTGTTCTTTTTCTTCTTTCCTTCCCCAGGAGACACTTTTGGTGAGGATTCACTAGTTGTTCCTGTTGTTCCTTCTTTACAGTAGGAGTGCAACCTTCATTGTTGTTCTTTATCCACATTGAACATGATGCCTAAACATGTCCTTGAGTAGGACTTTGTGTCCAACGAGCTTGCAGAAATTCCTCTAAGAGTCACAAGATATCTGATTTGTTTATAGTGATGTCACTTCAAAACCTTTGCCCTTTTGGGCGCTTGATTGATTTTACTTCTCTGAGGTCTTCAACCATTTTTCCTCTAACCAGTTTGCTTCGAAATAATTATTTTTGTGAGCTTGACTTGTTGCGTCTACGCCTAGTTACAAGAATCCAACCCTCATCAACCATCTATGGTCAACGGTCTGTCTACTGGCTCTTTTCTCATGCTTTTTCATAGATATATTTTGGACCGGCTCCAGTGACCCAAAAGTGATATAGATCTGGTTTAGAATTAGCCTTTCTTCTCACATCAAGGATAATTTTATTTTCGTTAGCCAAATCGCAATCCCTCTATCTTTTAAGACACAAACATTTTCAAGAGGATACTCACAAGTCGGTGATACTTGCAATAATTTGGGTATCAGTTTTTTCCATCTTCAATCGTGTCGCTTCTCTCTGGCAAGTCAATGAGCTTTAACTTAAGCAATTCATCAAAAATTTTTCAGCAACGTCAAAATCCAAGAAGGTACTTTTTCCTTGGCTCTCCCTTAGCGTCGACTTTTGATTTGAACGTGCCTTGAAAGTCGTTCTCATATTTTTGTTTTAAACTACGCCTCATTCGTGTGAACTTTGCTAGTGACACATTTACACTCATGGATTCTTTGTTGTCAATTCTGGGCAGAACTTGGCTACTCATCCTCTTGGGTTTTTTTTAACTTGTCCCCTCCTCCTTTGAGGATCATGGACAATTAGTCATATCTTTTTGGTGGAGATTGGGGGAGAATGACATCTCAACGCATATCGTGAGTCGTGCGTAAGATAACTCCTCGAAAGATTTGGTTTATTTTCTTGAGATCATAAAAAGCTCCTATTACATTCCTTGAATACACATTTCATTGCAGAAGCTTCACTAAGCCTGTTCTTGGCAAGTTAGATGCTCGCGTTCCCTCCCTCGATTTATGAAATCTATGAACCAGTTCATCCTCCTTTGGCAGTATCGTAATTTCTAACCAGATCATCGTGCGCTTGTGCTATAGAAGCGAATTGAGAACTTATGTTTCTAGTTGCTCGCCAACTATAATAAGTTAGGTTCAAGATTCGGTACCAATCAAAATATTTCCTTTAGAGAGAGAACAACTGTTTGACGATAGTCTTCTATGTTCCAAGCATTATCTGTCTACCACGAAGTGCAACGACATGTTTTTTTTCGGAGTACGTTTCCCTCAATTGGTTGAAATTTTGGAGTTTTTAACCAGCAACATTTTACAGTTTCAATCCAGGCAGTGTGGCTAGCATAACGATATGGAAAACTTGGTAAAAGACTTCATACTTATCTTTGATATGCCTTCAATTAACTCCTTCAAGCGATCGAGTGGGTCATTCCTTCAGAGAGACACTATCATCACTCTTTAACAATCTGTCTTTTCTTTGCAGGATCTCGATTTCTTAAACTTTAATGCCCTTTCCAGGTGCAATGGCTCGCATCTCCATCTAAAAGTCCTTATATCCGTCATCACTTGTCAATTGAGATCTTGGTGTTGTACAATTGCTTCGACCTCCTTCACCAACTTCGTCAATTTGTTGGCGATTTGTTTCCTCAAGAGAGGAAAGCAGCAATTACCAATATGTTGGCCTGATCATCTAGATCAGAAAAGTAACATGGATTTGTCACGAAGTTAATTTTCAGTGGACTCACGTTTGATATATACGTGGATATGATGTCACAGTGAATCACAGTTCTCCCTTGCTTGTGGTAGAGTTCTTAGAACCCGATGCTCAACTAAAGCCAATGTCTCTTGATCTTTTCATCAACACTACTTCCTCCGTCTAGATATTTGTGAGGACTTGCGCGTTTTTGGAGTCGATGACCCAAAAACAAGAGTTTGACGGAAGAACTACACTTGAACGGTGGTTTGTTGCCTACTGTAAGCAGCCTTGCTTCCTTCTTTCGTAACATCTCCAAACAGTCCAAAGTTACACCAAGGTGTCTTCAACTTCAGTAAATAACTTGGAGGCTAGTGAACCTTAGAGGCGGTTTAATCGAGAGTTGTTGTTCATGAAGTCATCTTTATATTCTTTGCGTTTACAAAGTTGAGATTAGGGTAGAGATTGTCCACTGGGCGTGCCGAATGTGTAGACAAAAGTAAAATTCCGCGTCGAAAACAATAATCAGAACAAAAAATTATAGTGCAACATCATTTAATTATTTTCAATCGAGTATTACCATCTTATGAATTCCTCTAATCGCCTTTTTAATAAATTAAAGGGCTTTAAAGCTTGTTCTTGAGAATCTATGATTAACTTGAACTTGACTTGTATCTTGATCTTGACTTTTATTGAACTTAAGGCTTCGAGCTTGTGTCTTGGAATTCCTGTGGTGCTTGATCTGATCGTTCTTCTTGAAATTGAATGCTTGAATTCTTAACTTGTAGCTTTGTAGAGTAATACAATGGTGGGTTTGTACCACCGATTTCTCTAGCTTCTTGTTTATAAATTTTTTTGTCTCGTTTCTGATATGAGGGACCCTATTTATAGTTTTAGAATAAGGACTATCATCATTGTGACACATGTCATGATGTCTAATTATTGGTTTTCCTTATTTGACTTGGCATGCACATCATCTGCCACGTGTGTCAAAAATGGGCTCTATAATGAGATGAGATTGGATTTAACAAATGGGTTTCATCCAATGTCGCCCAAATCAGATTAATTTAGACTTGAGTAAATCCATATTTATTGAACTTAAATATTTAAGTCAATTAATCAATCCACAATATTTATTTGGATTAATATATTTAATGAATAATTCAATATAATCCTAATCCTTTTATAAATTTATGTGTTATAACTTTTTTAAATCTTACAAATATATTCAGATTTTACTTCTTAAAAATAAAAAATTATGTTTAAAAAAATTATTTGTTTTCACTCCCGTTAAAACAAAATGGTATATTTTGGAATATTTATGTAATAATATGACTGTATGTAAGCCATTTTTTTAACAAGGAAAAAGGCTCAAATATGCCATCGAATTTTCAGAAAAGACGCATTTATGTCATTCGTTAAAAGTTTGGCTCATTTATGTCATTACCGTTTAGGAAAAGTCTCATTCATGCCGTTAGTTTTTAACGGCGATTTTGCAAAACCACTTTACGATAGCGAACCTTTAATATAGTCTTTTGATTTTTAGTAAACAATAAAAACTAGTAAAGCGGCCTAGTGTGACGGGCAGATAGCAAATATGTCATATATTATACGTGTTTATTATATTAGAATTGATGAATTCTTATAATTAGGAAGAGTAAAATAGTAAATTATTACTATCTTATTGGGTTATCGGTTTACCTAATAACCCAATAGTAAAAACTTATAACGAACCAACAACCCATTAACTTTTTTTTATAAATCCATTAAAAACCCAATAATATATTTTTGGTTCAATTTATCGATCGATTCGATTTTTACACACCCCTATCAAAAACATATTTAAACTATCTTTTTTTATGTTTTGTAGCTAAACTAGTATTTATTAGTTTGAGAAAACACCTTGGTCGTGTGTATTATGTACTCTATCTTTTATTTTTAAAAATCTTAACACTTAACATTCTTCATAGATAAAATATTTACCTTATAAAGAAAAATAAATTATTTTTCAACCCACCCCACCCCACCCCACCCCCACTAAACCACCCACTAATTCCTCCAAAAAATATTTTACTTCTTTTTTCTCATTCCTTGATGCTTTAAAGATTGAGAGTTAAGCAATTATTCTTATGAGTTGATCTTGTTTTGAGATTTCTGTTGTTGGAGTAAGTCTTTCGCTTATGGTTAAATGTCCATTTGGGATCAAAGATGACTTTTGAGTGCCGATATATTTAGGACGTGGACTTAGGACATGAAAAATACTAAGAATTACAATAATTATCAACTTGAAATATATTTTAAAACTTATTAAAAAATTTATTGATTCTCAAAATTTTATATGTATCACATGAATAAAAAATACTATAACTCACAATAATAAACAACTTATTGTATTTTAGGCAACTTCATCATATCGACAACAAAAAATGCATATTTGTATCTATAGCAACTTTTCTGTCATAATTGCGCTCCATAGCATAACATAAAACTGTATAATTCGGGCTATAAAAGCATATACAATTGGAAATTTCGCTTGGCTAAATTGTATAATTCGCTTGCCTATTTCACTACAATTGTATAATTAGAGTTTTGCATACAGTTGAATCAAATTAGAAAATGTACGTATATTGCAATAATTATAATTTGTATAGTCAAGAAGATATATGTTTTTCTTTCCCTCGGCTTTATATCAAGAACCAGAAACACAATAATACCTCTGTTGTATAAAGCTAGAAAAAATTGTATTTGCAGCTACTTGGGTGGCAATTAAGAGTTAATAATTCACATTGTATAATTCTTTTGGGCCTTTTTGCTCTGGCAAATTTGACAGTAAAAATGTTTGTAAATATATAATTAAAGTGTATAACACGAAGATATATATTTTTGCATGTGTAATAACAATTTTCTCTCATCGCTTTATACAAAGCAGAAACAGAAATTATAGCACTTCGTGTTAAAAAAATAACGAGAGGGCGAGATGGAGAGTGTGCGAGCAAGACTCTCTGGGAGAGAGACTCCTGGCAAATTTTTGCCAACTCGTTTTGGCTATGGACACAACTAAATCAAACCCTAAGCATTCCCATTAATTTAGGTTATTAGTTTGTTATATATACAATTTCGCCCTATTTTAAGGATCATATAAATTTTAATTGCTCTCCTAATTCATCTGTATCATATAAGTTAAACATATATATTGACCTCCTGCATGCCCATTTATCGTGCCATTATATTAACATAAAAATATTTTTTTTCTTATAAGAAAACCAGAAAATATAGTTCTCATTTTTCCTGTGTGTTTAAAGCTTGATACTTTCGGTGGCGTAGCCATATGGTAGTAAGAGTGTCCGATTAGATATTTTTTGTCAGAAATAAATATCGTATAAACAAGTAAAATACACACGAAATGATTAAATAGCATATTCTGAAAATTCTTAATATTAAAAAAAATAGTTATAGCCTAATGATTTTACCTTCTTGGGATGAGGAAGTAATCGTACATTCGAATCTAACTAATTCTACTTATTTTTGTTATGCTACTTCTGGACATTTTTGTGAAACTCGTGGCTCTTCTACCAAAATACTTCATATTATATTATATATATAAAGTCAGTGGTATATTGGTGATCCATACACTACTGGTGGGCGCTAAAAATTTTCTTGTATTACGAGAAAAATTACAGTGACACTTGAAGTTATTTTGAATTTTTGTAAAGACACTTAAACTATGCAAATATTTATTACTTTTCTAAATAATTTTAAACTTATATTATTACATCATTTTTTGTTCACCTGATATGGAGAGTATATGCATTCTCTTAAAAAGCGTGAACAAACTAAAAACGAATAAATTTTATTTTACAAAAATATTACTATAAAATATATTTTTTTTAATTTTTTTTTTTTATTATTTTAAAACGTTTTTTTTCTTTTTTCTCCTTATTATTTTGTTCTTTTGCGTTCTTCCTTCTTCTTCAAAATTCTTGTCATCTTCATTCACTTATCACTTTCAAATGTCAAGTTTTTGTATCCACAACTTCATCTTCTTTTATTCTACTAAGAATTTTAACGTCCTCGTCAATTATAAAATTTTATTAGATATATTTTAATACATTTCGAACAATGTGGTAAACTCATTATGATTTCAAGATAATTAGTAGACTTATTTAGTTTATTATCAATATCTAATTAAACTTTTTCAATTTTTTGAGAGCTCTTATGCTTTCAAATTATCTTTCTAGTGTTGAAGATATATGGAAATGGATAAAATTAATCGATGATACCTTCGAATTTTTTATTTTTTTATAAAAATAATTAGTTTTGTTCTCAAATAACTCAAGCAAGTCTAGAAAAATAGTAGAATTTTGAAAAAGTAAGCACTTTGAACCAATAAGAAAGTAAGAAGAAGAAAAGGAACATGGAGGGGGGTGCACTTGATATGGTGTGGGGGCTCGGTGAGGTGATTGGGGAGTTGAAGAAAGTAAATAAAACAAAATAGAGGGAGGCTTGAAAGTTTGTTTGTAAGCTTCCTTCCCCGTGTGCCCTGCCTTCCACCTCCCCCTACACTCCCCCTCCCCTCCGTCCCCCCGTCGCTCCCGCCCTCCCGCCCCCCTTCCCCTGCCCCCCCATCCTCTTTCCCCTTGCCTTCGCCCTGTGTCCCCAATGCTGCATGTCTTGCTTCCCCTTCGCGCCTATTCCACTCTGCCCCATGATTCCCCCCTGCTGTGCTCCTCTCTCTTCGGCCTCCTTTCCGCCCTCGCCGCTCTCTCCCCTCGTTCTACGTGTCTGTTTAAAAAGTTGCCGAATAACTTCACGTGTTAGTTAATGGCCTTTTCTCTTAACCTAGGGGTGTGCTTCGGTCGGGACTCCGAGTTCTGTTTTACCTATAATCCGGTTCGGTTAGATTCAATATCTCGGTTTTTCGGTTTACCAATCTGTTGGCTCCCCCCATCGCCAACCAATAAGAAAGTGGTGAATCGGAGGAGCGGTGTGTGGAGGTTATCGGTGGGGGTGCGGTGAACCCAATAAAGACCACGCGAGCAACTAATATAGAATGTCGGGGACTTAGAATTCCATGTTAGCACTTACCACCAAACATAATAGAAAACTTTGAAGGGGGAGCAAATTACTACAGTCACACACTTCCAAAATTGATCTCTACAATTAATTACGAACTAAATTAAAACTAAAAAAAATATTTCATGAGACAATCTTGAACAGTTGCTTGAATCCACCAGATAATCAATACAAGTTCTCACCAATTTCCCAAACCAAAAAATAACATAGCCTTGAAAAGGCAATATGAACTCTATTTAGTATTAAATTATGTATATTTAATATTAGAAGGATAAAGTAGTAAATAACTATCGGCTTATTGGGTTAGCGATTTAACCCAATAATCCAATAAAAAAACCGAAACGCGCCCAAAAGCCCAATCGATTTTTTTCTAAACCCATTAAAACCGCAATAACGCAATAACAATAACGCAATTAATTTTTATTAGTCGATTTATTGGTCGGTTCGATTTTTGCACACCCCTACTCTTAACATATATATAAAGTTCAGCTTTTCTATTGGCAAGATGTTAGTAGATGCCAGCCATCATCATTTGAAATTTAGATTGTGTATAAGTTCGGCTTATCTGTTGGCATGATGTTAGTAAATGCCTATCATAATTTGAAATTTTAGATTGTGACACTTTTTCTTAATACTTTTTGACATAGTAAAATTTAAATTTATTATATCAAATTTTTAGGTTGATATGAAAAGATGCATATTTACCATGCCATGATATCCCAAGTGAGAAAAGAACGTATAATAATAATAAAATAATAATAATAAAAGTCGTTCTCATGGTATGTAAATCTTTGTCTTTAAAGTTTGACATTATATTTTCGTACTATCGAAAGTATTATTGAAATAATGTATATATAACATACTAATTAAGAATATTGCTATCTCCCAATTTAGTTTATTTATTTCTCATATTTTATTAGTTTAAGATGGACATTGCGTCTTGAACGCTAAAAGTGTAAATTAAGTTATTTTCAGGTAGAATTTAGCAGCAAATATAATTGCCATTAATGATTATTTTGTTAAGAACGTATGACTTGTTAGTAGTAATTCTTTTGTGTAGTCGTGGGTCTTGTTTCTGACATTCACATTCGTACTGTAGAGACTTCATAGATAGACAATTTTGAAGAATCTTTTAATTTCAGATATTTTATTTGAATGTTTCATACTCAGTATATTCAGCAAAATTTTGAGATTCAGTAAATTATTTTTAAACGCTTCTTTCAATTGGATGTTTATGTATGCTTGAGTTAGTCTTCCGCTTATAGTCAACCAGAATAAAAATTTACTTGAAATCAGCAATAATTCTTGAGTTGTCGACACCTCCCAGGGATATGAAATTGGTATCAGATCATGAATAAATCAACCAGAATCATGCTTCATACCACAATCCAACAAATACATTTGTTAATTCTGAAGTTTTACATAATTTTACAGATAAAAAGGGTAAAAAATACATCTAATTTTTTTTCTATTTTATGTCTAAATTTTTGACAATATTAATTTTATACATAAATTATCACTTAATTTGAGAAACACACCTCTTTTTTTTTATTATACTCTCATCATAGTATGTGTAATTTCATACATAAAATATCACTTAGTTTGAGAAACATTTCTCATTTTGTGATATATATATATATATATATATATATATATATATCTTGGAATAATAATTTTCTTACTTAATGAATGCAAAACTTTTTCAAAAATAAATTTTTTATTTCTTTTACATACGGTACCAAGTAGAAAAAAAATATTTTCCTAAATATGTATATACGTATATAACACAAAATAAGAGAAAAGTAAAAAAAAAAAAACAATAAATTAGAACCATAATGAAGTATAATTTTTATTTTTAAAATTTAAATACAATATCAATTTTTTTTTAGAAAGGAGAGGGGGACGGTGTAGATCTGATTTTTTAAAAATATTTTGCTAAAGTAATTGAAAAAAATAAAAGGATGGGTGGGTTTGTAGGGGGTGGGGATGAGGTGGTGATAGGGTGAGAAAAATATTTTAAATTTTATTTTGGAAGAAAATAATTGTTATTTTTTTGAAAAAATAATTTCATTTTAAGAATAGAAATACTCTAATCTTTAGTTTTTAACTCATATTAATAGTTTATTTAATTTTTTTTGTTAAAGTTGAAGATATTATCCATGTGATAAGGTTTTTGTAAATAAAAGAGAATATATTACACACCAATAAAGCGTATTTTTCAAATTAAAAAGTGATACTAATATATAATAAAATTCATATCCATAGTTTAAATATAAAACTAAAAAATAAAATTGACTGTATATGAATTGACAGATGTAAAAGTAATTACTTAATATGTATATATTAAGTAATTTAATGTTAAGGTCTAAGAGTCTCTTTTTATTCAATTATTCACGATTCATTAAATAAATTAATTTATTTTTTTTAATAATATTAATGTTATAATAAATGATAAATACTTTGTAAAATCAAATTGTGCACCCAAATTTCTTTTGGTTTTTTTTTTATAAAGCAAAAGGCGATGATAACGTAATAATACCCCATGTAACAATCGTATTTAAATATTGTAAAACTAATTTTTGATGATCCTAATTAATTATAGATGTATATGAATATAAATACATGGCGTGAGGAAAAAAAAATACCTTACTAATAATAATTTCAAAGCTTAGTTTGGCAGGGCTATACTAGGCCGGGTTACATATTTATTATTTAAAGATGTTAAAATCTCTTTTCTTTCAGTAAGTTATCCTTAATAAAATAAGAATATATATATATATAATATATATATATTCTTATATAGTGAATGGTAAATACTTTGTAAAATTAACTGATTTGGAAAGAACACATTTATCATGCACCCCACTCTCTTTTGTATTTTCTTGATAAAGTAAAATATCAATAGTTAAATTATATTAGCTTTTATTTTAATTAATAATGAAAGAACGCAAATCGTGCTTAAAAAAAGAGTGTCATTTTTTTTGAGAAAATTAGAAAGAAAACATTCTTACATGATGTAAATCCTTTTCTAGAATTTGACATTTTACTTTAATAATATATTATCTAAATTATTAGACACTATTTGAGGGAATTACTATATTCCAAATTCCAAATGAGAAAGAGAACATAATATTATTTTTCATAAGAGAAAAAAATAAAAATAAAGAAGTTGTTTTCATGGTATGTAAATCCTTATTTTTAAAGTTTGGCATTATGTTTTAATAGGGATTCAGTTAGAAATTCTTAAATTTCGGATTTGGTAATTAATTTAAAAGTATATATTAAACACTAAAATTTTAAATTTTGGTTCAGTAATTGATAAATTAAATTTTGGTTTAGTACGGTATTCAATGATATCGTTTTGAAGTTGTAGTCGATTGTATAACATAGTTAATAATATTTCTTCAATTATTTCTTATTTTTTATTCAAAAGCATGATATTATAACAAAATATCAACGAATAAAAAGATATACGTCAGAAAAGCTACAACTAAAAGACTGTATTTTGGTTGTTTATGTTTATTCTTTAACTTTCTCGTTAGACTTGTACTAATTAAAAGTAAGCAATGTCATGTTAATAAATGACATTTATTAAGTAAATAATTCAGTATTCGAGATATACCGAATACCAAATGATATGAGTATCTCATATTAAAATTCTAAAATTTTACTTCCGATTGCCATGCATACCAAAAACCGAATTATCGAATACTAAATTATCAACAATTTCGATTCATCAGTTTTGATAATTCGGTTTTAACCCTATATTTTAATAATATTGAAAATATTATGGGGATAATGTATCATAAAATTATTAAGAAAATAATTGTTATGTTGCAATTGAATACATATGGACGTAGCTCTATAGTAAAGTAACTAGTATAAAAAGGAGGTGTGGACGATTAATACTTCACAGATTGTGTCAACCATATTAAATGGTATTGTTGCAAGTATTGATCTCCCAATTGTTAATGCTAATGTGAATTGTCCTCTTCTTCCTACCATACAAAACCTTATAGCTCCCATCACACTCATACCTACTACCATTGACAGGATTATTGGTAATGTACTTGTGATATCACTTGGAAATGGGAATTTTACTTTGATTTATAAGTTATAAGTATCATAATAGTGACCTAAATAAATAAGTCCTATTAATTACTCATATCTTATGGAGTGAGTATATATAAAAGGTCATTATGTTAATTGTTTCATGAGAGAAGTTTTTGAAAATACGTTCTGATTGTTAGTTTTGTTTTTGAACTATTGACAATTTTAAAATTACCTTTTATATACTTGATTAGCTAAACTTATGTACATTCACGATATACCTCTGATCTTCCACATGGCATAACAAGTGGTCTCAAGCTTTTGTAGGAACGTGAGATCAACTCTTAATAACTAAAAGCTGAGAAAAGTGTTGACAACTAACACTCCTAAACTTGACGAGAATTTAAGGGTGTATTTCTCACTCATGTTGCAAAATTAAGGGTGAATTTAAGGTCAATTAGTCAAGTAAAGGGGGTGTTTTTAAGGTTGTCAACAGTTCAAGGATGAAACTAATTAATAAGTCACACTAAGTTTAAAGGTAGGATTGTTTATGGTTATGGTTAAAAAATCGATATTTGGTGTGGTTTGATTAGGTTTGGTTTCAAATTTTAAAAATCAATACTATTTGGTTTGATTTTCTTTTTACTAAAAAAACCTCAAAAACAGCCAACCTGAATCGAGAAATTATATATATAAATTTTATAATTATTTGTATATTATTCATAAATAAAATATAAATATTTTGTTAAATTTTAATTAACTTAAGTCTTAACTTTACTATTTTCTCAAGCCCAACACTTAAATTTTAGTTCAACTATTAAAACCCTAAGACCAAGTCCATCAAAATCTATTACTTTAATCTTTACCTATCCTACGTCACATTAAATGGTCACACTTTATCTTAATTGAATCACATTATCGTGTAATAATAACTCTAGTAATATAATGCTAAATTGAATCTGTAATAACTTTCTCGTGGATTGTTCATGTATTGGACTTTGGAGGGGGCTAGCGAGAGGGGAGAGGGCACACAAAAGTTAATGGTGCAGTAGGCTCAAATTCTACAAACCAAAAAAACTCAAACCAAATCGACAACAACCAAACCAACAATGATTTTTTTAATTTGTTCTGATTTAATTTTAAAAAATTAAAAACCAGCTAAATTAATTTGATTTAGATTTTAACCAATAATCAATTCAAATCGAACCATAAACACCCCTATTTGAAGGTGTTTCCAATACTTCTGTTATTTTTGTTAATGTGAGCGATTTTGTGGGATAGCATTTTTAATATAAATTATTATTTTTCCTTTTGTATTGTAGCCACGGTGGTACATACTACATAGATGGCTATTATGTAGAAAAAAATTGAAGAAATAATCTATATATATATATTTGTATTTGCAAGGTCTACCCTTGTCTAGTGGAGTTTCTTGGATTCTCCACATTTTTATTGATTATGCATCTTGTTAAGAAATTTTAATTGACTTCACCTCTTAAAATAACGCAATAACTCAGGAACTATCACAGGGATAGGTTATTTGTAGTTTTGATGATTTGAACAAACTAGGGGACCTCATAGGCACCTGGTTTCTTTACTTGAGAATTGCAGGCTTTCTTATTCGAGTCTTGCGTGAAACAAAAACCCAGGGACCTATTAGAGGTACAAGGGCTCTCAGGATGGACGGAGCCAGTCGATTGCCAGGGAGCGCGTACAAAAAAAATAGGTGCACACACTTCCCAATGCGTGAGAAAGGTGACTTTTCCAACCAATGGCAAAGAAAGTTAGGGAAAGTGACTTGTCAATAATAAAAGACACTTCCTAAACCATTTTTTTTGTGGTTTGTTGCAAACTTGAAGAGAAACCTCTTCAAGAACACTTGCAAAGGCTACTAGAAAAAACTAGAAGAATTTTCCAAGAACAAACAGCATCTAGGAGCTTTTTCGTATAGTTGCTTTAGGAATACATTCTCTGTTCTTAACTTGTAAAACTATTCATGAATCTATAAAGGAGATCCGTGTTGTCGTGTTGAAAGTCTAGGTATCAGGGTCTGGGCTTAGCTTAGTGGGTATGATTAGTTTTTTTTACTTAGGCTTGTTAAGCAATAGGGACTGTTCTTAACTGTTAAGATTGATAATTTCTTTCTTAGTTTGTTGTAATCGTGTTTTACTTTTGCTTTGAAGATTAGTGAAAAACGATTGGAAAAAAAAATCTGTGAACAAGGTCGGTGGTGTACTTCCCTTAAGCCAAGGAGGTTTCCAAGGGTAAAATTATGTGCGAATTTTATGCATTTAACTTTCTTGGCAATTTTCTGGAGTGTTTATAAGGGACCTGGGTCCATTACGTGTCTTAAGTGAAGAAACATATTTAATAAAAATATTTTAAAAAACAAGGGAAGAGAGAATGCCTAGGTAAGCCGGGATGAAAACATGGAGGTTCATCATATTAGGAAAGTAATGTAGTAGATTAACAATGTGCATAATTTCTTAACCACTTAATTCGTGTGTTACTCTAATCAGAGAGAGAGAGAGAGTGGCAGAGAGCGAGAGAGCGATAGAAGAGAGAAAGAGAGAGAGACATAACTAGCTTAAAGTGGTTGGTTGTGGTTTAAACTGGCATCACATCAATTACAAACAAGATCGAGAAGGGAAACAGGAAAATGGCCCCCAGAGGCGGAAATGAATCGGACAATGATGAGGAGATTACAAAATCAGATGACTTCACAAGAAACGGGGAACAACAGAAGAGAATAAAAGGGGGTAAGACAAACAAATGACAGAGATGAAACGAGGCTTGATGAGTGGGACAACCTCCACCATCTTTCCAATCCGAGGACTATTTTATACAAATATTGTCTCACCCCTATCCAGTGTCGACAAGCGATCGATATATCCCCCTGGATTCGACCCCCCCCTATGTAACACATCCAAGTCGCTGGAAACTTCTATGGCGCGCCTTCGATTACGCCTGTAATAAGTAAATCCACTCTTTGTGTCAATGCCCGGACTAACAAACATCCCGCAAAGCCAAAGATGGTGCCCAAATCCAACAGCGGATCCTACGACCAAAAGTTCGGCTGAAGCAGAGTGGGTGTTACATCTTGAAGAGACCATTAAAATTCCAAGTTCTCATTCCCACATTCATCCAATATAGTTTCCGGTTGAAATTGAGGGATGGTCAAGAAATGAGGAACATGAAGAAATGACTAAGAAAATGAAGAGTTTGGAACAGAGTATAAGAGATCTATAAGAGATATGCACGGACTAGAGAGGCACAAAAGCATCTCGTTCAGTGACTTGTGTTTATGTTCCTCACGTCCATTTGCCTGCTGGTTTTTTTAAAAACTCCAAAGTTGAAAAAATACGATGGTTCACGGAGACCCCATACTCATCTAAAGAGATATTGCAAACCCAATTGCGGGTTTTGCAGAAGGCGACAAAGAAGTTTACTATGGCCTATTGGGGGAACGCTTAATAGGGATTGATATGAATGGTCATAGATTCGGATACACCACGGGGCACACAGGGGATGATTTGGCTCGATTGTATTGTACAACAATTCCAATATAATATTGACATTGTTCCAGAGCGCTCCTCGTTAGCCAACATAGATGAGAAAAAAGACCCACGGAAAATTTTTGGAATATGCTATCAGATGGGAGGGAACCAGCTTGCTAGGGTTAAAACCATTATTCTTTCTTACGCCCCCTTTCTTCTCTCATTTTCTCTTCTTGGTTCACTCTCTCACCCCCTCCCTCTCCGTTACCCTTTACATCTATTCCCCCTATACCTCCTTATACCCCTTTCTCACTTGTCATAACTGCCCTACCTTCTCTATGTCTCGGCCTATCGTTCTCGTTTTTTCTACTTCTCTTTCTCATCCATTCTATTGTTTCCCCTCACCTCTCCCGATGAAGGAGTCAGAGATGATTAACGTTTTTCTCCAGGGCCAAGGAGAACCTGATTATTACTTTCACTATCTGCTTTCGCCGCAGGTAATTAAGACATTCGCTGATGAAGTTATTAAGGTAGGGGGAACTGTGGGAAAATGGCATCAAGTATGGGAAGATTGTAAAGTCAAGCCGCCTTAAAAAGCCACAACACAAAGTGCTTCAAAATGGGTATGGAAATATTGGAGGGAAAGAAGAGAAGGGAGGATGTGGCACACTATTGTATCAGCGCCTAGAAACTCATGTCCAGGTTAATTCCTCACAAACCCACTATTTCCTTCCCAAGCTCCAAATATTCTGTCCCCATACACTCCATATCAGTTTTTAATGCCACAAACCATTGCACCCCCTTTTTTTTTTTATCCACAAATGGCGTTGCACCAACTCCACAAATATCCACAACCCCCCCAAGTTCATCAAAACACTGCTCCTAGGAATTCCTTTCCGTCCCAGGACCCCCAATACAAAAAAGGGAACATTGAAGTTAAAGGTGAGTTTGGTTACTCCTATGGGAGTCGTATTTGCTAGCTTGTTTCAAAAAATTAAGGGGAGTTGAATGTTTGAAGTCCTATTGAGGAGAAAGATGTCGAATCCTCCCCATAGAAATTTGGATTAAGGTCTCAGCATTGCGCTATTTGTTCTTAATCCAAGGTCACAACAATTAGAGAAGATGTTGGTATTTGAAAAGGGGGCCATTCAGGATTTGATCGATTTTCTAATCGAATTATAGTTGAAGTCCGAGGGGACCCAACATCAATCACAAATCCATTGCCGAGGCATACTGAAAACAAACATGCTAGGAAAGGATGAAGGGTCATGAAGACTTTTGCATCTCCGTAAAGCCAATCCTTAGGGTGGAACTGGCATTGGGAAGTCAGCAAAATGGTGTTTATTTAACACAAATGAGGACTTAGGGGCGGAAGGAAAAAGTGTGTTAGAAAAAGTTGGAGTCCATCAAACACAACCCATCTTAACTTTGAAAGACGCCCTTGAAGATGATTGGGCAAGTCCGAAGTAAGGCAAAAATCGTTTGTCCAAAAGGCCAAACCAAAACCTATTCTTGTTGTGCACGGGGCCAAATATTCCTTTGTGATTATCAGGCCGTATCCCAGCTCCAATGACTACCCCAAAGCGGTTCCCTTGGGAATTAGGAGCCTCACTGTTGTGACATAAAGGGAAAAAGAAAATTGATGAAGGAAAAAAGATGAAGTGGGAGGAATAACCCGTTCAGGAAGATGTATTTCCCGATGGATTAAAGGAAAACTAAAAATGACCCAAATACAAATAAAGATCCGGTCATGAGGGAGAGGCAAGCAGAGAGGAATTTCTTAAGAAGATGAAACTATCAGACTACTCCGTGAGTGGAAACAATTAAGAAAAACTCCACCCAAAAATCTCTTGGTTGTCTTTGCTAATACATTCTGTGAACATCGTAAGGCTGTGTCGGTAATGAAAATTTTTAATGAAGCACTGTTCCTAGTAAAGTTACAGTGAGTAAGTAGAGAAGCTTGCTGGGAAAATATTTGAGGTTAAACCGCATACCTTTTCAGGTATGATGAACTACCCCAAAGAGGTACCAGGGAATAACCAAACAAGGGCCTACTATCACTGTAAAGTGTGAGCTTTCATATGTCACTCGAGTTCTAAGTGATGGAGGGATCTGGAGCAAAATATTTGTCCTTTTATAACTTCTTACAGAAAATTGAATGTTAGGGCTTGTTGAAAGGGTCGACCCAACAATGTAGTGTGTTAAAAGGCTTTTGATGGGAGTCAAAAACAGATGTTATTGGTGTGAGATTAAGCTCGTTACTAAACCATAGGGCTGTGGATTCACTGTGAATTTCATATGTTAGATATCAAACGCGTCCTACAATCTATTGTTGGGGAGGTATGGGTGCATAGGATGGAGCAGTCCCCTCAACGTTGGCAATCAATATATTAAGGTTTGAATACGGACCGACAAGAGGAATTGTTCATGGTAGAGGGGGATTTCGGGATTTGTCAATCTACAAAAAGGGACTATTCTTCCCTTGTATCAAGGCGGATAAGAGAAGGAGGCGGCTTAGTGTATCAAGCTCTGAGGTAGTGGTTATGAGCAGTCCCCGAGGGGAGTGTTTCAGTGTCATTTTCAAAACCAAATATGACCATCGCGTCTTGTAATGGTGGTGAAATGAATTGATGTGTGGAAACATGGGTTGGACGGGGTAAAGGCTTTTAGGAATCTGCTTGCAGGAGAGTATCCTGTGGAAGTCTACGAAAGAGCATCGGTTACTTTGGCTTAGGCTACAACCTGGAGACGTCGAGGGCCCAAATGAAGGCAAAGACAGCAAGGAAGAGAGATGTCTATGGTCAACTTACAAGCCTATACATCCAATCTACAAAAAACTTTCTTAAAGCCCCGCGCAACAGAATCTTATCATCATCTTTCCAGAAGCCAGTGATGAAAGTTAGCGAAGAAATCATCAACCTATTTTCAAGATTTATTTGTCGAGGTTGATATGTGGAACTTCGGAGGAAGGACACTAAGCGACAGAGATGTGCAATTCATTGGTCCTTGCTGGTCAAAGCTATAAACAATTGGAGGCCAACCCCCTCTCCCGTTCCAAAGAACGAAGTATTGGTAGTCGGTCTGTTTTTTCTTTTGTCATCCGATCATCAAGGATTGTAATGGATTTTATCTTTCGTTTTATTTTAAACATTTCTATTTCCCTTTTTCATAGGATTGTTAATGATCCTTTATTTCAGGTCTAATGTATTTGTTCATTTTCTTTTATAGGGTTCTTTCTTATTGCCGATGTCTGTGATTCTATGAACATGATGCAGGAATTTTTGCCAGGATCTTAAATCCATCTAATCTTCGACCTATATTGAAATAATGACGTCAAGAAAATTGACACAATGAAGCAGAGGTATTTGAAGGAAGTAAGGAGGGAATTCAAGATCGCTTACTCCAGATTCCTGGTATTCCGGACTGAAAGCAGTTTATACCTGCAAGAGATTGAGATCCCATCTTACGAATTGTCGTGGAGGCTGAAAATTGATGAGTTGATTGAATGGATCAAACTCGGTTAGAGCAATTAAGTTTGATTGATGAAAGAAGCGTCTGACATAAGTATGTCATGGTGGGGACAATATATCAGAAAAGAATGGCACGGGCATTACATACAACAACCAAAAGGTGCGTCCCAACATTTTGAAGAGGGTTCAAATTAGTGTTGAGACGCATTTGCCACATCATGCTGAAAACCAAAGGCACCAAATTTCTCCAAAATTGGAAAGAGGATCATGCATTGTTAAAAGGGTATTACCCAATGGTGCTCTTTACGTAACAGATATAGAAGGCAAGTGACGAACGGTCGTCAATGCTTGATTTGCCCCTGCTGTGTGAAAAGATACTACATTATGATGAGTTTCAACATTAAAAACCTTATGTTTGGGGCTTGACTTATTTTCAAGGGTTTTGAATTCAACGGGGATTCTTGTTATGCTGTTTGTTCCTGACTTTTCAAAAAAAAAAAAAAAAACACAAAAAACAAACAAAAACAAAAAACAACTTGCTCTGAAACTACGGTTTTGACCGATTCTTGTCTCGGTAAGATACGTAGGCAGCCCTCCTAACAGCCCTAAATTGGTGTTCGGTTAACAAAAACAAATCCAAAAATTCCATAGTGTAGTACACGTGGGTGGGCACCAAAAAAAAAAGTCGTTTTGTTTATTCATTGGGTTCTCTATCTTAAAGCTCAAAATCAAACCCCCATCATCTAAAAAAAAAAAAAAGTTCTTTTTATAACAACCCTTGATGATATGTCGAGAGAAAAGGTCGGTTAAGGTAGGTATATAAAAATCCTGCCAATGAGGCACCATTAAGCCAAGTGTGTGAGAGAAAAGAGAAATAAAATAGAAAGAAATAAAAATGACAGAGAGAGAGTATTATTGTGTGAAAAACCTAAGTTGGGGCACCATTTTTAAGGCGGGAAAAGGACGTTGAGCTAAGAGAGTCTTATTGGCGGAAAAATCCTGACATGCACCATAAGCAGGACGTTAGGAGCTGGAGAATTAACATGATTGAGTTTTGCGGCCACAGGACCTTCGTGGAATTACCACAAAGTCTATAAGGGGTTCAGAATTAGTTATAGCTTATTTTAAAGTGTTGGGAGTCACATAAAGAGTGAATAATAAATAATGGTTGATGAATAGATTGGGATAGCCAAGTCTGGGAATCAATGCCAAAATTGCATTGGCTAGGATCAGTGGACTCGGCCTCCCATTACTCAGATAGTTTTCGTTTTTCATTCTTTCTTACAAAAAAAAAAAAGTCCTTCATCGAATCTTTTTTTATTCTCATTAGTTCGTATAATTTTCTTATACTTCTTTCGCCAACTTTTTGGTAGTATTTTGAGTCTGAGTTTTTGTCAAAAAAAAACAAAAAAAAAAAACTAGGAAGGGAATTTCCAAAGACTCCGCTGTACCAAGTCTCTTAAACCAGGTACTAGGCGAAGCATCAGGCTACGAGTTCATAATCTGTCTTCAAGTGTTGAATTCGAAAATTCTCTGATTCTATGAAGGCTAACCAATGAGTGTTATGAGAAAAGACATTGGATTTAGGTCGCCAAAAAATAAGCAAATGTGGATGAAAGACACAATCAATAAGAAGTATTGAACCTTTGGAGGAAACAACCAAAGCGTTCATAAGTGTTGAGCCGCCCTTGTCGAAGGATGGAACCACAAAACAACCAACCACCTTTTTCCAAAACTCAAAAATTTTCTTTGTTGAAGCAATGGACAACCAAGTTGTTTCAAGATTGAGGATTCGAGGAACTAGATGGTCAACCTCGTCCTGCAGCGAGCCGGAAATTCGGAAACCCTACAATAACAGACTTGTGGAATATTATAGGAAAGTTGGCTATATTATCAAAATAGCAACTACTTGAATGTTGGAATATTGATTTTATTTATACTGATTATTATGATTTTTCTCCTTGAAGGACTTCCAAATAATGAAGATAGCATTCACAAATGTTTCCTTGGTAGTGATTAGTTTGTTGAAAAACTTATTAGCAGGACATCCTGGATTCAATGGACTAGCAGGACCCCATGGATAATGGGACTGCAGGAACCCCTCCGGGATAAATGGGGACTAGCAGGACCACTCCGGGATGGATAATGGGAATAGCAGGACCCTCCTGGATAATTGGGATTAGCAGGACCCTCCTGGATAATGGGACTAGCAGGACCCTTCCTGGATAATGGGGACTAGCAGGGAGCCTCCTGGATAATGGAGTTAGCCGGACCATCCTGGATAAATGGGACTAGCAAGGACCCTCCTTGGATAATGGGATAGCAGGACCATCCGGATAATGGGACTAGCAGGACCCTCTGGATAATGGACTAGGGCAGGGACCCTCAATGAATATGGGATTAGATTACTTTCTCATAGGATTAACACTCCTGTTAGTCTAGATTTTTAGTTTTATTTTCTCCTGAAATAAACACTTCCGTTAGCCGAAAGTTTATGTTTGATATTATATTGTAATACTCACAAAATTTTCCCAGTGAAAAAACACTGGGGCAAAAATTTTATTGATTGATTTTTGTTTGTGGTGGTTTTCGGTTTTCTCAAGCGAGACCGGGAATTTGAAATTCAAGAAAGAACAAAGTTTCAAATTTTTTTCGAATAATTCCCAATTCCATGATTGGTTAGAATTAGCGTTTCAATGCATGTAGCAGCCTGACTTCACAATTCTTTTTACTAGTCAACTTTTTGATCGAGAAAAACACGCATTCATTCAAAGAGCATTTTTCGAGTAGTCATTTGGAAGAATGTCAAAAGTTCATGTCCTAATGGCAAGTCCAGCCTCCATTCCAAGTCTAAGTTAAGATATTCACTCAAAAATCAAGGTGATATCTTGAAGTCAAAATTCAAGCGAAGATTCAAGAAAAAGCTGCGTGGATGGAAGTTTGACATTGTTTTTCTTGGCTAATAGTTTTCAATTTATTGTAAGGATAAGAGCGCGATCTGGAGCCTCGATGAGAACTCACCTTAACTTCAAAACTCATCACTTTATCTCCTCGAACTACAAGTTGACCGGATGCCCTATCCACCCGGGAATATGTAGGATGTCGAACAAGGACTCGGTCGCACCAAATTTTGGTCTTTCACAAAGTTAAAGTGTCGTTCAAAACTGGTCATTGTCTTATTTCTTTGTCTGAAAAAACTCTTCGGTTTCAGTCAAAAGAAGGGGCAAAAACTGTAGCACACGTTTTACTTTTGACCCCGAATTGTAAATTTAACACCAATTTTTAGAGCCATAAATAATTTTATCAAATCTAAATAAATATTTGGGACGGGTGAGGAGGGGCATGAAGGGTAGGGAAAAGAGAAAAAGGAAAACAACAGAAAGAGAACGGGGGAGGAGACAAAAGGGAGTGGGGAGGGGGAAAAAAAAAAGCAGAAGATAGAAAGAAAAGAAGAGAGAGAGAGAGAGAGAAGATGAGTATATAGATATATATATATATATATGAGGAATAGATTATAATATATACTATATATATTATATATATATTATTACATATATTATTTAAAAAACTAAATTTCTTAATTATGCTTTTGTGTTTAATACCAATTTGCATTGTATTTATTTATTTAGAAACAATTAGCAATTATATAATTATCATTGGTATATATTATATTTAAATATAAAAAAAAGAAAAGGGAAACACACACACACAAAACCCACGATTACCCACTATATTCCCTCACGGTCCCACACAAGCCACCACACGTACACTAAACAGAAAAATATTAAAAAAAGAGAAAAGAAAAGACCAAGATGAGGAGGGTAAAAAAAAAAAAAAACGAAGGGAGGAAAAAAAATCAAGAAAAAGAAAAGAAACACATAAGTAAAAAATTATTATTCTCATCTTATTAACTTTTTTGAAAATTCACAACAAAGGTTGAGTTTTGAGGTTCACTTCGTGGTTTAAGTTTGCGGTTACTTATTCGAATTGTTTTCTTTTGGTGGAATTTTCTGCAAAGAGTACCGGGTTACAAATTTTGTAATTATTATTTTTTTATATTAATTTAATATAATGTTTATACAAACAATGATTAACAATATATAAAGTTGTTCGAAATTTTACTTGTGGTTAAACCGTTATGTTTTTATGAAGTTTGTTCAAAATTTATATCAACTTTAGGTTTGATTTCCTTTGTCTAGTTTTATTGTGTGTGAAATGCTATAAACAAACCGTAGTTTATTGTCTTAAATTTACTTCATAGTTTTAGTTCATGCCTAAGTAAAAATTATTGTCTAAGTCTATTTTATTTTTCATGTTTAGTTTTTAATGATAAATGTGTAGTTATTATTTAATTCTAATGATAATATGTATAGTTATCCAAAATTTTAATTGATTTTTTTTTTTCATGTCTACTAATGATGATTTTTTTGTTGTTGTTGTGTGAGAAATTTATTACAATTATATTTTTATATTTCTATTATGTGTGTTGTCTTAAATTATTTTTTAGACTATAAGAAAATAATAATAATAATAAATAAACTTTTAGGAGGGATAATAAATTGTAATAAAAAAGATTAAAAAAAAAATAAAAAAAAATTAAGAATAACAATAAAAAATGGAGTAAGGAAAAGAGGTAGAATACGTGGAATAGAAAAGGAAAAGGAAAAGTAGGGAAGAAGGAATGTTCCGAATTAGACAAGGGAATATAAAAATAAAAAATAAATATATAAAATAAAAAGAATGTAAAAAATGTAACGAAAAAATAAAAAAAAAAAAATCGAAAATAAAAATGAAAAAAAAAACTATTAATAATAATAATAATAATTAAAAGGAAAAAGGAAAAAGTTAAAAAAAAAATAAACTGTGAAAAAAGAACATAAGAAAAAGAGGGAAGGAAAGGAAAACAAAAAAAATCAATAGAAAAGAAGTAGAAAAAATTAATATAAACACAAAAAAATTCAATTGAAGAGGAAAGAATTTTTATTATTTTTTTGTTGAACAAGTTTCTTTGTCCAAAAAAAAAAATTAAGTTGAAAAAAAAAAACAAAAACAAAAGAAAACTTGAAAGTATAAAAATAATAATAACAATTAAATAATACTCATAGCAAAAGATGGAGAGAGAGTAAAAAAAAAAATTTGTAAAAAAATAGAATAAAAAATAAAATAATAATAAAAACAAAAGAAAATAATAAATAATAAAGAATGATCTTATTTTATTCTGTTTTGCTTGATTTAATTTAGATGTGTATTACATTTTCAATAAAGGGCATAGATTAATAAAATAAAGGTGTTTTAATTATATTATTACAAGCAAAGAATGAGGGTAAAATATATTGGTCTAATAATAAAATAATTAATAAATTAGTTTAGTCATGAATATCCATTTTTATCATTAAAGCGACCGTGCTAGAAACCACGGGATTCGAGGGATGCCTACTTACCGCCCCCTCGGTCAATGAATCCTTACCACGAACTCGTTCGCAGACCAACAAAACGTCATTTCCTTTTGATTAGGGATTAAATAAAAGGTGACTTGGAACCACCATAACTAATTCCAAGTGGCGACTCTGAAAAAAGGCTAAACAATAAATCCCCCTAATGATCGTCATTTAAATTGGAAAAACCCTTACGCCCGCCGCGCGAAAAGGAAAAAGGGGTGTGACAACCTGTCCGGTAAGGTTAGCATTTAGACATTAAATTAAACTGAAAAAATTTGACCGTTGGACAATGCAACGTGTCCAGGAATCGGTTCCTATGACGATCAGTCCCATCGTTTCTCCCTCAAACAGGACGAATCCATCATAGGACCTGGCACCTTCTCACTTCTTTTAATAAAGCCTTTTCTTCTTTTTGAAACTCTCATCCGTTTCTTAAACTTCTTCTCCTTTTCACGAAAGGTTTTTGTTAAAATTCAAAGGCAAAATCTTGTTCTTCTACTTAATCTCTTTGTGTTCAAGGGAAATCTTGCCAGTATAAACAACAATGTCTTTCTCCTTCATCTTCTTCTAAAAACCAAATGTTGAAGCTCTCAGTGAAATACAGCCCTTGCCCCTTCTATTCTCCGACCACTACACAAGCCAGACTTCCTCCCCTTCCAGTCCTCAACAAAACACTCATGATAAACCCTTTTTCGCCATATATATAAAATTACTTAGCAGTTGCCTACTGGACCTGGTCGTTTTCAAGACATGTTGCCTGACAATATGTTTGAAGGGGATATCTACCAAAACATAGGGCTTGAGTCAAACAATATTTGGGGTGACAGCGAGTGAAGGAGCTCGTGATTGAAAGCTTGACCATGATGCAGGAAGAAGCAAGGGCACGAAGCATACGGCAGGTTTGGACAGAGAAAGAGGTAAGAACCCAACTCAACCTTATTTTTGATAAAGACTCCTGATTTAGGAAAGGTACTCTTCTTCATCTTCCTCTGACTCTGCAAGTGAGGAGGAACCATTAAAATGAAGGTTGAGAGAAGAGGAAGGGGACGGTGGAGGGTATCAGAGAAAAAGGGGAAGGAAAAGGTTGTAGAGGGGCCCCTAGGAGGGACGACCTACTAAAGGTCTGCTCCCAAAAGTTTGATGCTGATTGCCTTGAAGGCAAATGCACGTTCTACTGCGCTGCAGTTAGAAGGCAAGAACCTTCAAGGTATCAAATTTAGAATAATGAGGGGCACCCCCCCCCCCCACCCCCCCCACCCCACCCACAACACCACAACACACAATAACCAACAATCAAAACAACACCAAATCCCAAACCCACCCACCCCCCCACCAACACAAACAAAAACCACAAACCAAACTACCAAACACAACAACCAAACAACACCAAACCACAAAATAAACAACAAATAACAACAAACATAACACACAACAAACACTAAACCCCCCAAACCGTAAACCCCCTAACTATAACCAAAAAAAAAACACAAATAAAAAACACAACAAAAACCAACCAAAAAAAAAAAAAAAAAAGTTCGTCAGGGTTGAGTTGTCTGGAGAAGGAAGTGGAGAAAATTAAGAAAAGGAACCAGAGAAGAAGAAGAAAAAGGCTACAAAGAAGGTTGAAAAATCACAGTCACAAAGGGAAGAGATCTGAGAAAAAGAGGAAAAGCGATTCACAGGGGACCTGGTTCCCAAGACAGGAAAGTTGAGAATGTCACATACAGGAGGTAGTTGACAAACCTGAGGAAACCAAAGCAGTCTTGGCGAGGAAGAGTTTTTGATATGGGAAATCATAAACTCTTCATGGGCATGGATTCTCTGGCACGATATGTGAGAGATTCAATATTGGCTGACCTTGTTTCGACAAAAAGTTTTGACCCCCATCTCCATGAAGAAGAGTTCGTGAATTTTACTACAATGTCAATTAGGGGAAGATGGGGAATCCTCACACGGATAAATGGATGTTGCCATATCTTTGGATGAGGACCCGGTGTTGACAAAATTTCTCAGGGTGCCTAAAAGAGGGGACCCGGTCTGTGGTGGGCAAAACTTGCTCTTCTGAGTTTGCTCTATGGATTCTAGGACACCAACAACTAAGGGTTGCTGGGTGGGATTATAAGAAAATCATGAAGCGTGAGTAAGTATCAGCTGGTCTTTTGAGTTCATAAACAAGGGCTCCTTCCTCGCAAAGAAAAAGAGACAGTCGCCACTACTGTTGATTTGCCTGATTGGTTACTTCATTCCTTTGTTGTTATGGTATCTTCTGTGTGAATGCTTTTCCCTAGGTTTGATTGCTTTTTAGCTTTGATCTTGCTCAGTATTTATGTTGACATTCATTGGTTTACTGACTATTTTTTATGATGCCAAAAGGGGAAGTCAAAAATTGTGAGTAGCTCAATGATAATTAAGTAAGGGGGAATACACTGTGAGGGGCCAATTAGCAAGGGGGAACTATGTTGGAGAAAATTAGATCATTTTTTGCACTTTTCATCAAAAAAAGGGGAAATATTATTTGTAGTTGTGATTGATTTGACAAACTTAGGGCTCATAAAGGGTACCTGGTTCTTACTTGAGTCTGCAGCTTCTTTATTCGAAGTTTGCAGATTGAAACCAAACACAGGGGACCTATAGAGTGACCAGGCTCTTATGCACTGGAGAAAGCCAGTGATTGCCAGCTGGAGACGGTTACAGAAAGTAGGTGCACACTTACCTATGGGCGTCAGAAAGTGTGACTTTTCCAAACCATGGCAAAAGGAAGTTTAGGAAAGTGACTGTCCAATAAAGACACTTTCCTAAACATTTTTTGTGGTTTTTGCAACTTGAGAGAAAAAACCCTCATTGCAAGAACACTTGCAAAAGGCTACTAGAAATAAATAGAAGAATTATTCAAGAACACAGCAATCTCTGGAGCCTTTGATGTTATAGTTGTTTAGGAATACATTCTCTTGTTCTTAACTTGAAATAATCTGAATCTATAAAGGAATCAGTGTGTAGTGTTGAAAGTTCTAGGTTTATCCAGGTGGGATAGCTTAGGGGGTAGTAGATATTTTTCTACTTAGGCTTGTTAGCTAATGGGACTGGTGCCTTAAGTAAGATTGATTAATTCTTTTTAGTTTGTGTAAGGTGTTTTACTTTTGCTTTTGAAGATTAGTGAAAACGATTGGAAAATCCTGTGGAACAGGTCGTGGTTGTACTACCTTAAGCAAGGAGGTTTCCCGTAAAATCATTTGCTTGATTTTACTGCATTTAACTTCTGGCAATTTTAACTGGAAGTGAGTAAGGGACCGGCCATTACTTGTTAAGTGAAGGCACATATTCTATCAGGATCAAAATTAAAATAACGCGATAAACTAAAATGCCATTTTCCCTAGTATATATTAGGCATAATACATAAACATGACCCTTAACTTGACTTCAGCGGACAACTATTCAACTTTGACTTCAGCGGACAACTATCCAACTTTGAGCGTGCACAAGTAGACACTTAAACTTGTATAAATTGAATAAGTAGACATCATGTCCTACACGTAGGATGCCACATAAGACGTAAAATTTGTTATATAGGGTGTCATGTAGGACGAATATGTTTATTTGTTCAATTTTGTACAAGTTTAAGTGTCTACTTGTGCACATCCAAAGTTAAAGATCGTAGTTGTTAAAAACGTCAAGTTAAAGGTCATGTTTATGCATTATGCCTATATATTATGAATACAACTTATTTGATATATCGACCTTATCCTAACAAAAAAGTTAATGCTAGTCATTAGAATTTGTTGTGAACATCGACTCTATTCTAGTTCTAATATTAACACACACAAAAAAAAAAAAAAGGACTTGATATACCTCACTTCTCATTTTCTTCTTCAACTCTTGCATTACCTTCCTTTGGTACAACATCGATTTCGAACATCTTGATACAAGTTGTAACATCTTCTGATTTGATATCATCAATACTCCCGAGTGATTCAGTAGAATTGTTCGTTTCATCTTCAATATTATTAATAAACTCACTGCTGAGCATTTCCGCTTTATCAAGTTCATGCAGCTTCTGCAGGGCTTCAATAGCAGTTTTTGTAGCCCATACGACATAGATCATGTACCTTGAAGAGTATTAAGGCAATATACTGAAAACTTGAGAACTTCCACCATTGTAATTTAACCATGCATGTTAGATGATAGTTTTAGATCAACGCGATAATAAAAAAATAAAATTTACCTTTCAAGATCCATTCCAGCAGAGAGGAATGCTGATGTTATACGAGATTCCGAATCAAAATAGGAATTCATAATGGTATCAGACAAGTATCCTCCCCATTTAGCAATTTCAAGGAGAAAGTGGATATCAAGAGTAAGCTGTTTAAGATTCAAAATTAGAAAAGTTTCTTCTTTATCCATATTCGTATCTAACATCATCTCCATCAGCTCAATGAATACATCTTTTAACCATTTCATTTCGATAAGAGTGTCATCAGCATGCTCTTTTAGATTCCTTAACGCGAAATACAATTCCTGGTAAGAAGTTTAGAATAATTACTTATTGAGGAGAGATGACATGGTGAAATAGTTTTAGTTATCCTTATTAATGCTTTCTTAAGGGGTGTGTAAACGAAAAACAGGACAAAATATTTGAGATCGCGGTGGGAGGAAGGGAAACATACCTGGTAAGAAATAGAGGGCTGTAAATCGGTGCAACAGCTATGTTTACTATCAAGTGGCCAGGATTTAAGAATTAATTGCTTGCAGAATTGAGATCTTAGCCGACTAAAGTTGTCGTTAATAAAGAGCTCACAATTATCAATCTCAAACTCCAAGTGGTAGGTGTCACAGAACGCCCTACGAATCATACTAGAGAAGAATTGTGAAAGTTTTGATAAGTTAGAAATAAGAGAAACTTGTTGTTCTACTGACTCTGCAATATTGATTCTTGAATCGACTTCCTCAATTTCTGTCTGATTTGTCAGTGCGCTTTCCAAAATAGAAGTATACTCTGTAAAAAGATCTAGAAGGCCTCTTAGAAGTAAGCCTTCCATATGTAGTTGAATTAGCGGAGAAACTTCTTCAAGTATGGCCTACAATAAAACGACAGAAAGCCATTATCTTCTTGCTTTACATCTTAAAGGGTACTCAGAGATCATAGACATGATCGGGTAGTGTAAACAAGTAAAACAAAATTATAGCTATAGCTATAGAAATATGGCTTCAATTTACAACCCGGATTTCTTAACTATGAAATTTTTCTACAAAAAAAACCTGATTTAGTGTTATGAACTTTCGACCACTGTTGGTAAGCAGACAATAGTCTGATAGCGGCTGGCCAGTCTTGGTGGAATAACTATCAGGCGATAAAATTCCTGATACTAGATATCTTCCCAGAACCCAAGTCTCGCGTGATGTAAAGATACCAATCACTTTCTTAAAGTGTTGTACGTGGATCTGTAAGATCTCGTGTATACAGGGACGGATATGTTCTATCAAAGACGATTGCAATTTTATTCCTTGTGCCTCTAACAAAGAGCAATACGCCATTGTGGAATGTATAGCCTCTACTGCTGTTGATAGGCCAGTACTTGGCTCTACCATGGATATAACATAATTCTTGAAGCAAACAGAAAAGATTGCAGTTTGTTCCATCACCCACCGATGTAATTCCGACTCAATAGATGAATTCTCACCATGCAACAGGGTGAAACTTTTAGCTGCTTGGGAGATCATTGAAAATAAAAACTTAGAGACTTCTCGAAGATATAGTTCGTGTGTATAGACCTTGGCAAAAAACATGTCATGTGTGCCATCTGCAATACGTGATTGATAATACTTCAGCAATAATTCAGTTGCAAGATCATTTTCACCAATTCTACGGAGTCCAACCAATGCTTTCTGCAGTTCAGGTGCAGAAACGCGAGGATTCTTAGCTATTACTGTCAACTGATCTGCAATCATACATGTCTTCTCTGAGATTTTAGAGTTATAACACATCAATTCATCCGTTAAAGGGTTCTTTGCCAACTGACTATCTTTGAAGAAATCAGCTTCCTTCTCCAAGAACGAAATAGCTTCATTCAATCGATGTTCTGAAAGAAGATCATCTATAATTTCAGAAACCTCGTTTGTGTGAGCATCAATAACGCTGGACAAAGACGTATAATCTGATAAACTGTCTTCAAGATTTGACTCTGTCTTCTCCTCTTCAAGAAACTTTAGAAAAACATCATTTGTAAGATCTTTTATGAGCCCTTTCTGCTTTGCAACCTGATACTTCAGTTGCAATAAGTCACTCTCTAGATTTTTTGTCCCTTCAAAAATCCTGCCAAGAAAAGACATAAAATCGCATTCATCTAGTAATGAAGGCTGTATACATATCGCGATAATATATTAATTGGATTGCACACTGTACGTGATGACATTTTTAGAATAAAGTGGCAGCGAAAGACAGATAACAACGCGTACACCCTTTATTCTTGTAGCCTCGAGCTCCAGTATAGCAGTTTTTACGTATGTTAATAACCATATGTCATATGCATTCAATAACAAGGGAAGATGTGTTGATTAGATAGGACTACAGGAGAAAAAAGGTAAAACAATTGAAAATATCACATTACAACAACAACACATACGCAGTGAAATCTGACAAAGTGAGTCTGGCAACAATAAGTATAGAGATTGTTTCCGATTGACTCTGAAATAGAAAATATCACATTGTCGGATCATCGGTTATATAGAGAAAATAACTAACCCAATAAATACTGAATAATTTGTGAAGATGATTTTCTGAAAATCTTCCTCAGACTCTCTTTTCAACTCAAGGAGTTCTGAACAAAGGTGAGTAATACCCTGCAAAATCAAACATCGAAAGAACAATTTTTTAACAGCAAGAAGTTTTAAAATACGTATTAAACAAAAAGATTGTACATTTCCATAGAAATTGTTGTTAAAATATAATTAAGTAAATAAAAATGTTTATGCTGTTCAACTAAATACCTTCTTTTTTTCAAGTATCGTTTTCTCTTTCATCACAAAATTGATTTCAACATGATGGAAACATAACGAAAATCAAATGTACAACATAAGGATGACAAAAATAATTTTTTTAAAAGAAAAATATCCTAATTTAATGGCCACACATTTAGTAAAAGTTTCATAAAATTTGTGCACTACCCATTTAATAATTTTTTCGATGATATACAAGAAGTAACTATTCATAGCAAGTTGGTGGCTTTTGCCTATGAAACTTTTTTACTTTTATTTTCTCGAGGCTAAACTCCGAAAAGTATGTTTAGTTATTACATTTTGAAATATTTTTTTGTAACAAGGAAAATTTGCATTTGCTATTCTTTAAGTGTACATAGGGTAAAACTTTCGCTCCTCTGCAATAGCTCGCAAACTACATAGCAGAGGTAATTCGAGCTCAACCCAGAAGGCAAAATTCCTTGCTTTCGCTAAGAAGAGATTTCGAACTTGAGACCTCCAACATGAAAGTACCAAGCTCAAACTACTGGCCACCGAAAAGTTTAAATTTTGAAATTTAACTTCCAAAATTTTCAGAAATTAGGAGAACACTAAAAAAAAACTTTTTTCACCTCATATCACTCATAAAAAATTGAAAAACGTGTATTCATAGTCAAACAAAAAAAATCAAATTTTCATTTTCATTTTGTAAAACAAAAACTAGTTTTCACAATGAAATATGGCTATAAACGGCTATACACTTTCTGTTTTAATTTATTTGTGTAATTTTGATTTAACACATAAAGTAAAAAGATATTTGAATGTTGTAATTTTATATGAAAGACAAGTAGAAAATTTTTGTGATCAAGTATCGAATACCAAATGAAAAAAATAAATCGAGGAAATGAGACCTTAGCAGTCATGGACTGAAGCTCTGTATTATCAGCATCAAAATCACTGGAAACAGAGGAAAAATCAGAGACGGAATGGGCATCAGTTGAATCGTCATCGGCGGGAATATCCCTAAACCGAAACCTTGATGTTGAAGAAGCAACAGTAACAGTATTCATGAGAAAATATGTATTGGACGAAATAGTGATACTACGAATTAAACAAGCTTTGTTTGTTGTGTAATATGATGATTGAAATTTTGGTAAATATGGAGTAAAAAGCTTTGATTTTGACGTTAGAAACTGCCGAATAAACATAGATGAACGACGGAGAATGGCAAGAATTGAATTTCTATTGTTTTTTGGATTTCACGTTTCCTTTCTGCTATTATTTCCTCTGCCGGCATTTCCTATTATTTGCCCTCAATATTATTATACGACTTCTTCTTCCTTATACCAGGAAAAAAAAATTATATACTAAAATTTACGTGTGTCGATAAAATTTTGTTTAATGCATACTCGGACACAATCAATTAATATTTATTTCATTCTAAAAGGGTACAAGTGAAATAGTATAAGAGAGAAAGAAGATCAAATATGTTAGAAGATGAGTAGACAAATAAGAGGTGTGTTACAAATGAATTCAGATCTATCTGTTTATGGAAATGAATTCTTCTAACATTACAAAGTGTTTAAATATCAAGGTTTAACTGGTGAAACCATTTGATGGTTTACCTAAATTTCACCTACAGAGTTGTTATCTTGACTGTGATACCAACGAAGAATTATCACTCTATCTACCAAAACTTGACATCAATTCGACTTGAATATTGTCAAATTTAACATTAACAACAAAGGATTTGCACTTGTTCAAAAGTATTAACTTTTTAATTTATTTTCTCCGCTTGCTTTATTTTACATATCTATGAAAAATGGTTATTTTACTAGGGTATCTCTATTATTGATGTTTGATAGTTGAACTTGGAAAATGATTTGAAAACACGTAATTAATATTAAGGATATAACATGAAAATATAGTAATTTTTTTATGGATTAAAAATGACAAGTAAAAATATAAACTTATTTTTGAATTAGTAAAAAAGTAAAAGTTATCCGAGAGGATATTAAACTATTATCAAAATTTACTCTTAATAGAAATCAAATCTAATCGTAATTTCAAAGTATATAATTAAAATGGAGAGATAAATTTCATTTACTTCCTAAGAAATTCGAACATGTATACAAATTTCAATTATTGTTCACTTTTATTGTAAGCCTGAATATGATTGAATTCATTAATAAATCCCACTCTCCATTTAGTCCTTACAAAATAATTAATAATTAGATTATCATAATAATGGAGTACTATATAATTATCATAGTATTCATATTAAATTTAGAGACTGAACTACATATTAGATCGTGGATGCTGGACCACCCATTGAGTCAAACTACAGTGTATACTTATATGTGAGTACTAATAATCATCATGTTTTAAAGGTGTCAAATATTTAAATAGTGACCGAACGCCAAAGATCTGGCTAAAAACAAAATAGTTTATTTCGAATAATAAACGGACAAAATATTATTTTGTTATGTTTTCGTCTGCGACCAAAAAGAAAAAAAATAAAAGTTTATCATTGAAAACTTTCTAATTGCCAGCGGCAAAAAGTCAGTCAGTTGCCCCCAAAAGTTTCCAATTTCCATGTGAGAAAAACGGATAACAAATTTTTTCTAGCCAATGAGAGGAGGGACAGTGGGATTCGTGTCGTTATGTCGCGTCTTCATTTGTCCGGGCTTGTTTACGATGAGTAGCCGGTAAAAATATTGTGTACTGCATGTTTTTCGGGATGTTGTGTTAGATGGTCATGACTTTACGTTGTGGACACCTGAGTGCAAATGTGTGCCACACCCCTGTGACATCCACCCCGACATGATTTGCACCCTGTCGGTATCACACTCTCACCTCTTCTCGCTTCTCGATTCTTCTTTCTCCCTTTTCGCGCTCGATAGCTCCACATCGTTTTGATCTCCTCACACCCTTCTTTCTCCCTCTCATCTCTCGTAGTCTGTCTCTTCGCCAGTCTCGGCTCTTTCTTCTCTCTCCCTTCCTTCCCTTCTCCCCTTTCTTTCCTCTTCTTCTCTCTCTCCCCTTGCTATCCTTACGCTCCGCCTTTTCCTTTCCATCGCCGCTCCCCGGACCCCAGTGTTCTCCGGACTTGTGGTTGTTGTAGATCCACAAACATATTTTAGACTGGGGGGGCCGTCAGCGCCCCTTATTCTCCTCTCGATTTCAATCCTCTCGATTTAGTCTGGCTCGACACTACTAAAGTAAATCTTCAACATTGGCTCTCTAGATATTGATATTGTTTCAATGTTTATTTTATGCAAAGCTGGAGATTTCATGCATGAAGTGAAAATATAGATTTAATTAAGAGTAGAACAAGACAAATACTATTAATTGGGAATAAGTGTAATTTGTAGATATCTGGTCAAAGACAAATTTGTTTTTGTATTGGAACGGAATGGACTTGAATATCCGGAAAGGTTAAATACGATTCATATAGTCGATCCCAACTAACTATTTGTTTGATTTTTGTGGTATATAATATGGAAAGATATGATTTTGTGATTCTATTTGGGGAAATACTCTTTCTAGCAAGTTAGTAGATACTATTCATGAGATTGTTGCTTTTTCTGCAGTTATAAAAAAACAACTGTCTAGAGTCTGGATCTTGCTTTTGTGATACAAAAGTAGTAACTTCTTGTAAGTTAATAATTTATATTTCTTACAGCTTCTTTCTGCTGTAAATTGCTGGTTGAAGTGTATGATGTTGGATCCTTACAATCAAACAGATCACAACGAGTGCAAGTCTCGACCTGATAGTGGCCTTTCTGCAATAACGGAGCTTGATCCTGGTTATATAACAGGTGTTCTTGATTTATTCTCCTTGTTTTATCATTTGCACTTCTATTAAACTGGAATAAGGAATTCAAAATGTTAGGCCTCCATTAGACAGAAGTGAAACTGAACTGATTTTTCTCTGGTAACATCTTAAGTCACCACATGAATCTAGGCACAGAGCCGGCTGAGTACTTTGCCTGCTTCAGTAGGCACCAAGTTCTAAAGCATGTGTTAGCAAAAATCATCGAACTAGCTTTCTTTTTATAATACCTGGAGAACTTACAAGACCACTGGGTTTACTGTCTTGAGCTGCACCAAACAATAAGATACTCACAGAAGCAACCTTAGGAAACATAATATGAGAAATAGAGATAGAAAATGTAGAATATAGTGGTTGATCGATTTGAATTAGACATTTGAAATTTGCATTGTTGCATCTAATAAATTTCTTTTGTTGGTTTTTGAGCTTGATACACTTGTTTTTACTTACTTTATAAAGAAAAAATGAAAACACTATCATTGTTTTTACTTCAGATATTTTACTTAATTACAGTTGTTTCTATTCCTTTATCCATATAATTCTTGTTTGTATGTGTTTACCCATTTTTTCTTTTTATATGCACCTTCCTTCAATGAACGCTTTAATTGTGCTTTATCTTAGTATTCAATGAGTCCTTGGCGTTATCCTTCACTTTTTTTTGACAACACTGGTCTAGATAGGGCCTTTGTTGTTTAGTTAGAAACGTTGAGCCAATTTTACCTTTGAAAAAACCAAACTAGCTAGGTCTAAAAATTAATTTTACAGGTTCCAGTATTTGGTCGTTTAATGCTTTTTTTCCCTGTCCTTCCAAAGTTTTCCTTTTTACCACACTATGTATGATTTGATTGAACGTGGTTGTTACAGAAGTGGAACTTCAATATTTGTTTAAGGGCAAGTAAGATCTTCACTTCCATTGCAAAGAATCTGGACGACAACATATGCAGGCTCAATCAAGTCCTTGCAGCAACCGCTATTCTTGTAGTGTAAAAGAACTAAACTAAAGAACAACAAAACAAGCATCTAATCGCTATAGTGGGAGTTCATGTTTATTCATATGTATAAGCAACAAAAGACCAGAGGGGAAAAACACAAACCTTGAGGAGGAAAGGGAAAAATACTATTAAAATATATATTCCTGATTTAAAAAAATAATGTAAAAGAAATATGTTTTTGTATATACAAAATTACGAAGTGATACGCAAATTGTTGGATTTTGTGGTTTAGCATTGCTTTTCTTAATAATAAATCACACCTAATGTTATTACCTTTTTATGTTTAACATCAAATAGTACCAAATTAAAGAACAAATCCATTTATCAACTCAGCTCAAGTGGTTTCTCAGTTTGGTATGACTTTTCGGCTCCTTTAACACCTCTAGATCCAGAACGCTACCAAGAAGTTAGAACAGGGTCTCATGATTTCATCCAATCAATAAGTGGAAGATACTTTTCTAAACTAGTGGCAACTGTTTGTGTATTTCACCAGGCCCTTTCACCTTCTGCTGCTTCTGCTGCATTTTCTGAGTTCACATTCTTTTCCTTCTTTTAATTTTGTTAAATTAGTGAGACATGGAACTGAATAGGGAAAACCTCTTAATGCACGACTCGAATGCCATTTTTCTTGTTTTAGACCCATGAACCTTGTGTGCTGCCCTTTTTTCTTGGATTGTCGAGACCATTTAGCAGGGATTCTACTGTCATCATTTTCTAAAGAATACTGCATATAAAATTGACATTAACAGAGATTGGTCAGTGAAGGACAAATTTTCATAGATGTTGTCGCTACTGTAGGGGCTATACCTGATGATTCTTTTATTTGTTTTGGTCTCTACTTGATCCAAATTCCATTCGTGTTCAGGTCCTTTGTCATCAGTGTGGAAAGAATGGATTAAATGGTGCATAGAATTTGGTATTGAGGCTAATGCAATCATCGCAGTTCCATATGACTGGAGATTGTCTCCATCAAAGCTTGAGGAGAGAGACCTTTACTTTCACAAACTAAAGTTTGTATTTCGAGATATTGTTTGTGCCTTAAATTCAGATATATGTGTTATGATCTCACTACATAGTTCCTTTTCTAAGTGCAAATGATGAGTTAATTGATAGAAAAGTCTAACTTTCCAGTTCCATTTTCCCTGGGGAAACTAGAATCATGCATTTCTTTCTTTCATTCTTTTGCAAATTTTTTTAGCTATGAGCAAGATAATAACTTTATTACAATGGTTGAAGATCTGAGTTTGAATCCAACTCAACTTCTTCTAGCTTGGTCCTAGGCATGGGGAATTTCCCTTCATCAAATATCTAAGAATATATGACCATCAAAAAGACAGGGACTTTACAGTTTTCTTTTCCTGCCTTTTATCTCTCAACTCCTGTGAGAAATTTAGGAGAAAATATTAAGAAATGGATAGATCAAGAGGTGAGGATTGCCCAAGCCATATTATGTGTTTGGGTGTTTAAGCATTTCCTTTTGTACTTTTTCTGATAAATGTTGTTCTATTAATTGAGGGGTTTTGATCTCTTTTTTCTTTCTGGCAGGCTAACTTTTGAAATTGCTCTTAAACTTCGTGGTGGACCTTCAATAGTTTTCGCTCATTCATTAGGTAACAATGTCTTTAGATACTTCTTGGAGTGGTTGAAATTAGAGATTGCTCCAAAAGAGTATGGTCGATGGTTAGACGATCACATTCATGCCTATTTTGCTGTTGGTATGCCTTTGCTGACCATAGCACTATTTGACCTCCAGTTTTATCTCAGAAATTAGGGATTGGTCCTTATCTGTAATTGCTGCTTCCTTGTGGTTTCAGGAGCTCCTCTTCTTGGTGCTATCGAGACAGTCAAAGCAACATTATCGGGGTCTACATTTGGTCTTCCTGTTTCAGAGGTTTTACTTTTTTTAATCCAACTTAAATTCCAATGTGGTAGGCTACATTTATACCTGTTTAGGATCTTTAGGTTGCGCAGTTCAGATATTGAAATTGTTGGATATTTTAAAATATATATTGAGACGTATTTTGGACTCTATTAGTATATGACTTAAGCACTTATGTCATTAAGTTGACATAATTTGGACTCTATTAGTATATGACTTAAGCATCCTCACTACTACTCCAAGCTCCCACCGTCGTCAACTTATCCCCAATTTCATGGGTGAGGGTAGGTGTCAACTTCTAGGCAAGAGATATAACTTCTTCTCCTCCCTCGCTTTATCTCCAAGTCCATCACCAAGAGCTTATGCTGAGTAGTAAGATTATCACTCGGAACAACTTTGCAATCCTTACAAAGGCCTCTCTCACCTTTCCTCATAAGCAAGTAATCTATCTGAGTTTTAGCCACTGCGCTATCAAAAGGTAATCAAGTGATCATTCTTCTTCGGAAAGCATGAGTTAGCTTTCGCCAACTCAAAAGCTCTAGCAATATTCAAGAATGAGTTTCCATCACGATTTTTAACCCCAAAACCACTGCTGCCACGCACATTGTCAAAACCACTAGGAGTTGCCCCATTGTGGCCATTGAAATCCCTGCCAATAAAAACCTTCTCGGTGATCAACATATCTCCCAAAAATGCATCCAGTTCCTCCCAAAAACGCATCTTGACCTCCTCGTCTGAACTTGAATACAGAGCATAAGCACTAACGACCTTCACAGTTATCCTTCCAACGACTAGCTTGATCGCCAACAACCAATCGTTAACCCTTCGAACCTCTATCACTTGCTCCCTAAGGTCTCCATCTACTAGAATGCCTACACCATTCTTGCTCCCCGGACTTCCTGAGTACCAAAGTTTGAACCCGTCCACATTGCGAGCCTTAGAACCTACCCATTTAGTCTTTTGAATGCAGTTTATTTTGATCTTCTTTTCTTTAGGATCTTCACTAACTCGATGGACTTCCTGAACAAAGTTCCTATGTTCCAAGGCCCTATTCTCAGTCTGTCAGCCCTCTTAATCCCATACCCACCCCTGCCCCTTGCTCCCGACCCCCGACCCTAACGGAGGACAAGATCCTAGTCTATCATATCTTACCAGGGACACTAAAGCTAAAGTAAGTTAAATGCAAGAAGATAATACAACAAACCACTTAATGCACGATGATAAAACTAACACAAGCAGTACCTATACTATGGGGGAAATCAAGGGAAAATTCTGAAGTTCACAGGCTTTAAACAACAAAAAATACAACTAAATTCTGAAAGAGGTATAGGCAGGTGAAGATATAGAGACAACAGAGGATGTCTGGAAAATAGCGTCTGGGTTCTGGATGTTATGACAACAGACGATGCTCCTTCCACTCTGTTCCAGTGTTCCTGCAGTTACTATGCATTGTACTTGCCATTTTTGCGCCCTTCTTTCTCTGTGTGCACCTAGTTTGAATGTTTTCCCATTCATTTTCTTTCTCTGTCTGTAATATTTTTAAACTTAAGAGATTGGTGACAAACAGGAGAGTGTTTGTTCTTCGTAAAAATAGACAGTAAACAACTTCTCCTTCAAAAAGCAGAAGAGGTACATTTTGGATTGAGGCCACTTTCACCGTGTTTTAAGTAAATGTGACATGGTCACAAAAGTTGGAGTACATGACTAACATAAACTAGGTTCTTCTCTTAAAGATTTATTACTTTGTGTTCTTTTTATTACAAGGCCTTTTGCACTTCATTGAGCAATATGTATGATACTGTTCATTATCTTGGAGTGTCTAAAGATTATAGTTTGTCTTATACTTTTCAATATCTGCAATTCTGCATTGATATGATGCCTATGTTTTCCAAGTTATCAGGGGACAGTTCGCCTGATGTTCAATACATTTGGATCTTCTATATGGATGTTACCATTTTCAAAATATTGTACAACTGATAATGTTTATCGGAGACATTTCTCTGGTGGAAACAGAAAATACCATCATGCCTACCATTGCGATGAGCATGAACTTAAATCAAAGTACTCTGGCTGGCCAACAAACATAATCAATATAGAAGTTCCTTCGAATCGAGGTATGACCGAAAGTCCAACAAGCATGTTGTGTCTTTAGCATAACTTGTGTTAATGAGCTTTTAATACGTCTAGCAGGGAATGAGGTTTATCCATCAGTAGTAGAAACTCCCCAAACCAACTTGTCTGGAAAGGAATGTGGATTCCCGACACAATTGTCCTTTTCTGCTCGTGAAGTCTCTGACGGAACTTTTTTCAAAGCCATAAAGGATTATGATCCTGACAGTGAAAGACTCTTTCACCTTTTAAAAAAGTGAGTATAACAGCAAATCCTTTTTTTTTTTTTTTGAAATTGGTAAATTGTGTTCATCAGCATTAAGGGTATGCTGGCCACCTCCAAAAAAGAGCAATTACAAGCTTCCTATCAAATCTACAAATCCTTTATGCCATGCAATATTTTCAGATAATGTGATAAGAAGATAGTTTCCTAGATGTATTGGTTAAAAGCTTTGGTCATCAAAAATGATAGTTCCTTGATGCTTATAATGTTACATATATTTTCAATAAATTCGAAATATAGTTGAGCTTTTAGTTGAAGGAAATGAAAATTTTCAACCTTCCTGCTCGTACCTGCCATAACCAACCTCTCACACCTATATATCAATATGAAGACACCAAATTTATCATGAACTGCATAACTACAGTTTCAACCTTAACACTGTCAATGCATAGGGTATCTACTGTGCCACAGTTAATTATTAGAATAGTGCATTTAAAAGTTTTATTTTTGATAAATCATTGAATACTGATTGTCTAATTTATTACTCTTTTCATTTCAATTTATATGCAAAATTTGACTGGACGCGGATTTTGAGAAAGAAATGAAGCCTTTTGAACTTGTGGTTTTAAACACGCTTTAACATTTGTGTGACTAATAAGACTTCTGAAACTTTTGATCTTAAACATGCCTTAACATTTGTGTGGCTATAAGAGCTTGTCTATATCTATCTTATTATAAAAAAAAATTTGTCATTAAGGTTGAAACGAGAAGTTTAAGTTAAACCTGTTTTTAAAATTTGTTTTAGACAATTGTCATTCTTCTTGCAACGGGTTTAGAAGGAAATGTTGTTACATAAACTGAAATGAAGGTAGCATTTCTTTGTTACTTTTTATTCCAAAACTATCAGTAATCGGTTATGCAGGTCGCTGTACATCCATTTCACCGAGAAATTATATGGAGAAAATTGAAAATCAATTCAAGATTCTATATGAATAAAGTTAACGAGAAAAATTTGAGTAACTAAAAATTGAAATATAAAGAGAGTAGCATTTGCTAATAGTTGAAATTTCTAGTATAAAGTATCGAACCAGATTTTGCGTTTGTAATTTTTGAAACCGAAAGGAGAAATATGACATCCGAGGGTAAATGGGTGCTATCAATGTTATTATGCTAATTCAGTTGTATTTATTCTAACTTCTTTTAATCTTCGAGCTACCCAAAGTTGGTTGTATATATCAGATGGATACAGTAACTAAATAAAACTTGGTCAACGATTAAGTCCTCTTTATTTATAAGAATATTGTATGATGGAAGTAGTTCATGTTAGCTTATCATGTGCGTACTTTCTTTTCTTATTTTTTGTTTTTCCATGAGTTATTGGCTATTGTCTTATTTTTTCTTTATTTCTTTGCTAACTATTCCTAGCTATACCATGTTCTGCCATCTAAAATTCAGGTCTTACCATGATGATCCGATTTTAAATCCTCTAACACCTTGGGAAAGACCACCTCTCAAGAACATATTCTGCATTTATGGCGTAGATTCGAAGACTGAGGTATTCTTCTCTTCTCAAGTGTCAAGTTTTTGCTCAACCACTTTTGAAATTCATTATGTTATTGTGCATATGTAAATTAACATGGATGATTAGGCAGTAGGTATTCTTCTCTTCTCAAGTGTCAGTATTGCTTGTTTTGCAGTAAATCAGCATATACACTAAATCAACTTTTTTTGCTGTTGTTTAGCAGATAACACATTATGTTCTTGTATTGATTTCTGAACTTCTTCAAAACCTAAAGTAAAAAAATAGTTCTCTAGATGACCCTTCATCTGAAGTTAATAGGATGGCTAGAAACCCTTGAATTAGGCTTCAAACTTTGCATGTTATGTTACAGGTGGAGTGGTACTGTATATGAAACTTACAGCAAGAAGGTTGTAAGTTTGTCTGTTGTTGATCACCCTAGGCATGTCTGCTATAATTCTTTGTCCATAATTCCGTATTGCTTTCACATGGAAACTTCGTGATGGAAGTATCTGTTTGGATCTTGAATTCTTTTTAAGTATTCTGTTGAAACTTCCAACTTGAAAAATTTTAATAGGCCTCTTTTGATCTGGGGTTTAAGAAATCAGAAACAGAAAGTCCACATTTTTATTTACAACCATGTCATGTTAGCTGTGATCTATAATGTTTGATTTCTTGAAAAAAATGGCTACTGTTTTTTTTTCATTTACTTTTTTCTAAAGGAAGAGCTTGCTACCATATTCATATCCATTACTTGTTTGCGGCAAGAGAGTGAAGAAAAAAAATGATGATTGAAGAAATAGTACAACAACAACAACAACATACGTGTACGCAGACCTACCTCTACCTCGAGATAGAGAGGTTGTTTCTGAGTGACCCTGATTGAAGAAATAGTGATATGGAAAAAGAAAAAGAAATGAAACAAGCGAGTTATAGCATTCCCCCAAGTTTGCTATTTTTCTCAAGAAATCAACCTCTGTCTACCTCTATTACCCCCACTGAATAACTTTTATTCTGTCAATAACAACAACAACAATATACCCAGTATGATCCCACAAGTGGGGTTTGGGGAGGGTGGGGTGTACGAAACCTTACCCCTACCTTACCTTTGTGGGGTAGAGGGGCTGCTTCCAATAGACCCTAACTTTTTGTCTTCTGTCCACACTATCATTACTTGCCTCTATGTAATTATATTCTCCTCTTCTAGTTAAGCTCTTCAATCAATACATGATCCTGAATATTTTTCTGGTTTCTTCATGTTGAATGGCAGGTTGGTTACTATTTTGCACCAAGTGGGAAGCCTTATCCTGATAATTGGATTATAACAGATGTGATATATGAAATTGAAGGATCTCTGTATTCCCGGTAACATGTCTTCTGCATCTTGATAGCATATTTTAAAAAGCTCTCTCTAAACAGCATATCGAACATGTTGTTTCACTTGTTATTATTGCTCTTACTTCATCATGTTCTTTTCCTCATCCATGCCATGGGGGTCTTTCACAGCTTCACTGAGACAGAAAGTTTTAAGGGTTGAAAATAAAATAGAGGATTAAGTTGCAAGATTTATGTAAATCTGAATAATGCATGCAGGACATTGTATCCTTCTTTTTAAATCCCCAAGCTCCAAAGTTTAGTCCTAGTGTTTAATTTCCATACAGACAATGTGGAGTATGATACTATGTATGATTCTTAATTGATCATTCTGCTTATTGAATATGAAATTATTCTATGCTTGTACATATTCTAAACATTGAGTAAGTATGTCTTATCTTGTTTCTTCTCATTGATTGGAGACTGACTACTTGGACATTTGGATCCCTCGCATGTTTTTCTCCTTTTAGGTCAGGAAATCTGGTTGAAGGAAACCCGGGTGCAACAAGTGGGGATGAGACGGTACGGTGAACGATAAAATCATGCATGTTTAAGTTTATAATTCTCTTAGTCTATTGAAATGGCCCCCCTTCTTAAATTTTAGGTGTCGTTATAGAGCTCTCTTTAGTTGTATTACTGTAACAAACCTCCCTCTATAACCTGCAATTAGAAGAAATAACATAAAAGACTCATTGGCTTGGTTGATTGACAACGTACTAAAGTGGCTTCTTTTATAGGAGTATAAGGCTACATACCTATGGTAAGTAAATTTGTCTAAAATGAACTTAAGATAATTGTGGTCTTAAGATGTGAAATAAATTTCACTATATTATGTGTGACAAGCAGTAACTTTTATATTAGAATTATGAGTTAGCTGCAAATTTGACATACGTAAGTCGTGTATTTTAACTTAAACAGGGATCTGTTGATTAGATATTTCACATTATGGACCTCTGCGCCAAGGCCAGGGGCTTCTTTTTTTTCCGTGGCAGGCCGATTCGCGGCTCCCATTCCCTTCTCCGGTTGCATTTTTTTTTTTTTTTTTTTTTTTTTTTTTTTTTCTTTCCCTTTTTCTTTTTTTTGTGTTCAAGTATGACTGTGGGTCTGGGTACAGCGTTACGAATTGAGTATAGTTACCTCCTGCCCCCTTGAAATCAGGACAGTAGAGGTGCCCGCCTGTTCCAACCTTTGAGGCCACTTGCCTACCCAGCTTCCCGCCTCAGACCACGCCGGGATGAGGAATGCAGAGTACTATGTTCCCTAATCCGTCTGCTGTATGATTTGAAGCAATTGATATTTTTTGGAAATCCTGTCTAAAAGGATCCCCTATCTCTTCCTTTTTGGTATCTGATTTTTCTATTTTTTATTTTAAACTGGAAAGTGGCATCTGATATTTTATTTGATCTCATTCACAGTTAAATTGGAAAACCACAACCCTTATTACCTCCTTTACTGAACTAATTATGGGGAAAACTTCTAATCATATTAAGAATATTAAAACAGCTCCAACACAATCTCATCATCCATCACAGGCACATTAGAAGAGCATACATTATGATGTCTGAGAATTGTAGTAATTCTCAGATACTTGAACGTCTGATGCAATACATTTTAAAGATCTCCACCTTTTTCTACAAAACAGTCCATTTCTCAGTGTTAGTGTGGTCCCAACAGCCCTACTTTACAGAGCAGTTAGAACTATATCCAACTTTTTCCAGTTCATCTGGTCTCAGGTTGGACGGTCAGAGTCCGAGAAGGTTAATGCGGCAGCTACCCAACTGAATGATTTAGGTCCTCAATCCTAATTAATCGTCCTGCATGGAACAAAGATGGACTTCCTTGCAAAGGATAGTTCATTCGGATCGAGGGCCTAAATAACCAAGCTATGCAATGTTATTTCATTAGATCCCTTTCGCCTAATTGACTTCATGTGGGAAACAATTCTTAGTTGCGCGGACTCTTCACTTTTGATGCCGCACCCGTGTCGGATTCTCCTAAAGTGCACTTCATTTGGCGAATCCGACATGCACCCATTGACAGTTTTGAAGAGTCCGAGGAACATAGGAATACATAACATACTCATGAAAATGTGACTTCATACTCTCGAGTTTTCTGCTAAGCTTGCTTATGAATGATTTTAGCATTTATATTGGCTACTCACTGGCAACTGCAGCTCTATCTTACACTCTGTCTTTGACAACATCAGTCAGAGCATGATGGTTCAGATGTACAAGTGCATCTTAATATAGAGCATCAACATGGTGAAGATATCATTCCCAATATGACAAAGTTACCTACAATGAAGTACATAACCTATTATGAGGATTCTGAAAGTTTTCCAGGGACGAGAACAGCAGTTTGGGAGCTTGATAAAGGTATCTGAAATATCTCAATTTTTTCTTGTTTAAGTTTCCTCAAGGAATTTCTTGGTTATTTTACCCTCTCTCACTTCCTCTGTCGGCTAGAAAATAAATATTTCTTTCTTCTGGTTCACTGTCTGATTTCTTACATCTCATTTATGGCTGAGCTTTACCCGTTTAATACCAAAAGATTCAGAATGCAGTTTTTTTTCTTCTTTTATGATGTGAAATTTCTCACCTATTTTTTCTTTACTTTCCTCTATGTTATCCTAATTTTTAGGGAAAAAGGGCCAAACTTTCCCCTTAACAATGCGAAATTGAACAAGTTTGAGAAAACTTTTTTTTTTGTTAAAAAAGCAGACATTGGAATTTCCAGCTTGCCTGAGTAGCATGTTTTGAGAGCTTGTCCAATTCCATTGACTAATAATACTTTTCTGAGTTCTTCATCGGTTTAAAACAGTTGCAAGCATTTGATACTGGACATAATTAATACATGGTTCATCCATGTATAACTCCCAATCTAGCATAAGTGATATTGAGCTTCCATATGATGCAATATTAAAGATCTTGTACAATTGCATATAATGAATTTGCAATGTTCGATTGTTCTAGATATAAGATATTGAATCAAGCTTAGACATTTTACACCTCGTGGCAATCTTTGATCTGTTGACTGTAAATTTTCTACGGTAGCAAATCACAGGAACATTGTCAGATCTCCAGCTTTGATGCGGGAGCTGTGGCTTGAGATGTGGCATGATATTCATCCTGATAAAAAGTCCAACTTTGTTACAAAAGGTGATGTCTGATCCTCACTATTTTCTTCTATAAATGTTTGAGTTTCTATTGACATTGTAAGTATTGCAACAAAAAGCAAAGCGTGGGCCTCTGAGGGATGAGGACTGCTATTGGGATTACGGGAAAGCTCGATGTGCATGGGCTGAACATTGTGAATACAGGTTAGAATATTCAAATTATATTTTGCAAAATATTCTCTTTTTGTGTGTTTAGGTCACCTTTCCCCGGTCACAATTGATGCAGATACGTATTCGGGGATGTTCACCTGGGACAGAGTTGCAGATTGAAGAGTTCTACATCTCACATCCTGTCACACTATGTGTGATTTTTAAGGTGTGTTTCTAACTTCCGTTGTACAACTGTGACAATTCATCACTTTCAAATGCATCAGTAACAATCTTTTGTTTGGCGGAACAACAAGTTTGCACAAACATTTGAAGAAGAAGGCGAAATGATTCAGAGAGCAAAGACGGGGATGTTCATCTTGACAGCATTACATCCAACTTCGTTTGTGTATCATAATCTTGGAGAGCACCTGGAGCCCTCTGTATATCGAAGAAATTTTGTAGAGTATTAAAATTTAGCACCAGAATATGTTCCACTTTAGAATGTAATTTCAGGTATGAGTCAAGAACCTCTGATAAACATTTATATGCATTGGTGTTTTAATGCCAATAATCTGAAATTTTATTCCATATTTTCAGATTAAACCAAGAATTATAGAATATTTCTAGTATTTTAACATTCCCTTCAAATTCAAGTTGAGTTTGAATACTTTAATTTGGTGCAATCATAATTAGTGTGTTATAACTTATAATAGCTCTTGAATTGTTTGAGGGTCTTACTAGCTCTTTTTTGTAATATCACCTTTTTGATTGAACCTTTTACAAAAACATCACCAAATTTTTTTTAAAAAGTGTGTTGTGTCTATATAGAATTTGCAAGGGCAATAATCAAATTTTTTGCACCAAAAATGAATATCTTCGAATTTCCATTTCAAGTTTGTGCTTGAAAAATACTCATTAATTTTGAATTTATATCTCACAGGAATAGTCACAATAATTTTTCTATTTAGTTATCTTCAAAATCTTCACAAAATAACCATATTTTTTTACGATCAAAGAAATTTTAGCAAGGTAGTTAGTGATAATTTCAACCTCTTATATTCTAAGAGAAATAAAACTTATTTTCAAATTCTACATTCTTGATGCTACTTTGTTATTTTTCCAAATTTCTTTGGTTATCTCATGTGTAATAATGAATTCTGAATTGCAAATTTAACTTTATATTTTTTATTTTCTCATTTAAGTGAACTTTGATTAGGACAATAATAGAATTTTTAGAACATTATTTGTAGAGGTTTATCTTCTATTACAACTTCTTAACTGTTCAAATTTGATAGTTGGATTTTATTTTTTGTTTTTAACAGAACTCACAGCTCCATAAAGATCAATGGAGACTCTCAAACGGAAGAGAAAATTGAAAAAATAATAAATAAAATTTCAATTGTCGCATAAAAAATAAACAAAAATTACATCATTATTTATAGAGAATTAAAGGGGATAAAATAAAAGAAAATATATAATTTTTTTTCAAAGATACAAAAATTAAAATAAACAAATGTTTAATATTTAATGTAGATCCTACACTTAAAAATATTTTTCATATTTTAAAACTAAAAAAAGAAAATACATATTTTACCATTGATGTAAATACTAAACCTAAAAGGAAATCAATTATTAAAAAGAATATTTCTAATATTTTCACAAACCACCGGCTCAGTGGTCCCAAAGACAATAATACAATTATGTCTTCAATCTATAAAAATATACTATATTGACTGCACTGACAGTGATTTGGACATTATTTCTTTCAAGTAATGGTGTGTATATATATATATATATACACATATATACACACATTAGAGTGACGGTGAAATAATAAGCACTCTTTCATTTTTAATCGAGAGGTTTTGAGTTTGAGTTTCCTTGAATACAAATAGACCTTTGTTTGAGAGCACTTTACTCTTTAACGTAAAAATTTTCAACGAATTTGAATTAATCTGGTACTAATGTCGGTACCAAACACAAGCAGAAAACGAAAAAAATAACTTGGAGCAGAGCTAGCAAGGTTTCGGAGATTTCAATCGAACTTTCTTCCATGAAAAATTATATCACTTGTATAAATTATTCTTTCTTACGTATATATAGATTGTTGAACCTTCTTTAACATTTCCATATAACTCTTTATATTTCGAACTTCTAGTGAAAATTCTGTTTTCATCGCTAATTATCGATATCAAAGTTATATATATATATATATATATATATATATATATATGATGGGCCATTTCATGGAGTAAAGTTTGTTGTGTGACAAATGGTGCCAAAAAAAGCTGCGTAGACAAAGAAAATGATGGGCATCATCCACCTATTTGTCTTGTGACTATTGATTGTTTTATGTGAAAGAATCCTAAAACATGGTAGGTTTCATTGTATGAGTTTAATAATTGGTTGCTTTTCTTGATAATATAATCAACAACACCATCGTTTAGAAAACATATACATATTTATCTTATATACCTAACAAGTAAATTAAAGATATATATTACTCGCTTTCGCAATAATTTTTTTTACTAGTTTCTTTTAAGTGTGTTGAAGATAAAGAAAATTGATGATATGAACTAAGTTGAACAGCGTGATATAATTAATGTGTATATCTATTATAGAGTTAGGAGCTGGCAGTAGGGGATTGAGTACGAAATACTAGTCCCGGACTCGGTTTTATTTTTATGTTTATGGTGTTTTTGAATTTCGAGATTCAAACAAGTCTATCTTTGACCGTAATTTTTTCATAGATTTTTGAATATTTTGAATTATCAACTATTGTGACTTATAGAACTTTTTACGTAGTTTACAAATGTATAAGTTTCATTTCAAAAAAATTGAAGATTCCATGCGCAAATTTTCGATCAAACTTAAATTGTTTGACTCTCGAAAAACGAAAAGTATCACATAAATTGAGACAAGATGTCTACTAGGCTGCTGTGTCGTATACTGGTTGAAGTCGGCTAGAATAAGTTATTATAATTGTAAGTAATTGTATACCTGTATATACTCTGGTGAATTATATATTTGTGTATAGTAGTACTGTAATAGGAGTCTAAGTATAGCTAGCTTAAGACTCTTCTCCTATATGAGGAACATGTACTTGACAATTTTAATTATTAATATAATTCTTGATTTCTCTCTAATCTTAAACAGTTTTAATCATCAATACAATCCTAAATTTCTCTCTAATCTTAACGTGAAAGAGTAAAAAATAATCATATGATCAAGTTTTTTAAGGACATAAATAGGTGATTTTTTTCTTAAGTAGGAAACAATAATGTTGAAAATAAGATAAGTAACTTACTATAATAAGTCAACATAAAAATTTCTTATATGGACAATATTTATACAATATAAGTTAAGCTCACTAGATATGACTTACCAAATATTTTGGCTTATTAGAGAAGAAAAATTGCAATAGATGAGAAATATTCACGGGATGCTAAATAAACCATGTTGGGCTAATGATAGTAAACCAAACTTGATCATGCCTTAGGACAATAACAATAAAATTTACTTGCAATTCACATGATTATAAACAAAAAAAAAATATACTAGATTTAACAAAGTAATATTATTGAAACTTTGTTGAAATAGATGATATACATGATTGATTAGATTGATTAAATTAATTATAAATACAAAGACTTTTTGCACTTAATCTAACATATACACTATGAGTGTGTTTGGTACGAAAGGAAAACATTTGTTGAAAAAATTGTCTGTCAATTTCTCATTGTTTGGTTGGGAATTAAAGTTTGGAAAATATTTTCCAAATCAACTTTCATTTTCCTCAGAAAGTAAAGGAAAATGAGTTCCCTTCAAAAATTAAGGGAAAACATTTTTCAAAAACTCTCCTTAATTTCAAATTGCATTTTTTTCCAAAAAACATAAATTTCACAAAAAGAATATTTTCACTTTTCAAATTTATTTTTGTACCCGGATCCCTAAACCCCACCCACCCACACCGGCCACCCCCCCCCCCCAAAAAAATAATTTTACCTTGTTAAAAATATTTTTCACTTCAAATTTTTTTTAACTTCCCCCCCTCCCCCGGCGGCCAGCCAGCACCACTACCCACCCCCTATCAGGCCCCCACCCACCACACCCCAAAAAATTATTTCTTCGTAAATCAAACACACAGAAGATATTTTTTATCACCAACCAAACATGAAAAAATAAAATCTAAATCTACTTATTTTTCAAGAAAACATTTTCTAAAAAAACATTTTCCATGAAAAACATTTTCTTTCATACCAAACACACCCTATGTCACAACACTACATCAATAACAGACACTATCTATTATATGGAGGGACAAAAAAATAGTCCTATTGCAACCATAAAAATAATAACAACAACAATAATAATAAAAAAAACGATTTGAGCAAAAAGGAAAAGAAGAGTTATATGTTTAAATCATCCCAACAGTTAACTTATGAGGGGAGAATTGCTCAAATTCAATAAGCAGATCACTCGTCATTAACCATTAACGTAAACCTTTTTTTATTTTTTAACATTCACCTAATCACATCCAGAATTGAACGTTTAGAGCATAAACAATAAAATTGGTTCATTTATGTGTGTATAAACATTAATATGTGAGGACAAGTGTACTTAATTAATAAGAATCCAATGGACCCATATATCCATAATTATGCAATTAACATGTATAGTAATGTGAATAACAACCATTTTCTTATATTGCCGGCTCCTTGGTATTTTGTTGACCATGCATGTGGCCAACATCACAATCCTTATCCTCACTATACAAACACTCTCGGACTGTCTCAATTTATATAACACATTTTAGATTTTGAGATTTAAATAAATTTATCTTTAATTATAGATTTTTCAGCTATGTTTCAAATATTTTAAATTGTCAATTATTGTGACTTATAATACTTTTTACGTAACTTACAAATATATAAATTTTATTTCTAAAATAATTGACATTTGCCAATTCCTAATCAAACTGAAGGTGCTTGACTCTCGAAAAATAAAATGTATTACATAACTTCGGACAGAGGGAATACATTTATTTTGTTTCTCACTCGTAGTCCACATTGGAGCGTGACTAAATTTGAATCGCCCATTGCAGGGTCTATTCAGGGGTGACACTAGCTCATTAAGATGTTATCTCCAGACCTGGGTTTAGAACTACATTGAATCACAGAGTGAATTAAATATAATAGAGGTATCTTAGGGGGGTTGACTCCACTAAACAAAATTTTCTTTCTTATTACCCAAGTTCGGAGCCCATAATGGAGCCCCGACTAATCTGGATTGCACGTTGCAAGGCCCGTTCGGAGGGATTTTCTTCATGCTCAGGACTCAAACCCATAACATCTTATTAAGAGTGAAACAATCTCATTGTCCTACCACGACTTATGCTGGTGCACTTGTATATATACATGTCTATATATACTTTCAGCTTCAGCACTATTATATACACACTAGAAGCTAAGTACTATTTTCTACTTTGAAAGTGTTAGCATATATAGTTCGAGTCCTTGATTAATTTCATGAACATCATGAAGATGAAAATGATATTATCATCATTAATAGGATTCTTATTATTTTATTGTTGTGTAATCCATTTAGTTTCAGCCCAACTTCAAGTTGGTTTTTACAATTCAACATGTCCACAAACTGAAACTATTGTTAGACAAGCTGTGCAAAATCAGTTCAATAGTGACCCTTCCATCACTGCAGCTTTGCTTCGCATGCATTTTCATGATTGCTTTGTTAGAGTAAGTCTACTACTTTATGCTTTTAGCGGAGGAATCATGATTTTTAATAAGTGATTCAGAATATGAATAAGTAAACACATACGAACTAGTGAAGAGAATATAACTAGTCATAATATTACATGTTTACTAACTGAGAATACCATTGCAACATTTTTTGTGAAATAAATTGCACAAAATTATATCTTTACTTAGCATCACTTCATTTCTTAGTTCTATACGTCTCTCAAAACTATAATTTTTATTTTATTTTTTTCTTTAAAAATGCATATTTTATTCTTATATTATCATTTTATCTTCTTCTTCTTTCTAACTTCTTTAAAATTAATATTTTTCATTTTTTATTCAAGGTAACAAATTCTATATATGTAGCATAGAATATAAAGGGAGGAGAATGTCAATATTTCAAAACTCAGGGGTATATACGTAATTTAAGAGCGTAAATGATTTTCATCAAAGAAGGAAACAATGTCATAATTCAATTTGGAATTCTAGTAATGTTTAAGAAATTACATGAATATCCAGAAAAAAGATAGATATACGATCCGTGCACATTCCATTTTTTTATTTAAATCCCAATCTACTTATAAGATTATGTTAGTGTATGTTGTTTGCATGAATATGTTCCTAAATGTATAACTTGATTTTAGGGATGTGACGCATCGATACTCATAAAGTCAACAGGTTCTAAGAAATCGGAGAGAGAAGCTGGCCCAAACAAAACGGTACGAGGGTACGAGTTAATCGATAAAATCAAGAAAACCCTAGAAACATCTTGTCCATCAACAGTTTCATGTGCTGACATAATAACACTAGCAACTAGAGACTCTGTAGCAATAGCTGGAGGCCCAAATTATCCAATTCCAACAGGTAGACGTGATGGGCTAATTTCAAATATAGCAGATGTAAATTTACCAGGCCCATCATTAACAATTCCACAAGCACTCCAATTTTTCACAAATAAAGGACTTACTTTAAATGACATGGTGACATTACTAGGCGCTCATACAGTTGGAATCGCACATTGTAATTTTTTCCAAGGTAGGCTATCGCCTGTACCTGATAAGACTATGGATCCTACGTTAGCGGCTCAACTATTGAAAACTTGTACTAAAAGTTCTGCAACGGCATTTCTGGATCAAAATACGTCCTTTACTGTTGATAATGAGTATTACAGACAAATTACGTTACGTAAAGGTATATTGACGATCGATCAAGAGCTTACGTTGGATAAGTCAAGTGCTCCAATTGTTACAAGTTTTGCAGCTAATAAGGATGTATTTAGCCAAAGTTTTGCAAATGCAATGATAAAAATGGCAAATATTGATGTTTTAGTGGGGAGTGCTGGAGAAATTAGGAAAAATTGTGGGGTTTTTAATCAAAAGGCTAATCGCAAGGTTGTTAATTAGGAAACATATGTTTTACTATAATATTTAATTTTAAGTGTACAATTTTTATTTTACTAAAATAAATATATAAGGCGTATGTTTTTGCATTATTTTATAAATGGCAATTGTAAAATAGCTTGGTAAGTTATCTTTTTTGTATTACTACAATATCTCCCTTGCAATGTTATTACGCTACGAAAACTGTACATTTTTCCTAGGAATTTATATAAAAATTTATGGGAAAATAAGTTTTCTACGCATTTTCATATTAATCTGTAGCAAAATCTCCATGCAATTCACACTGTTTTTGTAATGTTACGTAAATGGAGTGTTCAATAAAATATTAAGTGTGTTTTACGTTATAAATATTACAATAATACTTTTCATTTTTCTAAATTTAAACAATTTATATTTGTTATATATATATGACACGTAATTTATAATTTATCCAAGTTAAGTGTAAGAAATTTATAACTCTAAATGAAGTTAGAGGTCATGGAAAATAACTCTTAATGCAGAATTTTCCCTTAGTTTAGCTTTAGATACATTTAACTAGCAATATGTATTATTAATGTTAGAAAAAGGAAATATACACCCAAGCAAATATAATTAAGAGAAATAAAAATTGAACAGACAGTGTAGAGTTTTATTTCTTGTTTTTCTCAAGTGTCTTTTAACTATATAATATATAATTCATTACCTATCATATCCTAATTATATATATATTATACTACTAAAAAATATAGCTATAATTATTAGGTTGGGTTAATATTCCATTAATATTAATACATGAAGATGTGGAGTATGGATATTACTAACATATATAATGGTGTGGAATCTATGAAATTTGAACCTCAAATATACTTCTCAAATTTTGACTTATATTATCTTAATTAAAAATATGGAATATTATTTAAAATCCTCTAATCTTAAATTTTATACATACAATATTGAAATTAGAGAATATACTAAATATAAAAAGAGATCAATATTTTTTTAAATAAAGGTAAAAAAACAGTGAAATTGAGACAAAACTAATGATATTTATAATGATAATTTGATATGATTAAAATGAAACTTAAATTTAAATCAAATATTACAAACACATCAGCGAAAAAAGTTCAGCAAATTTTTTACACGTTAAAAGGAAAAATGGCAGAATGGTCCCCCCCCCCCCCAACCACCACCACCAAACACCTCTTTCCTTAGATATCTGTATTTTAAAATATATCTAAATTTAATAAATTTTATATATCCTTATATTCAATATCAATTTCATGCTTCGTGCATCAAAATTTATTCCATTTGTGTATATCTGATATCAAATATTTAGAGTAATAATATAATCTAGTACCAAAACATACATTAATACATAAATACATGTATCTAGTATCAAAATATGCACTAATATATTCACTAATTGACTCAACATGTTATCACCACCGAGCAGAGGCGTAGCCAGAATTAGGAGTTTGAGAGTTCTAAATTTTAGAACGAAACACATTTTTGTTGATAGTGGTGTTCAAATCCACAGCAAATGTGTAAAAAAATATTTTCACTGTCCTTCTTTACCACTGAGCTGTCAATCAATTTTGTTACAGATTCAAAAATTAGTATGCATATGTATTTATCGAATTTTGTAATACAAGTACAGACTCTACAAAAAAGATAGTGGGCTCATTCGAATCCATAAGCCTCCACCTAGCTACATCTCTGCAACCGAGCAGAAAGAAAAGAGATAAAAGAGTGAAAGGAGAGAAGAGAGAGATTATACAATTATTTTAAAGTAGGGTTTAAAAAAATTATTAAGGCATGATAAGAATGTTTGTCTAACTAGACAAGCTTCTTTGAATAAACCAAAAAGGGATCTTCTAAAATCATAAACACATAGAGTATAGTATGAAGTAGTAGTATAGTTTTAACTCTTCTTTGAATTATACATGTTATTTGGTACAACGAAGTTTCCTTTCTACTTAGAGTGGGAATTGTTGTCTTATTATCGAAACTTCCAACTAAAAACTCTTTTTGTTTGGCTAATTGTTTAAGAGTGGCAACACATTTACAAAATGTTTGTGAGATGATAAAATACTCACTTTTTCTTATTATAAGTAATAAAATTACTATTTCGAAGGTCAATTAATTTTTGTCTTCTATCTGTTTATTTTTTAAAAAAAACACACATAATATATAATATATAAACGTATTTTTTAATTTAATTAGAATTGAATGAAGCTAACTTAAGTAGTAATATATATTCTTTTAATCATGATTAAGGCATGTGATTATTAAAAAAAATTGCACCATTGATTTTTAAATAAGACACACGTCATACATTTTAGCATACAGTTTATAAAAGGGATGAAAAATTAGTAAAAATTTGAATCCCTAAACCAAAAAAAACTTAATTTATCCATACTATTAATTATAATCACTTCTCCAAAATATTAAATTTATTATATTCAAAAAGTTATTCATTCTATTTGTTGTTTCAAAAAAAAAAGGTATACTAAGGTCAATACTTAACAACTAAAAATAGACGTAGGTGGCATATATTAGAGGAAATAATTAAACAAATATCTTGACATGAAAATCTAGTTTAGGCTCTTAGAGCAAATCCAATATATAAAATAAAACCTAATCAATTGGTGCACAAGATATTATTTTCCATTTAAGACAATCTTTTTAGGAGAAAAGGATAGACAGTCTAATAATTAGATAGTAAAAGAACTAATAAATCTTTTAAAAAATAATAATGAAGTCATAGGTTTTTATGTAAGTTTAAGGACTAAAGAAAAGAAAAAATAAAATGAATACAAGGTGTTTCCAAAAATTATTTTTAGGAAAAAAAACTAATTTAAAATGATTTACACTTTACAGTAAAGTAATTAAATGTAAAAAGAAATGATGTCACGCACATCTATTTGAGGTACACTTGTTGCCAATAGCCCAATATGTACAGGAACCGTTTGATCATCAAAATTATTCATTTTTTTAATACCTATAGAGAGATTTAACGACGATAACGTTATGTGATTATTTATTTTATGATAATTTTTTAAAAGCAGAATGATCGTATGATTCAGATAAATTAATCTAAGTTGAGGTGATTTTATTACTTCTTAGAAATTAAAGACATGAATCATAATTCATATTTATTTTTCTACAAAAAGTACATTTAAACAAACAATATTATTTGCAAAAACTATAACCAAATATAACTCCATCTTCATAAATTCTAAGAAAATATTTAATTTACTAAATTATATTTTCAAAACTTAGTTTAGTTAAAAGTTGATACTTATATAAATAGGTCATCAAGGCCATTTGAATCCCTTATACATTTAGCTCTCTCTTCTCTTCTCTCTTCCCATTCATAATAATGACTTTTTTTCCATTCCATTTCAAGCCAAAATCATATCTCTCTATATTCCTTAACACCTCTTTCCTTTTTCTACTCATATTTTACACTCTTACTTCCAATGTTACTTTAAACCAATCTCAAATTAGACACATCCATTTATCAAACACTAACAATAATGATTGTTCCAACTTACATGACTTTAGTGATGCACAATCAAAATGTACCTACATAAAAGAAAACATCAATTCTTGTTCTACAAAAGGGTATTTGAATTATCTTCAATTTTTCTATTGCACCTTAGGTACGTTACCAAAATTAGGGTACGTTACCCTAGTTGTATGGCTTATTTTGTTATTTTATTTATTAGGTAATACCGCGGCGGAGTACTTTTGTCCTTGTGCTGAAAGTTTATCTAAAGTCATGAATCTTTCCCCAGCTATAGCTGGAACAACTCTTCTCCCTCTAGGAAATGGGGCTAACGATGTTTTTTCGAGTATCATATCGTTTACTCGATCTAGTAATAGTGGCACTGTGGGACTTAATAGTGTGTTAGGTGGTGCATTTTTCATTTCTTGTTTTGTTGTGGGAGTTATAAGTATGTTAGTGTGTATGACTAAGTCCCAACTTGGTGTAACGATTGATAAATCGAGTTTTATTAGGGATGTGTTGTTTATTATTTTTACATTATCATGTCTTGTTGGTGTTATTATTGTTGGGAGAGTTAGTTTGTGGATAGCAATTTGCTTCACGTCCATTTACGTTGTGTACATTTGGGTGGTATGTGTTATGCATTTTCTTGTTAGTAAGGAGGACGCCACTAGAAATGTGAATTTACATGACAAAGAAGATGATGGATTTGATCGCGATGTTGAGGTACCATTGTTAGGTTGTATTGATGAGGAGGATTGTGAGAAAAAAACCATACAAATGAGTTCAAGTACTCCTATAGACGCGGCCTCATCATCTTGTTGCATATTCTTGCATCGTTTTCTTGGTGTTCTAGAACTTCCCCTGTACTTGCCAAGAAGGCTAACCATCCCTGTTGTTGATGAGGGACGTTGGTCCAAGCCAATGGCGGTGATTTCAGCCACACTGGCACCAATTCTAGCCGCGTTTGTTTTAAGTCTTACAGGAGAAGTCATGGTTTATTCCAACACATACATCGTCATTTTGATGACATCAGTTTTTGTTGGACTTATCTTAGGGAATGTGGCATATTTTTCTACACAAAACTCTAGTCCTCCAAAGAAATGTTTGTGGATTTGGCTTCTTGGAGGATTTGTTATGAGTACTACATGGACATATATACTTGCACAAGAATTGGTATCTTTGTTAGTGTCATTTGGATATATTCTTGGTATAAACCCTTCAATTTTAGGACTAACTGTCCTAGCTTGGGGGAACTCAACTGGTGATCTAATATCAAATGTTGCTTTGGCATTAAATGGTGGAAAAGATGGTGTGCAAATGGCATTATCAGCTTGTTATGCTGGTCCATTATTTAACACTTTGATTGGTTTAGGTGTTTCACTTGTGCTTGCTTCATGGTGGGAGTATCCAACTTCTTTTGTACTTCCAAAAGATCCTTTTCTCTTTGAAACTTTGGGATTTCTAATACTTGGCTTACTATGGGCTCTTGTTGTTTTGCCTAAGAGAAATATGCAACCTGATTACTCACTTGGTGTTGGACTTTTGGCTATCTACTTTTGCTTCTTGTTTCTAAGGTTTGCCAAAGGTTTTTAATATGGAGTTTTTACAAGTGTATTGTGTTTGGTTTAAAGAGAAATTATATGTATATAGTTTTCATATTGTCAAAAGACAAGGATGTTTATATGTAGTGTATACATGGATTGAGAATAAAACAAAATATTTATGGTTTTTTGAAAAGGCTTCAAGAAAAGAAGGGTGTTTTTTTGTTTTTTTTTACATTTTGTTTTGGGGGTTGCTATATAGAGGATAAAAAAACACAGTTACTGGCTTATTCCTCCTCGCATAGCTAAAAATATTGATATATGATATCACTTGCTTACCTTTAAAGGTTACACTTGTCAATATTGAGCCATTCAGACTCTTTGTAAATATTACAATCAAAGAAAAAATTTATATGCATCAGATGTTTATATCAATTCAATGTAATTTTTATTATTATAAAATTTAATAAAGTAAAATAAACTATAATTTATATGCACCAGATGATTATTCATCTTACTTGAGAAGTGTGTTGATATTAAAAATCAACTAGAAATTATAGAAGTTCAGCTAAGATTTTAAATTAGTATTGAGAGCATCGAAAGAGAGAGAATTGAAATATTTTTCATTTGAACAATATCAAAAAAAATTACAAAATATTTTAGATCCAATATTTATGCTTGAACAAAATAGAAAAAATTAACTACTTAAATAATAAATATATACAAATGTACTTTCACTTACAAAAATGAAAATGGAGCAAGGAAAACGAAACCACTGAGTTACGCCGTTCGGTTGTGCTAAGGGGCTTCACTTAAGTTATATACTTGTAATATTCAAATTACGCCTTGTTTGTATCGGGTAATATTTCGGCCGACGGGTTCGGGTGAACCCCCTACCTGTCACGATCCAAAAATGGGCGTGATGGCACTCGTCTTATCCCACCAAGACAAGTCAGCCTAAAAGTCAATCATTACAATAAAGTGAGGAAAGTTAAAATATAAGTAACTTATAAAAAACCCCAAAACATGGTAGTCACGTGTACAAGCCTTAAAGTATTACAATTGATTCAAAAGAAACTCAAGGTCTCAAATGAAAGGTGTTTCTATAATAGAACAAGATCATAATTGAAAGGAGATGAAAGTCTGTGCGATGGAAACAGCTACCTGACAAAATCTCCAAGGACAAGCTCGGAAAAGAATGAGAATGACAAGACAAACAAAAATCCAGGCTCATAACCACAAAAATTTGTAAGAAAGAAGAAAGGGGTCAGTACCAAAAACCACACTGGTTATCAGCAAGTAAACCTTGTCTATTGAAAGCAAGAGGTGGAAATTTTGTTTAGAAATTCTGCCTTATTTCCATGAGATCTAGAGCACTTCGCAACTTTCTCTCTTCCCTAGCGCTCTTGTTTTTGGACTTTTTCAAAGGGCAAGAAGGTCTTCCTTTATAAGTTCTCGCTTCGATCGAAAGGAAACGGTCTAAACAAAGCTAAGGGAATGAAATACGGGTACTCTACCACCCCCAACCGAACCTCTACACTACAACCTGCATTAAATAATCCAACCTAACAGCTCACAGTTACATAGCACGTTAGCTCAACAACAACACTTAGACAATTGCATATCCTCAAACAACAAACACTTCAACAAATTACATATCCTCAAACCAATAATATTCAACAAATTAAATATCCGCAATAACAAGATAAATATTGATCCATCACCAAATCAACAGAAAGGCCAATCAAAAATCAACAAACACGATATCAAGTTAACTAATGATAAGTATGTGCAATTCAAATGGAAGCAATGTCAAGTATAATGATCATGTCTGACCTAGTGATACCAACACCCGTTTGTCTTCAGTCCGGGACCCAATGGGGAGACATATCTGTCCATGCATCTGTCGCGGCGTACGACACGACCTCGATAATAGTAACCATAGCGGGCCGCGGAAGTCCCTCGAAATATAGTACCATCGCCGAGCGGATACGTCCTCGAAAATGTGATACATCCTCTTCAAGTTCTATTCTTTCTCAATGCACATAACACTTTTCACAATCATGTCTCAAAATAATTCACATGGACATGTTCACACAAATAAGGAGGATATCACCATTTTCATAACATTGCAACAATTCACAAAAAATAAGATCAAAAAGCCTTGCAAACCATGGCTCCAGTATCAAAACATCACACACAACCATATTCACATTGCCTTTTATACCTTTGTTTTCATCCATGAAAATTAATCAGTGGACAAGCCCAACTCATCATCCAAATCTCGTTACTCACAAACATATACAACAAGGAAATACCGCATTTATTACACGTAACAAGAGTTTAGAAATCCATGGTCTCAAGTAGTCGAACTCACTCTAGTTACTTAGCCTGCCTTTTATTTAGACTTCCAAAATAAAATGCAATCTATTCAAGGGAAGCCCATAAGATTCCAAAACAAAAAAAACCAATATGCTAAGTCTAGCTAGACCCAAAAATCTAATTCAAAGGATAATCAAGTCTCCTAAATCTTGATGTCAATTTAATATTTCAATCTTCAAGTCTTTTCCAAATTTCAAGCCTAGGGTTTTTTAGCATCACTATCTCCAAAATAACATAAATTTAAGGATATTAAAGCTCCATGCACCCTACTATTTAATTTATATATCTTTAGATATATCAAAACTGAATCATAATCTAATAAATAAATAATCAAAAGCATATATAGTCGCGTACATGGAAACCAAAATTTCAAACTAAATATTTAGTGGGTGTTTAACTTAAGCACTAATACACTTAATTATTAGCTGCAACATCATTGTCCAATGATTAGGCCATCATTGGACAATGATTAGGCCATTAATAGACAATGATTAGGCATGAACTCATCCATTCTTTTTTTTTTTACCCCAAACTACAATTGCTGCTACTTCTTGGACGGAGGCTTTACTTTCTTTAACATCTAACAATGTAATAATAATAATTAAAATACGACATCACCAATATATGAATTAGATGTATTAATATTTTACCGGATGGAGTGCGGCCTGCTCCCATTATTCCTTCGCTCCGTTCGTTCTTCTTCTTCTCTATTTTTTTTTTTGGCCAGCAGCTATTTCAAGTTTCAGTTAGGGCTTTTGACCCTTATTTCTTTTATTTATTTATTTATGTTTTCTTTTCTATTATTATTAGCAACAAAATAATCCTTTATTAAATATGAAAATCATGTCTCTTATTTTTATAAGTCATAAATTATTTATACAAGCTACTAAAAAGGATTAATATAAAAATAATAGTTAAGATTCATAAAAACACTAAGAGGATCGTTACACTACCTCACACTTAGAGCCTCTCATGCACCGCCACACTTTACAAAGGAAAACGAAGAAAATATAAATAAGGGTCAGTACAGGACAATATATATTGAGTAGATATTAATGGCCGATTCAAAATAGAAACTAATATGCATAGAGTAATAGTGTAAAATAACACTTAGCAGGTGACAGACAACAAACAACGTAAACAAATGATAACAATATTGAATAACGTAAATAATTAGTCACAATATCAAAAACAGACACGAGGACCCATGTCCAACACAAATTTGAGAAACGGGTTCTTTGAGATGGAATACATTAAGTCATTTCAATATGTTTTCCTTTCAGAGTATAAATTTTGTGCACAGTCAGTAAATAAGATTTTTTACACTGTCAGATAATTTTTATGATAAACATGGTAATCTAATAAATAATTAATAAAATATATTTTTGAATATAATTATAATTATGGTAAAAAAGGAAAAGAAGTCTCTCTCTCTAACCAAAATTAATTAATAATTATTCTTCTTAATTAACCAAGTTTATTTGTTTTTCTATATTTGATCTTTTTCATTGGAAGTTATTTTTCAACTAAGAAAAACAAATAAACTTGGTTAATTAAGAAGATAATTATTAACAAATTTTGGTTAGAGAAGAAAGAGGACTTACTTTTCCTTTTTTACCATAATTATAATTATATTCAAAAAGATATTTAATTAATTACTTAATTAAATTACCATATTTATCTTTAAAATTGTATGATGGTGTAGAAAATTATATACACTGACAGTGCACAAACTTAAACTCTTTTCGTTAATGTTACTGTGCTGAAACGTATCACACAATTCAATAATGTTGTCTCGAAACGTGACACTCAATCAAATAATACAGTATCAAAACGTGATACCGGATCTAATAATATCATGTCGACTTGTGGCATCCGACCCAAATATATCATGTCAGCTCGTAACACCGGTCCAAATATATCGTTAATTCTTTTGTCATTCTTTATCATCTCTTTTCACTTCCTTAACAATATTTCATTAAGTCTTCTTTATTTAAGATATCACTTTAATAGAACAAGTTCAAGATTATGGATTTCGTGGTCTTGAAATTAAGATTAATCACAACAACACATGGATTATCCAAACCACACAATCAAGTACATAGAAAATTTCATAGTATCACCTAAATGGCTATCAGTCATTGTTAAGAGTCACTCTATCACATAAAAATAAAGATAAATTATTCAACACATGTTATTTCCTTACTCAGTTTTCCCTACTTTTTAAATATACTTTAAATCCCTTCTTTCTTTTAATCTAAAAAACACTTACCATACATAAGGAATCAGCCAAATCACCCACATTACACAATACCTTTTTCGCTCCTATTGTCTCTCCCTAATTACTCAAATTTTTAGTAGTTACAAAAAATTCACATTTGATTTTTCAAAAAATTAAACTAAACCATACGTAAATAGATAAATAAATATAATAATTTCAGATTTTGTTCCTTTAATTAACCAAATGAAATTTAATTTAACCAAAAATAAAATTAAATTTTAAAAGAGGAGTATTTTCCTCTTTAATCTAATCTATACGGCTAACTAATGGGTATACTAAAAATACTTTCTTAATTAACTTTAGGACTGATTTTTTAGTAGTTGAATTTATTAAATTGTTGTCATACCATTTTTAGGAATGCAAGGTGGATGCAGCTAGCTAAGCATTAGCGTCAAAAATAGGACCCTAATTTTTGCAATTATATGTGTAATTAAATTAGCTTTATACTCATAATAATGTACCGTAGTAAGAACTTAATTATAAAAATTATAAATTAAATAAAAAATTACTGGGTGTAAATAATAATTATACGAGTTTACCCCTTTCCAAGTTCATAAATTCTCCACAATTGTCTGACATTAACTAGCATTTATATATTTAGTTATTTTATTTCTAATTTAATGTATAATTTTTGTTCAAACACTTCGATACATTACCAATTAGTGTTTATGTTAAATTTTAGTTTTGATACCTAACCCTAAATTGTTTGATACACTGATACAAAAAAGTTTACCAATTGTGTCATTTATCACGTATCTAGGTGTGGTTATGTAATTATACTTATTTCAAATTTAGAACACAATAGTATCTGTACCATATGGTGATACATAACTTTTTGTGTTAGGATCCCACAAAAAAAAGTGTTATTGGGAACATTTATCCTCCTTGTTTCACTCCACAAATACTCTTCTTATTTTTAGTCACAAAAATTTTATAGTTATTTTCTAATGTACGTTTGAAATCAAAATTAGTCTCTTTGTTGTAGGTTTAGAATATTTATAGACCAACAAGTTTTAAAGGATAATTATAAGTCTTTTACAAGTTAGAATTCTCCAAAATGATGAAAAAGAAAATACGTAAACTTCAAATTCGACACTAAAATGTAATTAGAAAACAAAGAGGAAAGTAATTAGTAATATTATATGATAATATTAATATAATATTTACCATTGTTCATATTTGAGTGATTAAGGACTCACAACTATTCATTCATTGAAACTATTACGGATTATTGTATTATTAATTTAATCTTCTCGTTGTCATATAAGAATATTGGTGTCAATTTCACAAAAATTTCATATGTTCGAATATTGGCAGTTATATATTTGAGCAATGAATTATACGAATGTATATGATACATATTATACATAAACAAAATAATCACAGATTAATATTACAGTTGCAAAAGCACCACTAGAATGTAATTCTAATATAATAAAAATTATTAGTTTATAAGGCAGTACACACGAAACATGTAGGACACATTGAACAAGTAAAGTGTTGGGGACACTTGGAATACTATAAGGAGTCTACCCGAACAAGTCTAAATATTTTTCACTCATATGAATGTATCTGATACATTAATATACATAAATAAACTAATTTTTAAGTACTGTTACATTAAAACCCAACAATGTGAAGATATAATATATCAAATGTATAACTCAAAGGTTGTATATCGAATCATAGTAAACAATTGAACAAGTCAATTTTTTTGTTTCCACTGAATAACTAAAAAGACAATTTTTACACGTAACATATAACATATTTTCAATCATATGCATGTATAGATACATCACAATACACAAACAAAACTGCATATAGCATTAAGGTTACATTGAAAACGCACCACTGTTGATAAGTTATTATCAAAATTTATCAGTTGTATCAAACAAAGCGGTACATGACGATTTCAACTGCATTCTTTTTAATCGAAATCAAAGTTTCATACCATGTGTTTTTTCTTTTTTTTCAATTGAAATGAGCTTCCTCGACAATGTATCGTTATTTCAATATCCCTTTTGTAACAGTGTCGATCTCAAGCTCTGATAAAATCAACGTTTTTCAGATTCACAAATGAAATGGAATATGGCCAACAAACAATTACCATTAACGTTGTAACCTGCTAATTAACATCGCTTCCGAAATTCCCGATGCCGCAGCAGCAAAATGAGAATTCATCTGCAAACCTTTTTTTTATTTCTTCGTATTGCAGCGATCAAACTTGAGACAAGAATAATTTTGATTTATAAGAATTCATCTGATTTAAATTGAATTTACTAATCAGTTACACAGCTGTATATCATATTACGTGATTTCAGTTACAAATAACAGAAGTTCACGGGTATACTCCTAATTAATCAGCAGCAGATGCAAAATATGATTGTATCAGACTTATGTAGCCCGGCCATTTGGATGTATCCCGCTTCCTTGAATTTTAAGAGATTTTAGTATTCAATTTAAAAGGGATTAAAGGTCATTGTATTTATACATGTGGTTCCTATAATTTTATAATAAAATAAATCATAACCTATCTCAACGAAAGAAGAGAAGTGAAACAAGATAATGTCACAGTGACTTCAATTTCTTTTCTTCAATTCCTCAAAACATCTAATTTATCAAGTATACAATATTTGTATCTAAGATTAAGTCTTAATTCTTTTAAATAATATAACTCTAATAGAAATCAATAAAACAATACACATGATATTTAATTACCTATATTAATATATCAAAAATTTTATAATCAAATTATCTCATTGTCTTGACGACTAAATACAATATCAATACTATTTTGTACATGGTTTAATTAATGAACATTTGACTTCTAGTCAAGATCAAGCAATCGTATGTTCGAGTTTAACCAAATATGAGATTTTTTTTATGAAAAACATAAAAATATAATATAAAAAGGGTCTAAAATGGCGGTGACATTCCAGCCCTTTAGCTGATTCGATGAATTGTCTATTAAGACATTTTTAAGAGAAAGACAAATGTTTGACATTATTGAATAGAACAATTCAAGGAAAGACTAGTACACCAACCTCTCAATAAAATTAGTGGTTTAAAATTATATCTTAATAAGAGGCCTTAAATATATACATATAAAAGTAATAATAATTTAAAGCTATTTCTTTATTGTTGCCAATTACTTATTTTTAGTGTACTATTTGAAGAGTTAAAAGACATTAAGTGTTTAACTTCACATAATAATATTATATTTATAAAAGTAGGGACTATTTTTAGTTAATAAGTTGTTGTCCATTTGTTTACAATACATTGTCTTGGATGTTATTGTAAAAGGTTTATTTATTAATATGAAGATTTGAGTTATTTAATTCAATGTTTCAAAGTATTTCTAATAAAAAGTACATAATTCTTATTATTTTTTTAGATTTAAAATTTGTATTTTTTTATATACTAGTTTCTGGACACATATGTTGCATGTGGACCCATTTAACATAAATTATTGTTTCAAATGATCATTTTATTAAAAATAGTTTTATAATTAAATTATATAAATATCATTTATTTTCAAACAAAAAATAATTCAAAATCTACGCTTAGAATCTACTCTTAGATACTAATAACGAATTAAAATAGAAAAAATGCACAAGTACCCCCTCAACCTATGTCCGAAATCCCAGAGACACACTTATACTATACTAAGGTCCTATTATCCCTGGAACTTATTTTATAAGTAATTTTCTACCCCTTTTTTAGCCCTACGATGACATAGTTTTAAAAAAAAAATGTCATCATCATTGGATCACAAGATAGTGCCACGTAGGTCAAAAGGGTAAAACATATAATAAAATAAGTTCAGGTGGTAATAGACCTTAGTATAGTATAAGTATGTCTTGAGATTTGAGATTTTAGGCATAGATGAGGGGGTACTTGAGCTTATCCCATTACATAGATAACAAAGTATCTCGTATTCTAAGAACAATAAAAGATAAAAATATTAGTACTTTAAAAAATACTAATTGATAAACCCCAATGATATGGTATATTCTTATCTCATATGTTAATTATCTGCAACACAATGTTCAGACAAAAGAAAAAAGATAAAATATGAAAAGAATTTTATAGCCACTTCTTAGAGTTAACTAAAATAACATGAATACTATAATTAATAATCAATGTTAATTTTTTTATTTTTAAGAGATCATATCATGTATTGAATCCTATTAAATTATTTTTTTAAAAATGAGCTTAGAAGCATTAATAGAGTGACAACATGAAATATAAAACGGTATCCAAAGTAGAAATATTGGATTTGCCTTTTTTTCAAAATGAGACAAAAAAATAAATAAATAAGGATAAATATTTATATTAGTATTTCTTCCACAAATTAAAGAATTTATTAATAATTTAATTGTACGTAACTTTCTCCATTTCAAATTATTCATCTGTTTCAATATTGCATACCTCTCAGAAAAAATTGATAAAAAAGTTGTAGTTAATAATAAATATTAGATATATATATAGATATATATATTATATGTATAAGATAGATATAGATATATATATAGATATTATAGATATATAAAAGTGTCATCGATTTTCGGGGCTAGTGATTTGGCAGGTGAGTGTTCACCAGATGCCGAAGCACGCGAAGGCCGGCGCTACCTTCCACAATAGGGAAGACGGCATTCACGGGCGTATCGAGAGACAGGGATATATATATATATATATATATATGATATATATATAATATATATATATATATATATATATAGAGCTTATATATTATATAGATATATTCTCTATTTTGTCATGTCATTTTTTTTATTGTCTTTTCATAAAAATAGCCTATACTATAGTGAAATAATTTAATTCAACTTTCTAAATGGAATAACAAAACACCACTTTTATTTAAAAATGGTTTTATACCATAAATTTTTAAAGTTTTTTTAAAAAAATTTTTGTACTGAATCAAACAGTGTCATATAAAATGAGATGAGAAAATTACTTTTTATTAAGGATTGCTCAAGGATGAGGTTAGTAAAGTCTTTGCTCGGAGGCTCCCAAAATATTTCAACAGTGAGTTTTATGATTTTAAATTTACTCAAAATAATAGTTGATGATTATCATCATATATCATTTACTATCATGATCATCATATCATATATTATTATAAATGAAAAAAAAAGTTAAAAGTTGAATATCGCTTATAACCTTATTATAAATTAAATGTTATAAAATATTTAATTATTTAATTTAAATATTAAATTATATCATTTTAATAAAAATGTTAATGATTTTTGCACTTTCTTAGATTAATTCTTAATTAAAATATCTAATTTAATAATCATCATTATTTATCATCTATAATCTATATATATATTTAATTTAATCATCATCATCATATCATATACTCTCGTATGATAAAAAAATAATTAATTAAATATTAAATGTTTCTAAAAAAATTAAATGATCATTTTTCATTCACTAAATTAATATTGATTCTCTAATAACTTATGTTTAGATATTACGCAATTATTAATGTTTCAATGTACAATTATTTTTTTTAGAAATTTCAAAGGTCATTTTGAAATTTACAAGCAATTTCATATGGTTCTTGTATTAGCAAAAAATTATCGTTAATAATTTCATATATTTATATCATGATTTGCACTTATCTAATTTTTAACTATACACAGTCTCTTATAATTTTTGGATTATCCCTATATTTGTCATCTATAGATATGAAAAATATTAGAGTAAACAACATTAAGTGATATACAAGATGATGAGTGAAACTTCTGGACATATATATATACAAGATTAAAAATTTATTTTTTTAGTATACATATTGTGACCCCCCTTAACACAACATAGTAGCCTAGCTGAACCGTTAAGGGTTCAAAATACTTGAAGGTCTCGAGTTTGGTTTCACTTAAACTAGATTTTTTTTCCAATCATCTTTTATTTATTTTTAAAATTAGATTATAATTTTTTAAGTTTCTTTTTTTTTTTTGCCTTTTCTTCCTTTTTAATGTCATTTGCATAAGTATTTTGATTTTTCTTCTAAAAAAAAGGATTAGTTCAAAAAATGCACTGCTTTATTAACTTTAATTTAATATATTGTTAATTTAATTTTAGACGATAATTTAGCTTATATTTAGATTCATTTTTATAAACTCATTGGTACTACATTTAGATGACCTTTATTGGTAAATCACTTCTTTAACGTAATGAACAAAAATGATACACAAAAATCTAGATCCTCGTACTATTATCTCATCACTAAATAGAATTCCCAATTAGTTAGAATTTTAGTTTTCTTTTAATGTGTGTTTTTTCCATTCTATTTTAATTTTAGCACGGGGAATAATTTATTTACTTATAAAATAACTTTATTTTATTTCCATGAAATAATTCACTTAATGGAATTCAATGTAATTACACAAAGACTATGTAAATAAATAAATTCGAAAAAATACTCAATAGTTGAAATCATTTACCAATGCAAGTATGCAACATGTCTATTGAAATAATAACAACGCAAATATCGATGTGATGTAGATTGTAGAGAATAAAATTACTTTTTTCTTAGTGAAAAGTTTTAGATTCGAATTTTAGGTATGAAAAAATAAAAAAAAAATTCTCTTGTGAAATCCTACACAGCTTGAATCTGAAATAGTCGAGCCTCAATGCTATTACAATAAATAACCCTACATAATGCAAATATGAAATAGTTGGGCTCCAATATTGTTCTCTCAAACAGGGCTTTCAATGCTAGTTTCAAGATCAAATATCATGTGTATCCTTATACATTAGGGAAAAAAATATTTATCCTTTATCATTTTTTTTTTGATATATTTACTCTTACCAATAAACTCCATACTCAATATGTCTTAATTTGTACGATATTTTTCGTTTTTCAAGAATCAAATAATTTAAGTTTAATTAAAAATTTGTCGATAAAAAATCTTCAATGTTTTGAAATGAAATTTATAATAATATATATATTATATATATATATATGTATTAAAATAACATTTCTAAATTATAAGAATTAACAATCAAAAATATTTAAAAATTACAAAAAAAATAATAAATTTATTTAAATTTCAAAATTTAAGTCTTATAAATGAGATCGAACGATCTATTTTTTTTACAATGAAAACAAAAGGTGCGTGTGACCCACTTATTGCACTTGTTTAATTACTATTTTTTTTCTCAAAAATAATTCACATCATTATAATCAAATACACCACAATTAGACTTTATCGAACAGAACAGATTTCACCGGTTGCCATCAAAAAAGAATCACAAAAAAAAAAAATCTTGCTAAAAAAATAATACAAAAATTCCCAGCAAATCGATTTTGTTCAATTTTTACTTGAACATTGCGCAATCCAAGGAATTGAGAAGTGAAAAAATGTTATGAGTTGTCACATTTAAAAAAAAAATGGGTGATGGTGGTTTAGTGATGAGTTAGTGGGTATTTTAAAAATTGATTCAGCTGAATAGGGTGGTTTGGGTCAAATAAATTAGATATTAATTAATTAAATTTTTAACCAATTACAACATAAATAAAATAACTAAATATGTGGACTAAATAGTATGTTAGTTAAAAAGGCAAAATAGGTCCCTAAAAGTTAATCTTAAGAGTATTTTGAAGTCGAAAGATAAACGAAGGATATTTTTGTATCAATTCTAATACTATAAAAATATTTTAGATTTTTCTTCGTAAATAAAATATAGAAAGCTATAAATTATTTTTATAACTGATGAACAATTAGACTACTAATAGTGTAACGACCTGTTTAGTCGTTTTGAGCAGCAGATTTTATTTCTGGAAAACTGGCAAGAGGCAACGGATGCACGACGACCGTCATGGTCACGACTGACCGAGTGGAGGGTCTAGTCCCAATAACACTTAGAGAAAATTTTGAAATTGGGTATGAAAATCGACTCTCTGAACGTCACGGCCGAAATGGAAGGAAGACCGCGCAGGCACGGACGCCCGTCACAGGACTTGGACTAACATCAAGTCTATGACCCGTGCGACGGACAGCAGGACGGACCGTCGCAGGCCGACGCCCGTCACGGGCTGCGTAAATCCCAACCCCTAGCGGGGCTCGGATTTGATTAATTAATTTCGGGGCGTTGGATTATTTCATGCTTTAATTATAATGTAATGGGTTTAAGGTTAATCAATCTAATTATTGAGGGTTAAAAGAGGTGGTAACCGTAAGTTAATTAGTGGATTATTAGTGCCATCTTTTAAACTTAATTATATGATAATTAGGGTAAAAGAAAGAGGGTTTGAGTATAAGAAAAAGAAAAAAGAACAGAAAGAGAGAGGAGAGGATCGAACGAGAGAAAGAGGGAGAATCGAACGAAGAAGAGGAAGGAAAACACAAGGCTTGGGAAATTCTTGCTGATCACTAGTCTTCGGTTTGGAAGTAGGTTATGGTTTATGTTATTTCGTAGTAAACTCTTGAGAGCGAAGAGTGTGTTGGATAGTATTATAAGTCTTCTATATCTTAATTGTGTTGCATTGCATGATGTGCTTGTATAGATATGATGTGAGAAATAAGCATGATAAAGCTATTGAATCCCAAAATCTTGATAAAAACCTAATTCTGATTAATGATGATGCCTTGGATAAAGGAAGGCTTGATGAACTAAAGTAATGAGATGATGATGCCTTGGTATAAAAGAAGGCTGATGAATAATAGATGAGATTAGGGATCGGAGTGTCACGTTCCGACACATAGAATTAGTGGGACGGGTGTCACGACCGACACGTAGGAGTGTAGGGATCGGGTGTCACGTTCCCGACACCATAGAATTAGTGGGACGGGTGTCACGAACCGACACGTAGAGTAGGGACGGAGTTGTTCACGTACCGACACATAGAATTAGTGGGACGGGTTTGGTGTCCGAATCGAAGTTTAGATTTAGGGGAGATCGGGAGTGTCAACGGCTTTCGACACATAGTAGTAGGGGATCGGAGTGTCCGTTCCGACACATAGTAGTAGGGATCGAAGTGTCACGTACCGACACAAGAGGAGAAAAAGATAATGAATCGTGAAAGATGCTAATATACTCAATCTAAAGAAATGTATCCCAATGAGTATGGTATGAGGCTTGAGGTCTCATGTATGAAACTTGGCGGTATTCATAAATGATTTTTATACTGTTGCTATCACATGTAAGAGTTATTAGTGTTTTTGATGTTATTCTGAGATATATTGCTTCTATTTTGAGTTGGCCGATGATACCACTCAGACTTGTGTGTGTACTGACCCCCCTAATTTTATGTTTTCTTCTGGTTATTTGTGGGGAATTGCAGCAAACGTGCGGCATCTTCGACTCAAAGTAATTCAGCCAGTCTTCGTCACACCGCGATATTCAGGGATGAGCTAAGCTTCTTAGCTGGAACTGGAGCTCTCCTCATGTCTTGATGCGGGGGCTTGAAAAGTTTCGGCATAGACTAAGCTTTTACTGTGTTTTAGCTTCTTAGAATACTCTTAGTTTAGTAATTTGATCATAGATGTTATTGTGGTGATGACTCCAGATTTTGTGGAAATAATAGATGTGAAATGTTAGAAGTATTGAAATTATTCTATTTATTTCTGATTTAAGTCTTCCGCATTGTTTAGTTGTATATTAATTGAAATGATTAAGGTTTAGATTGGTTGGTCTCGCTCACATAGGGGGTTAAAGTGGGTGCCAGTCGCGGCTAGGTTTTGGGTTCGTGACAAACTGGTATCAGGCATGAGCGTTAGTTGGTCTTCATCGCACAAGAACAGGTTTAGTTAGAGTCTTAAGGAACGGTAGGGGGACGCCTTTATTTTCTTTGAGAGGCTATAGATTAGGAACAACTCCATTCTTTTTTCTTCTTTGTGTATACTTGAATTTAATTGGTATTAGATGATACAATTGGTATCTGACCATCTCACTCTATTTTCGCCGATGGTCAGAACTATGTTGCAACGACTACGCCACATCAGCACCGTGGATGGAACAGGGGGCGTCGAGGCAGCCGCTGGGGCGTAGCGCGAGGAAGAGCAGCAACGGCAAGAGGCCGTGGTAGAGGTCGTGGGAGAATGTCCTCTAGGGCGGAGAGGCCGAGCACCTAGCCCATCTGGTACTAGGGCGGGACTCCTTCCACCGACTTGAGGAAGTGGTTAAGAGAAGGGGAAGATGGGGAAATGAACAGTGCCGGAATGAGGGAAAGGCCACCCCAACTACCCCAGAGATGATCAAATCAGGTTCCTGGCTTCTCTTAGCGGTTATCTGATCAGGGTCAGGACACCTCCCGTAGGTTTTCTGCCACCAACAACCTTCCGGTTTAAGAGGTACAAACAGCAGCCCCTATGGCTCCTGAGGATGCCTCATTGGAAATAGGCAGTTTCCACGTCTGAATTACTGGGCCATATGACAAATGATCAGCATGAACACTCTTCAGAAGTTCTTGGAAATTGAAAACCTCCAGTCCTTCAAGGGTGCTGAATCTGAGGCATGCTACGATTGTTTGTTGACTGTCATGAGCGACTACACAAAATGGGTATAGCTAGAACGGTTGGTGTTGAGTTGTGAGTTATCAGTTTCAAGGAACGCCAAAAATGTGGTGGCTGGTCACATTGTTGAGTGTCAACCAACAGAGGCAACACACTTATGACTGGCCTCATTCTCTAGCTTGTTTATGGAGAAAGAAGTATATCCCCCGCGACTTTGAGGGATGGAAAAGGGATGAGTCTTGAGCCCTAGAGCAAGGGTTAGGAGTCGGTCAATGCATATGAGGTAAGTTTCGCGCATATCCAGATATTGCCACCAAACTATGATTTCAGTCCACAAGAGTCGGATTAGCCGTTTTGTGAAGGGGTTTGAATCAGAGTGCGAATATTTCAACCTTACAGGTAGCGGTACGGCAAAATCCTTCCAAGAAGTGGTAGATTTCGGGGTAAGTGGAAGGAGTGAAGCCGATGAATTCCACCACGGCCATCGACATCAAAGAGTTTCGAAAGGGAGGTGAGTTTAATGGTTCTTACTCTAGAGGACAGGGTTCCGGAGGTTACTCAGTTTCGACCCATTCAGTTTCACTACAGACTTGTAGTTGGGGGTCCACCTCAGACCGGTAACATTTCTCGCGCGACCTATGCTTGAATCCAGAGAGTGTTATGGATGTGGGAGAGACTGGACATATTAGGAGGAATTGTCCAAAAATAGAGTTAATAGACCCCACTAGATAGAGGTAGATGGTTCGGGTTCATGGTTAGAGGCCGTTTTTCTGGAGAACGCGGTGGCCGAAGTAATGGTGGTACCAAAATGGCCGGGAACGGGCACACTGGAGCCACTACAACACAACATGGTAGGGCGGGGCAACGGACAACACAAAAACGAGGGCCCATTGTTATGCTTTTCCCTGGGCGATCGGAGCGGAGACATCTGATGTGTCATCACAGGTAATCTTTGGTTGGTTGATTGCATCGGCTTATGTATTGTTTTGATACGGGATCCACATTTATTATGTATCTTCCTCATTTGCTAATGGTCTTAATTTACGTGTGAATTACTTGAGATGCCTATTCGTGTTTCTACTCCGGGGAGTGGTCTGTTGGTAGTTGCAAAAGGTATATAGGTCTTGTTGGTGAACTTTGTGGGGGGAAACACTTATGTAGATGTGGTTATCTTAGAAATGGGCTGATTTTGATGTAATCTGGGTATGACTTGGGTTCCCGCAATTTTGCGATCTTGGTTGTAATTGCTAAAACAGTGACTTAGACAAGCCTGGGCAGATCGTTAGTGTGGGAGTGGTGACTAAACGGTCCAATACGGTGAGTATCATCTCCTTTCTTCGTGTCAGAAAATGGTAGTAAAGGGTTTGTTTAGCTTATGGAAATCTCAGGATGACACTACCAAAGACCTCGATTAGAGTCGGTTGGTTCGTGATCCCGTGAGTTTCTGGAGTGTTTTCCCCCCTTCAGATCTTCTGGTATGCCAAAGGATAGGGATATTGACTTGCTGTATTGATCTTGAACCGTGTACTCGCCCCATTTCTATACCCCCTTATAGGATGGCTCCCGCGGAGGTTGAGTTAAGAGAGTGTTTAAAGCCCAACTTTCCGAGTTGTTGCGCCAAGCTTCATTAGACCAAGTGGCATCTCCTTGGGGTGCTCGGGTTTGTTTGTGAAGAAGAAGGATGGAAATTTTCGGATGTGCATAGACTACTGGCAGTTGAACAAGGTAAACATAAGAACAAGATCCTTTCCTCGCATTTGATGAATTGTTGTCGATCCGTACAATGTGCTTGTTGTGTCTTCTCTAAGATTGACTTGAGATACGGTTATCATCAACTGAAAATCGGGCAACGGATGTGCCAAAGACGGCTTTTAGAACCGGTAGGTTATGGGCATTCGAATTGGTAGTGAGTCCTTTTGGTCTTACGAATGCCCCTGTTTGCGTTCATGAGTTTGAGAATGGGATTTGTAAGCCATATTGGATCTCTTTGTGATCAATTTATTGATGATATACTGATATACTCTAAAAGAAGAAGGGAAAATGAGGAGCATTTGAGAATGGTATTGGGAAATGTTGAGGAGAAAAAGCTTATGCCAGTTCTCGAAGTGTGCGTTTGGGCTAGATGCAGTGTCCTTATTGGGGCACGTGGTTTCTAAGGATGGAGTGATGGTGGAGCCTTTAAGATCGAAGTAGTGAAGAATTGGGTGTAAAGACTTACATAATGTGTCGAAATAAGGAGCTTTGGTTGGGTTAGGTTAGCTAGTACTACGCCGATTTGTCAAGGGATTCTCTTATATTGCTTCCCAACTGACGACTCGAATAAGCAAAATGTTCCATTGTATGTCGGATGAGTGTGAGAAAGATTTCAGAAGCTCAAGACTCTGTGACTACACGCCACCAATTATCACCTTGCAAGTGGAAGGTAAGAATTTCATTGTTATTGTGATGCCGCCTATTCGGTTGGGGGCAGTGCTAATGCAAGAGAGAAGTGATTGCTATGCGTCAAGACAATTAAAAGTGCATGAACGTAACTATCCAAATCATGATTTGGGAATTGGCCGCGGGTAGTGTTTGGCATTAAAGCAATGGAGACACTATTTATATGGGGCTTAGTGTGAATTCTATCAGATCATCGTTAGTTTTACAGTATGTCTTACTCGGGTGAGAAGATTTGAATTTGAGACCGAGGAGATGGATGGTGAAACTACTGAGGACTACGAACATACTATTTTGTATCATCCGGGAAAGGCTATGTTTTGTGGCAGACGCCTTAAGTAGAAAAGCAGGGAGCGATGGGAGTTTAGCTCACTGCAAGCTTCTAGACGCCCATTGGCGAGAGAAGTTCAGATTTTGGGCTAACGACCTTATGAGATAGAAGTAAAGAGAAGGGGGATTTTTGCTTGTTTGCGGGGGAAGATCTCCTTCCTTGACAAGATCAAGGTGAAACCGTTTGATTGGAGAACTAAGCCGAATCGGATATGGTGTTGCGAGGAGCGAGAGAGGCTAAAGAACCGATAATGGATGAGGAAGGTTGTTTTGAGACATTAAGGGGAAGGTATGTGTACCCGTGTTGATGATTTGATCCACACTATTCTTACCGAGGCGCATAAGTTGGATATTCTATAACATCCTGGGCAACAAAGATGTTACCGTGAACTAAGGCCAACACTTTGGGGGAGTAGAATGACGCGCGACATTGTTGATTCTGTTGCAACTACCCAAATTGTAAGCAAGTAAAGTATCCATTGAACACCAGAGGCCCGGAGGAACATTCAGCGAATGCCCATTCGATGGAAGTGGGAGAGAATTGCAATGGACTTCGTGGTTTGGTCTTCCAAAAGAACATGGGGAAGTTGATTCCATCTGGGTGATTGTGGATCGGTATCAACTAAGTAGTCTCATGCATTCCGGTTAAGGTGCTTACAAATCCGAGAAGTTAGCCAAGATCTATATCTCAGGAAATGTTCGATTGCTGGGGTAACACATCATAGATTCGATTATAGGACGCAGTTTACTTCTAAGTTTTAGAGAACATTGCATGCTGAATTAGGTATAGATTGGACCTTAGTACGCTGTTCCATCCTCAGACAGATGCAGTCTTGAACGCGACGATTCACGGGTTGGAGGATATGCTTCGTGCGTGTGTGATAGAATTTGGGGGGCATTGGATAACTTCTTACCCTTAGCGGATGTTTTATACCAATAATAGCTATCACTCGAGTATTGATATGGCTCCTTTTGAAGCGTTGTTATGGGAGAAGATTGTAGGTCCCCAATTGGGTGGTTTGATGCATTCGAAGGTAGCCTTGGGGGTACTGATCTTTTGAGGGATTCGATAGAGGAAAGTGAAGATATTCAAGAAAAGCTTCTAGCGGAGCAATAGGCAAACCGAATATGCGGATCGAAAAGGTTTTAGAGTGACTTTAGATTAATGGGAGGGTGAACAAGTCTGTTGAAAGTTTCGCCAATGAAGGGGTGTGCGGTTTGTGTAAAAAGAAGCAAGCTTAAGCCCAAGGTACATTGGTCCCTTTTTGAAGTACGTAAGCGAGTAGGGGAGGTGTTATGAGTTTCGCCTGCCTCCAGGGCTGTCGGAGTACATCCGGTTTCAATGTGTCGATGTTGAAAAGATACCATGGGGATGGAAACTACATTATCCGTTGGATTCAGTTTTGGCTGATAAGAATTGTATTATGAGGAGGATCCTGTTGCTCTTTAGATAGAGAAGTTCGCCAAGTTGAGGTTCAAGGGATGATTGCATCCATCAAGGCTGCAATGGAGAATCAGACCGGTTGAAGAAGCCACTTGGGAGAAGGAATGGCAGATATGCAAGAAGATACCCACATCTGTTACAGACTCAGTACTCTTTCGCCCTTGTTTTTCTTCTTTTGATCGTTCGAGGGACGACGATGGTAAATGGTGATCTATTGTAACGACATGGTTTTAGTCGTTTTTGGCAGCCAGATTTTATTTCTGGAAAACTGGCAGGCAACGGATGCCACGAAGGACCGTCATGGTCACGACGGGACCATCTTGGAGGCTCGTCCATAACAATTAGAAATTCTGAAATGGGTACTGCAAACGACTCTCTGAACGTCACGCACGAAATGGAAGGGATGGACGTTTCGCAGGCACGACGCACGTCACAGGACTTTTTACTAAAATCAAAGTTCGACCCTTGCGACGGACCGTCGCAGGCACGAGGCCCGTCACGGGCTGCGTAATCCCAGGGGGGTCGGATTTCTGATTAATAATTTCTGGGGCGTTTGGACTATATCCTGCTTTAATTTAAGTAATGGGTTAATGTTAATAAGTCTAATTACTTGAGGGTGAAAAGAGGTAACCTTAAGTTAATTAGTGATATTAGTGCCCATATTTTAAAACTTAATTTATGATAATTAGCGCTAAAAGAAGAGGGTGTTGAATAAGAAAAAGAAAAGAAAGCAAAGCGAGAGAGAGAGGATTTCGAACGAGGCGAGAAAGAGGGAGAGAATCGAACGAGAAGAGGAAAACACAAGGGCTTGGGAAATTCTGTGATCACTAGTCTTCGGATGGAAGTAGGTATGGTTTTTATCTATTCGTAGTAAATCTGATTGATAGCGAATGATAGTGTTGGCGATCGTCTTATAAAGTCTTCTATATGCTTAATTGTGTTGCAGCATGATGTGATTTTATTATATGATTGTGATGAAATAAGCATGATAAAGCTAGTGAATCCCCAATCTTGATAAAAACCTAATCTCTTATTAATGATGATGCCTTGGTATAAAAGACGGCCCCGGCTTGATGAACTAAAGTAATGAGATGATGATGCATTGCGTGGTATAAAAAAGGCTGATGGAATTAATAGAATGAGATTAGTGGGATCGGAGTGTCCCGTTCCGACACATAGGAATAGTGGGAAACGGGGTGTCACGAACCGACACGTAGATGTAGGGGATCGGAGAATGTCACGTACCTGAAAAATAGAATTAGTGGGACGGGTGTCACGAACCGGACAAGTTAGATTTAGTGGATCGGAGGTCACGTACCGACACATAGAATTTAGTGGAGACGGGTTTTGTCACGATTGACAAGAGATTTGGGGATAGGAAGTCGTCAAGTTCCGCCACATAGTAGTAGGGGATATCGGTGAGTGTACGTTCTGACACATAGTAGTAGGGATCGGAAGTGTTCACGTACCGACAAAGAGGAATAAAGAAATGGAATCTGGAAAGATGCTTAATATACTCAATCTAAAGAACATGTATCCCAAATGAGTATGGTATGGAGGCTTGACGTCCTCATGTATGAACTTGGCGGTATTCATAATGATGTTTATACTTGTTTGTATCACATTGGTAAAGAGATTAGTTGAATTAGATGATCTGAGATATATGCTTTATTTTGAGTTGGCGATGAACCTACTCAGTACTTGTGTTTGTTGTACTGACCCCCACTTTTATGTTTTATTCTTGTTTATTTGTGGAATGCAGCAAACGTGCCTTTGTTTTTTCATCTTCGACTCAACAGTAATTCTGCCAGTCTTTTAGTCAACACGGATCTCAGGGTGAGCTAATGCTTTAGCTTGGAGGATCTTCTTCTCATGTCTTGATGCCTTGAAGTTTCGGCATAGACTAGCTTTTTACTTGTTTTAGCTCTTAGAATACTCTTAATTTAGCATTTGTGATCTAGATGTTTTGTGGTGATGATTCCATCTTTGGGGAAATAAGGAAATAATAGATTTGAATTAGAAGTTATTGAATTATCTTTTTTATGAGTTTAAGTCTTCCGCATTGTTTTATGTTGATATTAAATTGAAATGATAACGTTTAGATTGGTTGGTTTGCTCACATAGGAGGGTAAATGTGGGTGCTAGTCGCGGCTCGGTTTTGGGTCGTGACAAATAGTTTATTTATAAAAGTAGAGACCAACTCTAGTTGATAAGATATTGTCCATTTGTTTACCATTAATTACATTAGATATTGTTGTAAACTTTTTATTTATTGATATGAGATTTGAGTTGTTTAATTAAATGTATTAAAATATTTCTTATAAACCGTTAATAGTTTTTATTTCTTTCTTTCTTTATTTGATTTTTATATTTTTTTGAATCTTCAAATATTATTTTAAGTAAATTTGAAATTATAAAATTTATTATTAAAATCTTTTGAGAGTCTAAATCAAACACTTTACTAACCTCATCTTAAGTCATCCTTGATAAAGAAGTAAATGTTATCATATTCTCAAAAAAAAAAAATCATGCAACTTATGGGGATAAGAAGTTTAACTCATCATCTACACCTATTTTATCGAAAAATTGAATTGTGTATATATCATGAAAGAAAATTTATTTTGTAATCTTTATATATTATGTTTTGACCCTCTTTTAACACAATATAATAGCCTTGCTGAGTGATAGGGTGCAAAAATTCTTGAAGGTGTGGTGTGTTTGGTTAAGGCATTTTTTTACACTAAAAAATATGTCACAATTCAAATATTTGTAGTAATACAAATATTATCCGCAAAAAGATATTTGTACATACTTAAAATTATTTTTTTTTACCCGTTCATCTTTAGTTTATTCTAAAATTAGATTATGATTATTATTTATTTATTTTTGCCTTTTCTTCCTTTAAATGTTTTTGTCACAAGTATTTTAATTTTTCTATTTAGAAAAAAAACACGACTACTTTAAAATAACGTACTGTTCTATTAATTTTTATTTAATATATTGTTAAATTTAATTTTAAACGATAATTTAGTTTATGTTTGGATAAACCCGTTTAATGAGATTATTTAATATGCACTTCTTGAAAATAATGAACCCCTTTTCTCAAATCCATGATCCGCCATTATTGGTGAGAACTCATAATTTTTCAGTCTTATTTTATTAAGTGATCCAGAAAAGAATTTAAAATATTCTTAAAGTATAAAATATCCTTCTCATTCACTTATTGCTCTAAAATATCCTTCTCATCCATCTTGGTTTAAAATTAACCACTTATTTAACGATTTTAATTTAAATATATTTTTTAATACATGACGCTCAACTATTTATTATAATTTAACTTATTAATATAATATATTAATCAATCTACTACCAACCCATTACTAATCAAATCACCCTCAATTAATAAACCCGCTCCATTACTATTGCACAACAAGAAAGCCACTACAAATGAGTGTTTCTAAAAATTTGAGGTGAAAATGTCTATAGAAGTACATTATCATACATTCAAAAGTCATCAATAAAAAATTAGATTCAAATGTCTAAATAAAAATTACAAATAAACTAAAGTCTGATATGTTCATCTTAATGATCACGTGCCTCAATGATGTGATGTTACTAAATAGATAACTTTTTCAAAAAGAAATATTAAAAGCTTTAATATTAAAAAAAAAAAAACCAAATAATAACATTGATTTAAAATCACATTTAAAAGTGCATGAATTGATTTGAGAGTTGCTCTACTTTTTTACCTTTAATCATAAATTTCTAATTCAAGCTTGAAATGAAATCTTATTGAAAGTGTCTTCCTAAATAAGCGGCTCAACCTAAATCTAATTGGGGCTTCAATTCGAACTCAATAATTTTGAATGTCATATTCATGAATCGGTAATTTCGTCGTGCTTTAGTAGTGGTTAGGGTGATTTTGATATTAGAAATGGTTTACTAATTGGGTGGAGCTTAATTAGTAATGAGTGGGTAGTGGGTTATTTATAAATAATATTTATAAATTAAACTATATCCAATAGTTGAGTGTCCAATAATTTAAAATATATTTAAATAGTTTAAATTTGAAACCGTTAAATAAGTGGTCAATTTTGAACCCAAAGGTAGATGACAAGGGTAATTTGGAGCCAATAGTGGACAAAAGGGTATTTTGGAGGATAGTTTTGTATTATTTTCAATACTTCAAGAATATTTTAGGCTCTTTTTCGTTAAGTGATATATAATAATCTAGATCTTCGTACTATTATCTCATTAAATAGAATTCTCTTAGTTAAGGAGTGCAATTAATTTTGATTCTATTTTATTTTTAATATGTGTTTTTTCCATTCTAATTTAATTTCGGCACGCTGAATAATTTATTTTTATAAAAATAATATTATATCATGAAATAATTCACATAATCGAATGGAGCTCCTTTACTGAAATCGAAATAACCCAATTCCAATATTGTTCCCTCGAATTGCCCTTACAAGATGCAAATCCAGGTAATAAGGCAAAAGGGCATATTTGTCCTTGTACTTTTTAAGAAAAATTATTATATTTTTTAAATAGAAACTCCTAAATTTCTCAATTTTCTCTTTAAGTCAAAAATAGATCCTCCATTAATAAATTCGACTCTCTTTTTAATGTATCAACGTATGTATTATATTTTTTTTAATGTATCAACGCATGTATCATATTCTTTTTTTAATGTATCAGCGCATTGATTTTTTGGTCATTAATGTATGTGGACTCTCCATTAATGTATCCGACCCTCTTTTTATGTATCAATGCATGTATCAGACCTTCTTTTTAATATATTTAGCGCTTTGATTTTTGGCCACTAATGTATCTGATCCTCTTTTTAATATATCAATGCTTATGTTATTATATCCGTTGGAGGAATTTTTGTAATTATAAACTTTTAAGGGATAAATTGTAATTTTACCTTAAAAAATTAAGATTTCTGTAATTTGTCCTTTTAAAATTTGAGTGGGTCTTTACTTGGGCGGGTTATTTTAATTCAGTTTTTCTTCTAAATTTTATTTTTTTTCATTATAAAAATTAATGATGTGACGAAGTTATAATTGATCGGCTAAAATTTATTCGTGGAAAAAAAAAAAGTGGTTAAGGCCCACTTATCACTTTTATTGAATTAAAGAAAGACTCATTCTTAAAAGCTCTTTTTTTTGGGTTAGAAAGCAGACTTCACTGATCATGGCAGACTTAACAGAGAAGATTTGAAAAGAGGTTAGCCATGAACTTAAATTTTATTATTTTATTTTGGTGTCTGAGAGATTGTGATCATCATGCAGATTTTGGTTTCATTATAATTTTTTCTATCTTTCAAAGTGTAGACCTTTTTGAAAAATTGGAACATATGGAGTAGGGATGAAGTTTATGAGAGGAACCATGTAGGGTTATTTTTTCTACTTTGAATGTGTAGTACTGTTATTTACTTCCTTGCTAATGTTGAGTTGAATGGGTAATTGGAGCTCCTGTTTACTTTTTTTTTTTTAATTGAATATGAGTTATCCAGAACTTATTGACCTAATAATCTGTCCCTTAAATAGGGAAGGGCTTCATTGCTTCAATGACATGATTTTTATTTGGCCCGAATGTGAGACTCCTGGTCGAGGGGAGCAATCTTATCCATTTCATCACGATCTATGTTGATGAGGTCTTGTTAGCTATTTGTGTATTTAATTAGGCTTTTGTTAATTAAAAAAAAGGAAGAGAATCCTACTATCATATAGTGATGGAGAGCTAAGGGTGTGTTAGTTATGAAGTAAAATGTTTCTCTTTTTTTTTGGATTTTCTTACTTATTTTCTAGTCAGAAAAAAAATATTATTCTAAGAGTATTTATGTATAAAAAAAATTCTAAAGGGGTGAGGAGATGGGGTTCGGGTGGGGATGGTGGGGGTGTTGGATGGGTAAGGAGGAGACAGTGAACTTATAAATCCGAGCTTTTGAGCATAAAATTTTAGCTATTCTTCATCTGCTTCAGCAAGAGATTGGATACAATTTCATATTATAATTTATAGGAGTAGTCATATTGAATCAATTATGAATGTTTCATCTGTGACTGGTATGCCACTGTTTCACATTTAAACCTAGTCTGTTATTTGTTAATTTCAGCTAAATAAGAGTTGTAATTGTTTATTACATTTTTTATCGAAGACTGTAATAACAGATCTATTTATTTTTGCGACTGATTAAAGGGAGCACCTTTCTTCAAGAAAGCAAGGTGTGTAATGTGTTCCTCTATGATGTGAAGTACAGAAGACTTCTGTTGAATAATTCTAACTAATGGATCAACGATAACTGACATGATTTGTTTGCCTTGTGGACTCTGTGATGGACTTGCTACACTCCAAAACTACTTAGAATGTGAAAATTTCTTTTTCATCATGGTACTTACTTGATACTGATTTTAATTAATATATTACCTTTTGTTATCAATGAGTAAATTAACTTATAAATAACTGTTCTGTTCTGCAATGAGGAAGCACAACAAGATGTCAAGATAATATAAATGCATGTTATCCTTTTAGGGAAAAGCCTTCAAATCTATGTTATGTGCGTTAAATCAAACCGTGACCTTCTCATACCATGAAGGAATATGTTATAACTGTATTTTGGAGAGAGTTCATTTATGGGTCTGTATTTGTTTCTTTTTACTCAATTGTGTTGTCATTCTTAATTTATTTCCATGATTTTCCATTGAAAACCTTTGTTCATCTATCATTTTTGCTTATTTCAACGTTTAATGTTAAGATAACTCAGCACAGCATGACCTGTTGTAAGTACCAAGCTGTAAACTTATTGTCATAGGTAACTATGTTGAAATTTTTTTAATGCTATGTGTTCTGGTTCGTTTGAATGGCGAAGAACGGAAGAAAATGATGGGAAAAGTAGAATTCTTTTCATTTTTTTGTTTGTTTAAAAAAGTGAAAAAGGAAAGATAGTAGAGAAAGGGAGTTCTCTCATTTTGACATATTAATTTATCTTATTATTCCCTTCTTTTGTCCCGCTATATACCTTTACCTAGCCTATCCCTCCCTAGTTTCCATAGACAGGTTGTGATCTATTTTCTTACCTCTTCTAGTTTCATAATGCTTTGGTATGTAAAGGCTGGCTATAACTTGTCCAAGATTGACTGGAGCTGAGTTGTAATATATTTAGTCCACCTATAGATATGCCAAAGAGAACGAGGGCGATTATGTTACATGCTATGTCCTGGGAATGTAAAAAGGTTACCCGTTGTGAGATAGCTGCCTGTTCGGAGAAAACTAATCATATAACGGGAGTGTTTGGGATTGTAATGGTTTCATAAACGACTATACTAGTCTTGCTAGTTTCCTCATTCTCTGTCATTAAAAAACTGGCAATCTTGATGCCCGAGAACCTATCTTATTGATCCAAGATGTATTCTACTAGTGTTTTAAGCTCGATGTCATTTCTCTAATATATGCACTCTTCAAGAGATTTGTGATTAACGAAGATTTTAAAGCGCCTTTAACTGGTGTTAGCTGAGGGCACAAGTTTAGTATTCATAGGTATTGCTTACGATGATTAGTTTGCTGTATTCTGTTTACAACTCTGTAATCGAGTTGATTGGTGCTTTAAATTGAAGCGTGCAACCATCTTTTTTTGTTTTGTTTTGTTTTTTACATATGTTCGATTTCATCACGAACACAAATCATTTTATCCTTCTTCATTTGTTAAGTAATTTTCACATCTTTTCAGTTAGCAAACTGTAGTGCCGCTAATGGTCCTTGTATTTCTTTGTTTAACGATTTTCTTTGCAGTTTATCCTTGTAAGAGGTAATATTTTGCCTTTGGGAAGATCAAAAGGCCAACAAGGGTAGGTAAGGTGGGAGTAGAGACAAGCATTAAGTTCCATATAGAAAGTACAGAAAAAATGATGGAGTTTTCTATGTATAATAACTGTCTGATTGCTGAGACTTTGTACTCTTGTAATTTACATAAACCTGTGTGCTACCCCACAAACACTGAGGTAATAACGAGATGCTGGCATTGAGTTTTTTCGTTTTGAAATGTTTTTGTTTTCGTTTTGGTTGCAGAATTCTTTTAGAGCTTTCTGATTTGAGTAGATTTACGTCATGAGAAATTGGTCGCCAAGAGGTAAAAAGAGGCTTAAATTGGCATCTGTAGAAACAATCACGCTTGAACAGCCGATACAAAGCACAACATCAAGGGAAACAAAAGAAGAAATGGATGATAATTTAGAGACCAAGGGGAATTTGCTTCCTGATGACTTGCTTTTTGAGGTTTTTCTTCTACTTCCAGCTGAAACTCTCTGCAAACTACGTTGCGTATGCAAGTCACTTCTCAACATGATCAACAGTACGCGTTTTATTGAAGATCACTTCCGTCAATCTGAGAGAGTTCTAATTACTGAAAATTCCTTTCACAAGGAAAACATACGGTCACCTTTTCCACTACCTTCAGATAAGAAGAATGAACTTTATTTCAATTTCTGGGATATCCATAGCGGCAAAGGCCAAAAAGTTTGTATGCCAGATACTTTGGGGAACATAAAGTGCATTTTGGCTGCCTGCAATGGTTTGGTCCTTGCCAAGATTACGAAAAATGGAGGTCTAGTTGTTATGAATCCAAGTACACGGAACCACATTCGAGTGCCTCTTGGTACGATTGGCTTCATGAAGGAGTGCTATGCCTTCATGTTCAGCTATTTCACAGGTGCTTATAAGGTGGTACACTTGTTCCGCGATGACTCTAGAAACATTCGCTGTGAGATCCTGAACCTTACAACAAGATCATGGCATGCAGTGGATGGACCTAAATCAGGAGAATTTGGATTGATCACAACTCATAGATCTGTTTCAGCAATTGGTGCTTTGTATTGGCTTCCACAGATTGATGGCTGTAACCATATAGTCTCCTTGGGATTTCATGATGAGAAATTCCTAACTGTACCTCTACCAATCAGCAGCACGAAAAACGATCGACTCGTTGAAATCGGAGGGTCCCTGAGCTTCATAACTCATGCCACATTGAACTTGATTCAGGTATGGATACTGAAGAATGGGAGTTGGTTAAAGAGGTACAGTATCAACAGGTTATATGATATCACAAGATTTATTCCCCTTTGCGCGTCGACTAAGGAGATACTTTTCCAGAGAGAAGAAGGATATCCTTTGTTACATATTTACAACTTTGAAGCTGAAGAAATGCAGGAGATTAATTTCAAAGGCACCAACAGAGTTGGAGATCTTTATATGCCTCTTGTAAAGTCCCTTGTTTCATGGGACAATCCTCAATATCAATGAGATGTGTAATGTAATATAAGGCATTAAAACTTCGAAAACTATGAAGTTAATATTATGGTTCTGCAATAAGAAACTCAGATATGTAAAGTTAAAGAGTTGAAATCTATATCAACTTTGAATTCGAAAGGAAAAAAAAGGATCATAACAGGTGCATTCAGTGTTTATTTGTAATGCGTGGTCTGGCATGCATAAGAAAAAAAGGCTTTAGCAATGTGAAATAAAGGATTTTGTTGCAGTAACATGAAAAACAGCCAAATTTCATACAAGGCATCAAGAGATCAACTGTAAAAGTAAATCATATTTGCTAAGCTATTGCTATGTATGTGCTGGATCCAGTAAACGAGGGCACAATCCAAAGACACTACGAATTCAGTCGAATATCCAGTTTCCAAGAAGGCCAGAAATAGCTGCAGGGATACCTTGGCTACCTAGCCTTGCTGATTTCAAATGAATAGTTGAGCTCCAAATGACATCTTTTATCATCATCCATGAACTGCAGAAAAACAGAATTCGTCAAAATCATCACTCTCAAATATGAACAGTAAATTGAAAACAAAACTGGAAAACACATAGAGAAGCCAGAGATGTACAGTCATTAAGTTGCGGAACATGCACACAATACCTGGTACAGGCAATTGTGTTAAAAGGATGGATACAAAAGCAAAACGGCTTCTTTTGTACTGTGGATGCTTTTGCTTTGCTTCTAGGTTGCAAAATTAGGCTTTCCACAGACAATTGTATGTTGGAGTGCACTTTACCATAGTGCAAATACATGCAGCATTGTCGTGCATAAGTTATGTTCTATTTTCAGAATGCAGGATTGAAAAATATTTCTTTTCTATTATAAATCTAATACTCTAAGTCCATGACACATATTGTCTGTTTTGGCACAACAAGCCTCATGGATTTATCCCTTGGGCTACACCATAATTGAGTACAAAAGAGTGTGCACCATGTGAACTTGTGTTACACCTTATAAAGCTTTCACTTTCCTCTCCGTCATGGGTGCCACCTTACTTGATCAAACTAATTACGTTTTCTAAATACCAGTTAAATGAGTTATGTTTGCAAAGAACGTAAACTATTTGACAAACAAAATCCTTCTGTTTTAAGCTAGACAATTATTATTGATGTATACAGCAGATGGATCATCTTTCAGATGTGAGACCAAGCACTGATTTTTCTAGCAGTTTTTCTATTTGTCTGCATGAATGCACAGATTAATCAGCGCACACTCAACAAGAATGTGATATGAACTCTACTTATTCAATATGTAACTGCAGATATTTCAACATTTCTAAACAAAAGAAAGATATTGATAGCATCCACGTTACCATACCTCCATTAAAATAACGGGCTTCAATGAACAATCAAGAATATAGAAAATTTTAGAAATAACAAACATAATAGACATATAAGGCCCTAAAACTATAGATTCGATAATTGCGCTACATAGTTATAGTTTTGTATATTTCTTCACGTTTATATACATCATTTGCGAATATGCAAATACGGTAAGTATATACAAATTATGTATATATACATTTAGGAATTTTATAGAACTCCATTTGTATATATCGCTTGCCAATATACGAACAAGGTAATTTATTATGATTTTTTCATAAATCATATACAAATATACAAATAGTTAGGGTAAGCATATACAAAATTTTGGATTCATACAAATCAGGCGAATAGCAAGAATTGGGAAAACTATAGCCGCGAATTACAATTTTCTTAAATTATAGCTATATACCTAATATAGGCTAAATGTTTAATTTTCTGCATAATTTTCCCTATAATTATCACGATAGAAATATCCAAATTCAAGATCAAAAGAAAGAAGATTAGGTCATGAAACCCCCAAAAAGAGCCCAAAGAGATGGACATTTAAAGCCAAAGTTTCCTTATTTAAAAGTTTCATATTTTAAATTTTCCTATATATTATTTCCATAAAAGTAGGATATGAATCCCATAATATTTGGGATAGTTAGTGTTTTCTTCTATTTCTCTCACACACAAAAGAGATTTTTTTAAAAAAAGAAACGCATTTCATTCTCTCAAACACAAAATCCTCCTCCGAAAATTGGAATAATCGATATATAAGATGATATTATTGAGTACAATTTAATATTTAATGGTACTATATTAGATGATATGATTGAGTATCAAAATTTGGGGGAGTAATTTTTTCTTTACCAAAATTACGAGTAAAAGAAATAAGAAATGAAATATGGGGTAAGTGGAATACAAATGGTAAACAATCAATACAGTTGTCTTAAGCTCGTTACTCGTGAAAATCATAATTGCACACTACCTAGTATATGTCGAGTATTTGTCTTCCCCAAAAATATGTAAGTGTTACTATAGAGTTCGTATATATCCCTTCTGGTATTTTTTTTCAATTGCTTTATACAAATTATTATAGAGTTCGTATATATCCCTTCTAGTATTTTTTTCAATTGCTTTATACAAATTTAATAATTTGTTACATTTAATTTGAGATTAAATAAATAATTAACAAGTGAGTTACAATTAAATTAATTAATGTTCCGTTGAACTAATTTTATTTTTCAACAATTTGAAAAATACAAAATATAAGCACGGCACCTCACATTATTACTTTGTTAAAAAGAGTGAACGAAAATTCATATATTTTCAATATTTTATAAGAAATAGGGTTAGTAAGTGTACTCAAATACTATTAGTGAAGATTTGAGTACACCTACTAACCCATAACCCTATTTCTCACAAGCTATTACAAAGATTTGATTTTTCTTTCACTCTTCTTAATACAAAGTAATTAATGTGAGGTAATGTGTTTATATTTTGTAGAATCCAAGCATGTTGAGAAATAAATTAATTAAACAAAACATTACTAAATTTATTAATTATAACTCAAGGTTAATCATTTATTTAATTTCAAATAAATAACATGATAACACATTATTAAATTTGTATAAAATAGTTAATGGAGAAAAAAACAAAACCAAATAAAATAGTAGAAGGAGATACGTACAAACTCTATGGTAACACTTAATATATTTTTGGAGAAGATAGCAGGTGAAGTGTAATTATGATTTTCTCAAGTCATGAGCTTAAGGTGGTTGCGTTGATTGTTCACCATTTGTCTTCCACTTCCATTTCATTTCTTAATTCTTATTTCTTTTACTCGTAATTTTGGTAAGAAAAAATTACTCCCCCAAATTATGATACTCGATAATATCTAGTATATTACTATTCAAATATGCTCCATAATATCATCTAATATATTAAACTACTTAAAAATATGGATTATTCCAGTTTTTCGAGGATTTTGTGTTCCGAAAGAAAAAATGAAATATATATTATTTCTGTCTCTTCTTTTGTTTGTCTGAGAAATAAAAGAAAACACTAATTATCTCATAGAGTCAATTAGAGAACATAAATCAAAGGTGATCTAGACTCCTATTTCAAAGAAATTAGAGACAGCTATTAATACAAGTCTAATCACCTTTTTTAATTACTATAATAGAAATCAAAGATAACAAGTTAAGAATTTATTTTACCTCTTAAAAAAAGGAAAACGAATCCATAAGTCACCAGTCCACACACGAAGAGACTCAAATAATATTAATCATATCATTTCTCATTAAAATAACATAATACACCAATAAAATTACCTAAATACATCACTTATTTCATCATATTTGAAAAAATTACAAAAATCCCTACTCTAGCCTATTGTTGAAGTCATCACTTTATGCGATGTATCGGGACGTCGAATGTTGTATTTGAAACCGAGACGTGATGTAAAGGGATGTATCCGAAATCAGGATGCAATTTATCGAGACATTTTGGGATGTATTCAGGTTCCACCAATTTTAAGGATTTTTTGTAATTTAGAAAAAAAAGCATGGATATGATGTAATTACTTCTGAACACTATGGAATTTGTGTAAAATTTCCATAAAATTAATGGGAATTGATGAAAAATCAAATTTGGTGGATTCCATTAATTTTAAGGAAATTTAACACAAATCCCATAGTGTTAAAGAACTAATTACATCATATCCATACTTTTTTTCTAAATTACAAAAATCCCTTAAATTTGGTGAAACCTAAATACATCCCAAAATGTCCCGATAAATTGCATCCTGATTTTGGGTACATCCCTCTACATCACATCTCGATTTCAAAAACATCATTCAACGTCTCGATACATCACATAAAGTGATGCATCCGACTTATACATCGCGTAAAGTGATGAATCCGAGAATAGGATAGAGTAGGGTATTTTTTTTCAAATTATAGAAATATGATAAAATAAGTTGTGTAGTTAGGTAATTTTCCTAATTTTAATGGAGGTATGCCTATGTGGATACTATCAGATATGAATGTCGACTCTCAGATATATTATCTAGTGCCAATTTAAAAACAATGGGAAACTAAAGGTTAAATTTGTGCTATCTTTAGGATACACACTAGATCTATATCAGTGGAAAGTTAATACGTAATGACCACTATATTTGTTCTCTTGGACAAGCTGGACTTATAGAATGATTTCACTAATGAAATGAACAATACCAAGTGATATTGAATCGAAAAGGAATACAAAATGCTCTTACCTTAAGTTTAGCTGTATATGTTCCTCTTGCAAGTGCACCTGATGGAGTGGTCTCCTCTTCTAGCATATGTATGTAGGGTTCTCGCTGAGGAGCAAAGGTGCCAAGCATTCCCTTACTTTGATCAACTGACATTCAAATGACCGAACAACAATATGTCATGAAAGTTAACAACAGAAGTAAGTGAATATTGAAAACTGGAGGTAATACTTGTTTAGTATTAAGTTATTTTTTCATCGAACATAACGTTGAGCCCAATATTAGGATAGTGACCAAAAGAAATTATGCAAGCATTTTAGCTAAAAAAAAAAGAGTGAATCAAGTTTGGCATAAATGGATGGGATTGATGAAAAAGTAGAACTAGAGATAATAGAACGAGAAAAGTACCAAGAATTTAATGTGGTTTGTCAAGCATATGGTTTACATCCATGGGGAGTTGGATTGTTCTTTTCACTGTGATAATTAAATAAATTTCTCACTTGGATACATTATCTAACCAACCAAACCCTTGCACTCTTTCCAACTGATAAAGAACCATGAATAAACCGCTTACCTTCCTACTCTTTCTAGTTCTATTCCACGATTGGCGCACCTTGCCTCAAACGTTTGTCTACAATTTTTCTAGACAGAAATGCATTTCATACCTCCTGCTAAAGGGAAACCCAGATAAGGAAAAATCTACTATATGAACCCATTCATACTTGAACGAATCTCTTTCAACAAAGGAAATCACATCTATCTATATATAGTAAAGCAAGGCATATAGTACGTGATTTGGCACCTCTCCTAGGCTATCATTGGTAGAAATATCTTTTTTGCTAATTTTCTGACCTTTTTCTCTTATGTTTCCCTCAATATATTGGCTGAAAAATAAAATCATTTTATCAATACAAACAACAACAACAAACCTGATAAAGTTAAATTGTGAGAGATTAATACACATTAAGTATTACTGTAATTAGAAGTTACACAAATGAAAAAACATTTGCTAGAAATATAAAGATTAAATAAGGGAAAACTGCTATGGAATGTGAGATATCTAACTTGTGATGACAAATGCTATTTAATATGGTAAGTGAGTCTTTTACTATGATCAGGCAGATCAAAAAGTGATTATTTTATATACTTGGGGGTTATTTGGTAGAGTGTATAAAAATGATGTTCAATGGAGTGTATTGATGTTTGCATTAGTATGCTTGTATTAGTTATGCTTGCATATAGATTAGACTGATTTTTGAATAAGCATCTTATTTTTGAGTATTGTAGTTGAAAAGAAAACTCGAGATTGAATAGCTTAACTTATGGAAAAATATTATTCAGTCATGCATTTAGCAAATTTTTTTTAAAAAATGATTGGAATATGCCAGTAAATTTCACCATTGAAGAGTAATTCAACTCCTAAGTCACTTAATGTTTTCCTATGTTAGTGTTGCATAAAGAAAAAGACGACGATATATGTATTGTAAATGGTAATAACCTCACTTACAAAATGTGGTAAATTTCTTTTTATGTAAATATTCCAAGAAATTGAACCAAATATGAGTCGAATGAAAGTTCAGATCATAATGTACGTCGTATACGGAGTTGAAATTTCTATACTTTACGAACATGTTACTATAGAGAAGACAATTATTTATAAGATCAGTCATCAATAGGTTTTTCATGACCGCCTTGAATAAACAAATATAATCATGTTGCCTGAGAACATGATTGGATGTGACGTGACCATTATGAACTTGAAGACTTCTTTCGAACTTCAAGATCCACAATATACGTATGTGGATATTTAAAGAGGGGAGACAATTAGAAGCCCAAAAAGAGAAGAAGAGGCATGTCTTTGATCTCAAATTAGGAAGCCCAAAGTTAGAGAGTACAGTATTTTTCTTAGAAAAATGAACCCCAGAATAAATAGGTTATTAGGTCTTTCTTTTGAAGAGGGATTGTTTTGGATTATCCCATGAACTACTCGTAATAGTAATTCATGTATGAGTACATATCTCTTCTCCCTTTGGATTGTATCTCGCATTTAAATTTTAATTTATTAGTTCCTAGATTCTCTTCATTTGTTTCTTTGTGTTGATTGCATTTCAATTCTAAATTAACCCTTCCTTTCTAGATTCAAGATTATAGGTTGCATTTATATATGTCTAGGTAATTAATTTCTTAGGTGTGTATTTTTCCCAATAATTATCTTAATCTTCTTATCCTCTTATTGCTTTCCATAATTGTTCTTGAGGTTCATGTGGGATTGAAGACTTCACTTAAATTTCGCCGAATTCCTAAACCCATTTTACATCACAACTGCACCATGAAATGCAAGTATTTAATCCCTATGTGCTTGCCTGTCCAACAAAGCATTTTTTAAGCATAGGGTGCAAAAGAAAAGAGGAAATGAGACTAGAAATCAAACCTTGAAGACCAGCCTTCCATACTATATTTGTGTAGGCCAAACCAGACACAATGTTGTGTAGAACACTAAATGTTAGCTTAAGCCGATACTCAGAGCCCTCCCTGAGCGTAAAGAGGACAGAATTGCTTTGTTCTTCTTTGATAGGTAATGGAGTATTAATCTCCCCAAAGTCGGAGGAAAGGATTCCAACTGAGTGGAACTTAACTTCAGGTTCCATTTGCCCTAGCAAATTGATCCAAATAGTCATTAAACAAGATTTAAAGGTTAATTGCAGCGTAAACAGTATGCTATGGTCAGGGACAAACCATCTAAGTCGCTTTCCAGACAACCAAGCAGCTTTTCTTTCCACCTCCTCAAGCTCTCATCCTCCTACACAAACATAAATAAGGTATAGAACAACCATATGGAAATTCAACACATACCAAGATACCTAGCAAATGCAGGAGACTATATCAAATTAAAATAAAGGAAGTCATTAAAAAACAAACTGGAGTGAGCAAGGCAAAATTGAAAAGGAATGCCTCAGATAGTACAGCATAGCTAATGCAACTGGAGATAATTTCAACTTAAAGAATAATAAACAAACAAAAAAAGAACTCACTGGAACAATTAAGATAAGCAACTCCAAACCAAACTTGACAGCAAAGCAGAAGAAATACTTTAGATGTTAACAGCACAGAAATTCCAAGAAACACCACTCACAACAATGAGGGGAAAGCTTAAATTCTCAACCCTAATAAACACCAAAGAAACCTTTTTACCCTTTAAAATATCAAAATTGGGGCAAATTTAAAAATTACTGCCAGAAGAAACAATCTACATAACAACTCAGATATGCTCGGATAGTAAGCACCCTCACTTCCAACCCTAAGACTGAGAGTTCCATCAACCCCTCATTTCCAGCCCTAAGATTATAAGTTCAAGTCGCCAAAGGAGCAAAAAACATAACAACTCAACCCAATGATCTTGATAACAGAGATTAAAAAAAAAAACAGATAAGCAGAACCCTAAAACAATCAAAGGAGTTGAAACTTCAGATGCCCATGATACATCAAAAAAAGCCCTTAAAAACTCATAAAGTTGGAAGCTTTTTTATTTTAACAACAAAAAGATAAGAGTTTTCACCTTGTCCTTTTCAATTTGATCTTTAAGAGAAAGAAGAGGACCAGGAATAAAACTTGTTGCAGCAGCATAAGCAGCAGAAGGATCTTGATGATGGTCATCTTCTTCACTTTCTCCATCTTCTTCCTCCTTCCTCTTATCCCAAGTAACACCGCCATGAGATGGACCTGCTTCCTCTTTCTTGCCACCATCCATCATTTTCTTGATTTCTCTGTTGATAGAGCAGTGTGAAAGTGTCTAATTGCAGTAGGGACACTCGAGATTTTGCTTTGACAATTATTGAAGAGGGAAAATTATGTGCAGAACAAGCTCCAAATTTTCAATCTTTATAGACAAAAAAACACAACATCCAGTGTGTGTCCAAATTTTGTTTTCTTGTTTGGTATCTTTTTCCTTTTTTCTTTTTAAAAATAAGTCTTAAATTATCTTTCTTTTTTTTTGACAAAAATGTTAAATATACATTAAATTATAGTAAATGATATGTATATATATCCAAAAATTAGATAATATATCATTTATACAAGTAGTCAAAGTTCATTGAATCTCTTTGTCCAAAAATTAGACTATATATATTATTAATACAAACGGTCAAAGCTCATTGAATTCCTATGTCCAAAAATTAGATTATATATATTATTAATACAAACAGTCAAAGCTCATTGAATCCCAGAATAAATATTAAATAGGAGTATTAATTATCATAGTACGAACAGTCAAAATTTATTAAATCTCAAGATAAATATTAAATTAAAAAATAATATTTTAAATAATTCCAATAAAATAAATTATTACTTAAAGGGTATTTTCATAATTCAACTTTTGATTTAGATTCTTTTTCACTTTTAGTAAATATCAAATCATATACCATTCTATTTTTAAAAATAATCTCTCCCCTCCCCTTCCCATAATGATTATTTTGTTATTATTGTATTGTTGGTGTTCTTATTTTTAGTATAGTATAAATATTGATAAAATATATATACACAAGATATACTAAATTGAATGTTTTTAGTTGGGCTATTATATTAAACTAACATTCATGTTAGGGAGTGTTCTAATTTCACTTAACTTTGAGATTGTTAAAGTCACTAAATCAGATTTTAAGAAGAGAAAATAGAAAACACAATAAAAGCCATAGTCTAAAAATGAGGGGAAATCTCGTCATTTATACTTAAAAATATAAAGTATTAGTAAGAGAATATTATTTCTTATCATAAAAATATAAAAGATATACTAAATAGAACGTTTGAAGGATGAGGAGGAGAAAGGTCATAACTCAATGGAAAAGTCATAACTCTTCGAAAAAGTCACAACTCTTTTGAAAATTCGCAACTCTATAGAAAAGTCACAGCTCATCAAAAAGGTCACAACTCATCGAAAAATTTATAACTCTTCAGAAATATCACAACCCTTCAATGTGAAAAAGTAATTGTCTTTAATATAATATTATATTATACACATAAATAAATATAATACAATATAAAATACAGAAAATATACTAAATTTGGGGTATTATAATAGTTTAACATTTAAGTTAAGTGGTTCATTCTTTTAAGATGGTCAATATAAATTTTAAAAAAAAGATAGATATAGATTGATCTAATTTTAATTTGATATGTTTAAAAAATAAAGAAAACTTTTAATTTAAGGATTATCTATAGAATATATAAAAATGTTTTTTAACTTTGTGATCTTAGTGCCCGTTTGAATGGACTTATTTTAGGTGTTTTTAAGCCAAAATAGTTTTTAAGTAGTTTTGAAGTGTTTTAGTAAAGTTAAAAAGTGTTAGCACTTACTTTAAAACCAAAATAACAAAAATAAGTCATAAGTTAGAAATCTTAACTTGTGGCTTTTGGCTTGTAAGTCATAAGCCAAAAGTCAATCCAACCAGACCCTTAAAAGATGCGCCCCCACATCCAAGTAAAAAGAACATTCTATGTTAAATTGAATAAAAATATAAGTATAATAAATAAATTGAAAACGAAGAAGTACTTAATCAATGTAGTTTGGACTCTTTAAACGTTTCTGATCAAATAAATTTTTTCCCTCCCACAGTTTTGAGACTTTTTTCAAATTCGAAACAAAAGTTGTTAGTTTTGCAACGGAAAATTATTGAAAGTTTTCTCTGCTAAGTAAAAAGTGGGGGGGGACCAAAAGTATATTTTATGGATATGAAAATGAGTACATATTAATTATCAAGATACGCTCACAATCTTTCTTATTTTAAGAAGAAGAAGAATAGAAAACTTACAAAAATTTTATATTAAAAGCGTGAGAAATCTCATCTATTTAAGTCACAACCTTTAGAAAAATTACAACTTTTCAGATTTGTCATAACTCATCTAAAAAATCATAACTTTATATAAAAAAAAAAAAGTCACAATCTTTCAAAAAAATCACTGCACATCAATGTGAAAAATTACCTGCTTTTAATACAATATAGCGTAAATAAATATCATATTAAAAAATATAGAATATAGACTAAATTGAGATTTTTAACGTGGAATATTATAGTAATTTAATATTTAAGTTAGGAAGTTCATTCTTTTTAAGATAGTATAGAAGATATAGATACGATGATATGTATGAGGATACTCACTCTGTTATAATTTATGTGACATTATTAGATTGTACATGAAATTTTAAAATATTTATTACATTTATCAAATTATTTTTAATAGAGTTATTTTAGTGTTTGATTGACTTTTTTTCCCATAAAATAGTACTAATGAGACTTAATAAAAATAAAATTCAAATGATATTATAAACTAAAGTAATTCTTTTAGTCTTTTTCAAATCCAATGCATGGAAAAAAATGTGTATGTAGCTATGATATAAAAACCACTGAAATCTGAACTAGAAATAACATTCTGATTTAAAATGATACTTTTTATGCTATATTTTTAGGAATTTCATAACCTTTTTTTTGTAAGAGTTTTCTTCTTAGTTGGTTGAGTAATGAGTGTAAAAAAGTTTCAATTTGACAATACTAGCATGAACATATTGTGATTTTAGATTGTGGATTTTTGTATTATAGGATGTTCTAGGGTCTATAAATCAAGCTAATTTGCCCATTCATCCTGCAATCCTTCGAATAGTTGAAATATCTTCATCTTTAATCAAGGAAACGTAGACGTTGACAGTTTTATATCTCTAATCATTACCATTTTACACAATAGATTTTAAAATCATTCTCGGAGTTAAAAGACCCCGAGAATGATACGTGTCTAGTGAAAAGGAAGATAGCGAGGTATGAAGGTTAGAAGATTAATAATTAATAGGATCTAGAGGAGATAGTGAAGAAGTTCAAGAAAAATGAAGAGAGGTGGCAAAGGAAAAGGATAAAACCTCAAGAATTTCAATCATCCTGCACACAACATAGAAATATTAGCTGACATAACTAACGATATTTCCACCGTGATAAATATTACTATTGGGTGAAGTACATAAGGACTCGAGTGGGACTTTTCTATTGGTTGATGTATAATGTAATGCCTTGGTTGTCTATAAATAGTAGTTTTAGCACAATTGTAAAGGTTTGGATATTGAACCATACTAAAAACAATATACCGATATTCTTATGCTCCAAGTTTTCTATATTTTATTAAGTTTTAATTACTTCATAGCATTTACATAATGTTAAACTTTAAGAGTGAAATTAAGAGATCAAAATAATTATTTATATATGTCTTGTTTCCTCTATCTATTTTGCTTAGAGTGTAATCCTACTCCTTCCTATTTGCTATTTCTTTGAGTAGCAAGAAATAATTGCTCTTACTTTAAGTTAGAACATCTTTTATTACAAAGTGCATGGTGGGAAACCAAAAATATATACAGGTATGAAAGTCGTCCTCTTTAATGAATTCTATAGGCGACAATTATATTAGGATCGAATCCACACACACTTGATGAATTAAGAACACAAGAACTTTCAAGAGAAAGAGATAGAGAGAAAAGAAAGAGAAAGAGAAAGAGAGAAATCAATATTTCGTGGTAACACCCCGTGAATAAACTTTCACGGCAGTGGGATATATATATTAATAAATCAGAGTATTTTTTGTTACACAGAATAAATGGAGAATAAATATACTAATCAGGCTCAACAACCTAACAAATTAGTGATACCGAGAGTGTGTTTCATACGAAGTAAAGCATTTTCTGGAAAATATTAATTTTTTTCTCATATTTGATTGGAAAAAAATTTTGAAAAATGTTTTTCAAATCAACTTATTAGAAATATGACTTCCCTTCAAAAATTAAGAAAAACACATTTTCCAAAACTCTCCTCCAATTTCAAATTACATTTTTTTTTAGAAAAACATCAATTTTAAAAAAATATTTTCAATTTCAAAATTTTATTTTTTTCACCCATCCTGACCCCCACGGCCACCCTCCCAACCCCACCCCTCCCCCAAAATTAGTTTTACTTTTGTTAAAAATATTTAACTTCAAAAATTTTTTATTTTTAAACTCCTACCCCCTCCCCCGGCCACCCCCACCCTACCCCCCCCCTCAAAAAATTAAATTTTGTTTTTTTAAAATACTATCACCTTCAAATTTTTATTTTTCACTCCTCCCCTACCCCCACCCCACCACCCACCACCACCTAAAAAATAACAATTTTGAACAATTTTTGTTTTTAAAAAAATATAATTAATTTCATAAATTATTTTTTAATCTAGTAAAAATAAAAGATGTCTCTTAAAAATATGTTTCATTCATAAATCAAACACTAAAAATCATTTTCGGAAAATATTTTCTACTCACCAACCAAACATGAACAAATAAGTTCAAAATCTAGGGAAAACATTTTCTTCTATACCAAACACACCCTGAATGGGAAAAAAAAATAAATCTTGTAAGGTGGCTAGTCTCATATATACTGTGAGTTGTAACAAGTTGTATGAAAAGACATAAAACTGTTTATTATACTACATTATAGTTCACTTTATCTTTTCAAATCCTAGTTTGAATTTTTTTATTTTAAAAAAAATATTTATGTATATGTCTTTGTTCCTGTATCTATTTTTGTTATTTGCTTAAGAGTCTATTCCTCCTCTTCCTGTTTGCTCTTTCTTTGAGTAGCAAGAAATGTTGCTCTTACTTTAAGTCATTAACCTCTCCATCTTGTACAACTAAGTGCTTTGATTTATCGGTACAAGTCTCGGAAATGGAAAAAATTCTAGGAGAATACGTATCAGACACTTGGTGGGAAACCAAAAAAAAACGTTGGATGACATTATATTATTGACATAAAAATACGTATCGTATATTCCTTTTGTATAGTGAAAGGTATACTACTCAATTAATTATTCTAGTCATCAACCAGACACTAATTTAAGAATATATAAACCCCTCTAAGCTAATTCCAAAGCACATTGTAGTATCAGCTATGAAATCCTTAAACTTCTCTGTTATGCTCTCAATATTTCTCATAGTCTCATGTTCGAGCTCGTATGCTCTTTCAGATGTTTCAACATCGTCATTTAATGGGAAGTTGTATGAATGTATTTGCCAGAATTCTGATTATTGTGTCCCTTTTTCCACAGCTTTCGTCACCCCAACAAATGATTCGTTCAACACAATCCTACAATCTACTGCACAAAATCTCAGATGTTTACTTCCTTCTGTTACTAAGCCTCAGCTTATTTTCACACCAATGACAGAATCACATGTCCAGGCTGCTGTCATTTGCTCAAAACAGCTTGGCCTTCAGCTTAGAGTTAGAAGTGGAGGCCATGATTATGAAGGTAAATAATTTTTACTTATATTAGTATTATATATCAAATACGGATGATTAGACAGGACATGACACAACTTTGAGGTTACCAAGGAAATGACCTTAATTAGATAGGAAGGTGTGGAGGACGTGTGTTAGGGTAAAAGGTTAGTGCAGTGGAGTGTTTTTCTTGCTTTATGAGGGTTTAGGCTTGTCTGTTGTTTATTGTGTTTCAATTATTGCATGTTTTTGTGTTCTTGTTCCTTTCTCGTAGGATTTGTTGTTCCCCTTGTTAGTTTCTATGTTTTCTTATTTTTTGTACTTGGATTTGCTATACTTGAGCCGAGGGTCTTTCAGAAATAACATCTCTACCTCCGTGAGGTAATAGTAAGGTTTGCATACACTCTACCCTCCCCCAGACCCCACGATTGGGATTCCACTAAGTGTGTTGTTGTTGTTGTATCAAATATATAATATTTCTTGTTCTCAGTTCACCCCTCAAAGAATTTCTTTTGTTTTGGCAGGTCTTTCTTACATGTCTGATATGGAGTCTCCTTTCATCATTCTTGATCTATCAAAGCTTCGAGATATCGTGGTGAACACAGTGGACAACTATGCTTGGGCTCAGGCAGGGGCAACAGTTGGTGAAGTATATTATAGGATTTCAGAGAAAAGCAAGACTCATGGTTTTCCAGCTGGTCTTTGTACAAGTTTGGGAATTGGCGGTCACATAACAGGCGGAGCTTATGGTACTATGATGAGAAAATATGGATTAGGAGTTGATAATGTGGTTGATGCAAGAATAGTTGATGCAAACGGCAGGATTCTTGATAGGCAGAGTATGGGAGAAGACTTGTTTTGGGCAATTAGAGGAGGTGGAGGAGCTAGTTTTGGTATCATACTTTCATGGAAGTTGAAGTTAGTACCTGTTCCATCGATTGTAACAGTTTTTACTGTCCCTAAAACACTTGATCAAAACGCGACAAACATTCTTTACAAATGGCAACAAGTTGCAGCTGACAAGCTTGATGAAGATCTCTTCATCAGAGTCATCATAAACGTAGCTGCTGATAAAAAAGGCGAAAAGACTATTCAGACAGCTTATAATTCAATGTTCCTTGGTAGAGCAGACAGACTTTTACAAATAATGAATGATGTATTCCCTGAATTGGGATTGACACACAAGGACTGTACAGAAATGAGTTGGATTAAGTCGATTATGTATATAGCTGGTTACCCAAGTAACACCCCACCAGAAGTTCTCCTTCAAGGTAAGTCGTTGTTCAAGAATTACTTCAAAGCAAAGTCAGATTTCGTCAAAGAACCAATTCCAATAGATGGTCTTGAAGGGCTATGGAAAAGGCTAATGGAAGAAGACTCACCATTAGTGATATGGAATCCATATGGTGGAATGATGGCTAAAATCTCAGAATCTGAAACCCCATTTCCTCATAGAAAAGGGATTATTTACATGATCCAATACTTAACACTTTGGAATGATCCTTCTAAAGAATCAGCCACAAAGCACTATGATTGGATTAGAAGACTTTATAATTATATGACACCTTATGTTTCTATGTTCCCTAGAGAAGCTTATGTGAATTATAGAGATCTTGATATAGGGATGAATAAGAATGAGAGTTCTAGTTTTATAGAAGCTAGTGTGTGGGGAAACAAGTATTACAAAGACAATTTCAATAGGCTAGTGAAAGTGAAGACTAAAGTGGATCCAGAGAACTTCTTCTTGCATGAACAAAGTATACCTACACTTCCTATTACAATGAAGGGGAAGAGTGTCAATCACTTTGAAATGTAATAGGTAAGTTCATTTTATCTTTGCAAAGTTGTAATCAAATGGTTTTGACAAACCATATATAGGGTAGAATTAATTGCCTTGTGTTTGTTTTGGAGTGTTTGAATTTTCTGTATAGATGGTATAAAATTCTTAAAATGAATTTCTGTTCTACAAAAAAATATGATAGCTCGATGCACGAAGTTCACGATATATGCAATTAGAGAACTGAACATTTTTGGGCAAGTTAATATCTTCTAAAATCACTCAACTAAATTTATCATTAATAAAATATATATATCATGGGCAAAACAAATTCTTGTTTATATCATATACATAATATGGATCCCATACACAAACAAACAAAAAGACAACTCATTATGATGATTCTTCTCTCTGTTGTGGTAGGAGATATGTGTAACAGTAAAGTTGTCTGTTTGTGACACCTATAGGTCACAAGTTTGTGTCGTAGAATTAACCTGTATCAGGATTGAGCTCCCTACGTTACACCCTCTTCTTGTCGTGCGGTCCTTCTCCACACCAATGTTAATGCAAGATACTTCGTGCAGCAGACTGCTCTTTTATGTTGAACCCCTCGAGAATGCTATTGTGAGGTAAACTCAGAACAACAAGGTTAGGACTTTGTTCCTGCAAACATGAGGCAGTAAGGTCTATGCAGTACAATTTTGAACTCTTTTGAGACACCTCGACTACCAGCTTCAAAAATATGGTCAATAAACACAAGAGATATTGATATTTTTCCCACTCTTATTGCACTATACATTTCACAGCTTCCGAGATGGATTCATTCGATGCACCAACTTGAATATCTGTAATAAATTATGTACAGGGAGGAAGTCATCTAAATGGTTCAACAGGTTCAGTTTCTTCCAGAATAATAGCAGCTTCAAAACAGTCAGCAGCTTCCGCGGCTGAACCTAAACCTCCCTCTTTGTATAACAGGCCTAGATTATACCATGCAGAAGCATTCATCCGATCAAGACGTAGTGCTTCTGTTAGAAGGCTTCGAATAATTGCAGGAGACTGTTTACCAATCTTCATAAGCACTACTGCACTTGATACCAAACTTGGCACATGGGATGGATTAACAGCCAAAGCATTGGAATAGTCTCCCAGAGCTGCTTTATATAGGCCCTTCGATTGGTTAAGCAAACCTGAGTACGACACCAAAAGTATACTTCATGATCAGAATGGTCCGTTAATTGGAAAGAAGAATTAGTTGTTTATTAACCAGACAAATATGAACAAAATAGTGTTCATCATGGACATCAAAATTTACCATAGCCACCAAATGTATGAACCATTAAGACAGACTACAAAGAAGTAGCCGAATCAAGAACAGGAGATGCAATGTAAAAACTCAAAACTTTGCAAGATAACCTTTACACGTATGACCACTAGTAACTATTTAAGGTAGAAGATGCTGGATTCGATAACCAAACAACGTCAGTAAACAAGAAGTTGATTTCCCTACATACACACAGTCCACACATATGATATTGTCTATCAACTAAATTTTCCTGACTCTTTTACTTGTATATAGCCGAAGCACCAGACGTCTAAAGGATCCTCTGCTGGTAACATTTGAAAGCCTAGAAGATAATAGCCAAATTCAGCATCCTAGGATATAAAAGAGAAGGTTTATGGAATTCAAGGAATTGTATGACTTGCAAATTATGTACACAGCATTGAAAAGGAAAGTTCACTTAATAAAGAAACTTTGAACAAAATAGGTTCAATGGGGAAAAGATCACACAAAGGTTAAAACTTGGCTATAGCCAATGGAGGCTTTTATAGAACTAAGTGGATCATCTAAAGCATTCCAAATAAAAGTGTGTCCCATATAATCAGATATAGACTATATAAACTTTTAAGAGAGTAAATAAAAACTCCTCAACCGATGATTTTTTCCATAACACTGGATAAAATGGTTCCAATCCTATGAATTACAGATCCAACATTACATCATCCATCCTTGGATGCCACATTTAGAGCATAGTTAAATTGACTAAAATCACTAGGAGTACTCGTAATTACGTTTTGTTGGTTTTCTCATGAATATAAATCAGCAGGCATGAACATTTTGAGTTACATGCATATGTATAAAATAACGAGCACAGCCAGGGGATAATATGAGTTAATGTATGTACCAGCAGTATACAGTCTACAAGCTGAATATGAACTGATAGTCTCAGTTTTGGAAAGACACTTCTCTGCATCTCGCCACTGAGATAATTTAATGTAGATGGAAGCAAGATCCAGCCAGGTTTCCAGCTCCAATGTTCTGCAATGGTCTCCAGACTCCTGCTATGTACATAAAAGTCAAATTTTTACTTCTTCCTCCACATAAAAGTGTTATTTAAAGAAAGTAAGCCAGCAAAACGGGCTACACCAGAGAAGTATATACCGCTAAGATGGATAAGAGAAGAAGTCGAGCTCTTCAAGGTTGCACATTAAAAGAAGCAAGAGAAGGACAAGATATTCATCTGCCTAAGGTTTAAAATGAGGCTTGCAGGTCATATCAGTTTTCATTCACCTGCCACTATGTCAAGCAAACCACTAATGTGCTAAGCAACTCAACGCTTCTCTCCATTCCGGAGGCCAGAATTAGCTAGAAGTACCAGAAGAATAAGCCTAACATTTACAACAATCACACTTGCAAAAGTCAGGGAGACATACACACAAAAGAAAGGGAAAAACCCTTTCCTGAATTATCAAACCGACAAGCTGTATCGAACAGTTATGCAATATGCAACTATATGAAACAAACAGGAGCCTTTCAAATGAGAAATAGTTTTTTGGCCTGCCGATATCCCAGTTCGGTGTGTTTGCATGAGCAGCATGGTTTGATTGAGACCCCCAATCATTGCCAAGCAATTTGTGTAAGGAAGCAATACCTTCATGCTACATTTTTTTAGTCCCTCACTTAATTCTCCTGATTCTATCTAATTATTTATCCCTTTTCCTCTGTCCATACCTAGCACGCTCAGCTACTCGTCGGCATCAGCTGTACTGGTAGTAACCCATTTACTTTTCCTAAGAGATTTTTTCTCCGAGGACAAGGTAGCTCTAATAGCCATGGAATTTTTGTATTGGCAGACACAGCCTGAACAATTCCTAGTTAACAAGCTTGTTAATTGATAGTTCATAAGGAGTTCAAGTTCTATAGACTATAGAGGTAAATGTATGAAAAGTTCTAGTCATTTTACTTGCAGACCTCTTACAACCTTTAAAAGCGTCAAATAAGACAGATGAAAAAAGGATTTGTTGAAAAGCTCCAATTCAGCTTGTAAGGGAAAGACCTGCTTACCTCGAGATCTTCCCCCAGTCCGAAGCTTCTTCTCTGAACCTGAAGAATAGCAAGAATCTGAGTATATGTTTCTGTAGCATTTTTCAGTTGACCCTGCGCGATTTGGAGCTTAGCTTTGGTCCTCAACAGTTCTCCATGATCCCACTTTCCACTCTGCTCTAGGGCAACATTAATGATAGTTTCAGCATCCAGAAACCTTTTCTGAGCTGATAATACCCGAGCCAAAAGCATCGATCCTTTCAGTGTAGAGCCACCTTCTAGTTTAAGAAACCAGTTTGCGTAATGGACTGCGACATCCAACTTCCTTTGTTCGGCATTTTCTAGACAAAGATGGTAAATGACATTAGTATCACTCATCTTTGTCAGCTTTCCAGCAGATTCAAAGGACTTAAGTGCATCTGAATGTATCTTAACCCTCTCAGAATCTGTCAGTACTGTTCTAGAATGAGCTGTAAGTGAGAGTCCTAATACACAATTGCCAACACCCAACAAATGACTACATCTTTCTTGCAGTCTTTCAATAGCTCTGTGAGCATAAATTATCCCCTCGCTTGCACAATCTGGGCTTTCAGCACACACTTTTGAAGCCAATAACAAACCTGGAACACAGATGTTATCCTCTGTACTTCTCAACAGTTTCCGTAACAACTTCAATGCAGTGAAGTCATCTCCTCCTCCGTAGTAACAGAGAGCTAAAATTAGACACTTCTCTTGCCGATCTATAGTTCTGGGAAGCAATTCTTCTACTTTGCTAGCCAAAGTCTTTAAACCCCCTGAGATAGATAATGCATACGAGAGATGATCAAGAATCGAAGGGTCCCACTCTATCCTTTGTAGAGAAATCTTTCTCAATAATATCATCAAGAGAAGAATAGCCTCTTCAATATTATTTCGGGGGACAAATGAACCATCCATTTGAGATTGGAGATTAGGGGGACACGATTCGCCTCCACTATAGAGAAGAAAGATGGCAAATTCTTTCTGAATCTTTGCAGTAGTTTGAATGTCAAGGTTCCACTGATGCAGTAGAGCTCGACGGTATGACATAATTGCTTCTCGAGGAGCATCTGCGAGTTTGCATAATTCAGGAAGCAGCTCAACAGCCTTGTTGAGAGTATCCTGCAATTTACAGTCAGTAGCAAAGGATACAGGCAAGCCTGCTGGTAATGAAGATTCAAGAATGTCGAGAACTACAGTACATGATTGAGCAGCTTCTGCAAAAAGATATTGGATATTCATTAGATTGAATATAGGATGAAAACCTCAGCTCATCAAAAGTATCACGTATGAATTCAATACATTGTCGGAAATATAAAAGCATGAAAAAACAAGGATCCAAAAGTTTTCAGGATAGTTTATTGACTCAATTTAGTAGATAAGTGAAGAATGGGTCAACAATATCAATCAATCAATCAACTAAGATTCAACCACGAACTAATTGGGAAGTGAAGGATGGGTAAAGTAACAAGTACAGACAGCAAGTGCAAGCATTTCAGAATTTCAACATGAATATATCATGTAAAACTGATGAAAAACAACCACTTCCAGAAAAAGGAAACGTCAGGGAAGCTAATAAAAAGAGAAATATATTATTATGTATTTCGCCCGTGTGCCTGACTCATATAATAAAATAACAAATGAAGCAAACTGAACAAATTTGTCCATGATTGAAGATGACTAGTACAAAAAGAAGTGATATTGATTGCGACATATACTCTACCTTTGTACCTCTGAAGAGCCTGCAATGATTTTGCTTTGAGAAAGACTGCTTCCAGGAGCAAACTCACAGCGTTTATGGATAATGGTGGTGTAGAAAAACTCCGTGAACGTCTCTTTTGAGTTTGCGCTCTTTCGGCAAGGGCAAGTTTCAACTTAGGAGTCACTGAGGCAATATCTATCCCTTCAAAAACATGTAAAGCGGCCTCTATATTCCCCTTTTGGTATTCATATCTTCCTAGTAATGCTCTTGCTTCCTAGAAAATATTAATAACTTAGTTAAACTGCCATCAAATGGAAATTCTGCTAAATGTAAATTAAACCTTGAAGCGGTTAAGGATGAGATGATGCACGGAAGGAAGATATACATTTCATCATGTTAGGACCAAACAGAGAAATGAAAAGATTGAAATAATAAACAAGGATTTCACCTCATAATTCAAACAACCACTCTCACGCAAAGATGATTCAGCTTCTTCGATATTTCCAGTATCAGGCTTCTGTCCAGCTTCTCCAGCTCGTAATGAATGGACACTCGATGTGTGATCCTTAGTTGCAAGGGATTCAGGAGATGTAACCATTTCATCCATCAGAATATGTTCCGACAAGCTTAGGCAGTTCATTATCTTGCACACACTCAAATAATCTGACGTCTTCCCCTTTTGCTGACACAATTAATATTCTTCATACTCTACAATCCTTCCTTCAATATCAGCAACACCAACAAGGATTTAACCACATTTGTCAAGGAAAATAGCTAGAACTACACTCTACAAGTTGGTGCAGATCAATTAACTGTCTCCCCTCAATAAATTTACTTTTATCTTTCTTTAAGTTGGAGCAGATCAATTAACACAGTTTCTTTCCAAATCCAACATTCCACTGTAATAAACACAATTTTTTCCAAAAAATAAATCTTTAACCAAAAAGTGAACAAACTAAAGCACAGTGACAAAATTTCCTTATTATCAACATCTATCTTCAAACTTATATTATGTCCCTCAATTCCAAATGATTTTTCCTCTTTCTTTTAGGATACAAAAACACATATAGATACCAAGAATACTAGTCATTTCAATCCAAAAGAATTAATAGCAAAACATCATAAATCAACTAGAAATGATCAATAAGTGAAACAATTAGAGGCCTAAGAGAATAATGGACCCATCATACACCAAAAAAGCAAGAAAACAATGATAAAAAAGCAAAGAAAAGGAGAAACTGGAACAGGTAGAAGGGATTGTACCTTTCACCATTACATGAATAACACTGAAAACAAGACAAGCCAGCCACTGTAGTTTCCATACTTAAAATCTCCAATCAATCAAAATCCATTCTTTCTGTGATCAACCAAAAGAATATGAAAAAGCTTCAAACTTTACATTCTTTTTTTATTCTTCTCCACTTTTTTTTTGTAAAAATTACCATAACAAACATAACCCAATAATGATTTGGGTTTGTGGGTAGAGTAGGGACCCCTTTGGTGGGTGGAAGTTTGAGAATCCACCCAAAAGACTATATGGGCATTTTCTGTAACAAATTTCACTACTTTTTGTAAAATATTATTACTACTAATAGCACAGTTCCAAGAAGAGTCTGATGATGATATGGGGTTGTAAGTAGGGGTATTTTGAAGGGGTGGGTGGTTGCAGTAAAAAGACGGCAGTGGGGATTGTGGGGTGGAGACAATTCTTGAATCTTTTCACAACAATTTTTGTACAGAAACTGACAAAAGTCAGTCAATTTCATCAATTTGGAAGTTGAAGATGATGAAATATGAGTAATAAATGTTGTCAGTAAATGTTTTACCTAATCATGCTGCTCTGTCATCAATTTGCCATTTGTCATCTACGTTTTCTTCGTTCATTTTTACTTATCATTTATTTTTAAAATATATTTTTCATTTTTATTCATTATACATATAAAAAAAAAATTCTTTATTTATTTAGCATAAATTCTTATTTTTCAAATCACTAAGACATCATTGAACAGGAGACAGTTTGGAACATATATCATTAATTATTTTTAATAAATGTTATAAAGTCAAATTGTGACAAATAAAAGTGAACTGAAAATTATCTTTGTTACTCCCTATATCTATATGTTCATTTTTTTACTTGGCACACTTAGTAAAAAAAATTGATATAGTGAATTTATTATTTTATTCATATTAATTAATAGATTTTCAAATTCAATTTAATCGTTGAACAGGTTTTACTTTTTTCAAAAATATCACAACTCTCTAAATAAAGTAAAGGTATAATAGTAAAACAACATTATCTTTTTTTAATTTGTTAAAACTGATAAGTAAAAAGAGGCAGTTAAAATCAAAACTGAACAACTATAAAGGGATGGAGTGAGTATGAAATACTCTCTTATTTTAATTTATTTATATTTTAATTTGACATAAAATTTAAGAAACAATAAAAATAAAATTGAAGTGATTTTAGATTAAGAATATTTCAAATGGATCATAATATTCTTTTATCTTATAATCAAAACTATACTTTAAAATACTGTCAAACAAAAAAGTAAGTAATTTTAATATGGTGAATGTTTGTTCTAAGAAGTTGCTTCGAGAAAATGATCAGAATGGTCCATTGTGTAATGATTATTTTATTTTGATCCTTAATATATTCAACACGATCTATATGGTCCTAATGTATTATAAAAGAGGATCAATTTAATCCTTTGACATAAAACTAATCGATACATAAAAAAGAATTAGGTTACCTTAAATGCCAAATTCCACTTCAAAATGAATCGCGAAAACTTTCTCATCTCATAAAAGGGAACTTAGCTTAGCACCGAGTGAACTTATATATGAGTGGGTGTCCCTTTCCAATGTGGGAAGGAAGGTCTACCATAAATCTCATGAGGTGGATAACCACAATGCCTCAATAGGCAATAAATAGGGTTTCCATAAGTGAATAACCATAATGCCTCATCTTGGCATAAAGAGGGTTTTCACATGTACCTCCAAGTTTCATAACTATGCTTGCCACATAGGATTTAGTAAGTGAATTCACTTAGTATGCTAGCATGTGTTAATGTTCTACCTTGGTTAGGTAAGAACACCTTCCATTGGTGTAAGGCTCTACAACATCAATTCCATGTTTATCACCCATGGTCTTAGTGTCGGTTAAGGCTATAGTTTTCCTAAAGTAAAATGGACAATGAAAGTAATGACTAAGGACCCTAACTAGGATAACCTAAGGGAAGATACATAGGATAGGTGGAAGTAATGAACTCACCTAGACATTGCACAAGTAACTCTCTAATGGAGTTCTAGGAAGGTGGCCTAAGTGTGCATATGTTATGGTTCTCTTGCATGATCTTGTGTTAGTGTCCATGATGAGATGATATGCATAATGGTGGTCTTATTGACTATATGATGAAGGTTGTTGACATGAATGAAGTTGTCTTCACTTACTATGTTAATGTATGAATTGAATGTTAAGGTTTGTGGTCTCATGATGAGTTTACTAAGTATGTGTGAGGTTATGGAGTCTCACATGTAAATTGCACTAGTAGGCTAATATTGAGGTCATGAACAAGGTCTTATAATGACGTATATGAAAAGAAGTAAATATATGTGTAAAAGTAGGTAACTTACCGTAAAAACAATGAAGTCTTGACTTAAATGTGTCTTTGATATATTATGCTTATATGAGGACATGTGTTGGCTTATGTAGGTTGTATGTATGCTTTCATTGTGACCTTAAGGTGATGCAATGCACCAAGTATCACTAGAGGGTTACTTGAGAGGTTAATGAATAAAAGAAAAGAATGCTCACTGTAAAGAAGGGAATAGTTCATTGTAAAGTGACCTCAAAAATTGACTTAAATTCTATATGTGATTCTCTATTATGTTTGGCCTTTGAATATGTCAATATGGAGTATGTGAATCATATAAATGCAAATGTCTAAAGGTTTTATGAAAATTTACTTAAAAAGGCATGAAGTATGATTTCAAGAAAATGTCCTTTTTAAATGCATGTTTTTGCATGGTTATCATACTTAGTGCATTTTTGTACTAATCACATTCTTCTCTACTTTTTACACAAAGTGTAGGTTATGGATGCTTAAAGAATGTCTTGAATGGTGATGAGTTTGATAGATGATTCCCAAGATCAGTCAAAGGAATCCTTAAGTTCAAGGATCTCCTACTTATGTTTTACTGTAAAGTTTTATAAGTTGTATACTTATGATTATGTAGTAAGGGTCGTGTTCCTAAGGTACTCTAATGTTGTTGAGTCTAAGATGACAAAGAGACTTAGAATCTAAGTATGTACCTTAGAATCTAAGGTACTCTAGCATATGATGTGCTAAGAAAGTTTTAAATTTTTCGTTAAATTTACTATGACAATGAGATGAATGTTAACTATGGCCTTGTATAAGACCTCCGAGAGGTCAAGTACACCATGTTACTTCTAGGGGGTGCTTCCCGGATGTGACATATCTATACTTAGTTGTGGTTTGTTCTAACCCATATCTTTTCTATTTTTACAAAAATATAGGCTCGGGTCATTCAGGTGCTTCGAGGTCATTCTCAATGAAGCTTGGATTATTTCCAAGTTGGTGAATCCTCAAGTCCGAGGACGAAGCCTATGAATCTAGCTTTTGGTTATTTTGTTATTGAATACATTGTTCTATTTCCTAATTAAGAACTATGTTGTATTCTCTTATAAGACGTATTATAATGTTGTAAGGGTTAAGTCTCATTTCTCTTACTCTTATGTTTAGATGGTCATGTGAGACAATTATAGATTATATTTTGATATATGTGAAGTGAAGTTGAACTTCAAAGAAAAGTTTTAAATTTGTTCGCTTTTTATTCTACCAATGGTACGATGATATAAACTAAGGGCTTGTCTAAGGCCTCTAAGAGAACGCAGACGTTGGTTACGACTAGGTGGTGCTCTCCGGTCGTGATAGATTCTCAATCTAGTTCCACTTTTCTTAGTGAAAGTCTATGTTGTATTTCGTGTTATAAGATTTGTTTATTGATGTAAGGGCTAAGTCTTAATTCTCATTCTCTTATGTCTAGATGGTAATGTGAGACAAGTTAGTTTCTATTTTGATATATGACGTGAAGTTAACTTCAATTGAAAAGCTGTAAATTTTTTCGCTTTTAATCTATCTTATATGCAATGATGAATGCTAAGGGCTTGTCTAAGGCCTCTTAGAGGTTAAAGACGCTGGTTACGACTAGAAGGTGCTCTCGGATTGTGACAGTCTATTATAGAAGTTCAAACATAAAATATGAATGTTATCATCGTGTAAGGCAATAACCAAAAAGGGACAAAAATGGTTAACTCCAACTTAATTATAAACCTAAACACATACATACATATGTATGTATGTATGTACACATACGTACGTAGTACATACATACATACGTACGTCCAAATATACATACATACATATGTACGTACGAACATACATACATACATACATACGTACGTAGTACATACATACATACGTACGTCCAAATATACATACATACATATGTACGTACGAACATACATACATACATACATACGTACGTACGAACATACATACATATATATATAATTTGATTTTTTTTTCTTTTTTAGTTTTTATATATTTAAGTCTGAAACCAAATAAAAAAACAAAGTAATTTATTAATTCAAAATCAATCCGAAAATCAAAACACCAATCCAAATAAAATTTGATTTGATTTGGTTATCTGGTTTAATCTGAATAGTGCACACCCCTACAGATGTGTATGGTAAGACATTTTGAAAGTCTAAGTGTACTTTCAAGTACGACTCCTCCATTCATCTTTTGTACTTATTCGTTACATTAAAAATATATTTCAAAAAAACTTAGTTGTTCCATTTAAAAAATCAAGAAATAACTCAATATTTTATTTTATTTCACTTTTATTATTAAATATTATTTATCTTATAACTTTTAGATGACTTATGATTAATGGACATATATGATAAAATTTACTTTTTATTTATTGTTTTTTATGGATAATATCAAATCAAACATAAATAAATTAAGGATAAACAGAGTAATTGGTGTAATAGGAAGAACAAGACTCCAAAGTCAAATTTGCGTTAGTGTTTAATTTTTAACAACCCATATTTGTATATATGAGTTTTATTTGTATATATGAGTTTACTTTCGTACTTAAATTATTGAATTATCGAGCGTTTGAATATAAAATAATCTTGTTTAAATTTAAAAAATGAATCTTATAATGTGTTGATTCAATTTTAATCGTATTCTATAAATATCAAATATTGAATAGAAAAAAAAAACTTAACAATTTTATGAAAGAAAAATGTGTGACCGTTCAATTTTAGGTATATAGTGAGGACAAATGAAAAGTCAATAAGAGTAAATGAAGCATTTAAAAAAAAAAACTGTCCGTAAACTTTTTTTAATTAACAAATATGAAAAAAAAATATTTATAATAATTAATTTTCGGTTCCTGAATTATCGATATGCTTCTGGTTAATAATGTCTTGCAATTGAGTGCCATTGAATGGATGAAAGGATTGCTTTAACATCGTTTTGCTTTTATCATACTTAGAAAGGATTCAAACCCAAATATTTTTTTTCTCAAGGGTTTGAGTCCATTTCTTGAATTTATATCTGCATTTTGAGTATCTTTTTCCCTAATACACATCGCAAATTTGCTGAATTTCTTCAATCCTACTGAAGAAGGTTAATTTATATATATATATGTATGTGAATTTTGAGTCATATTATTTGTATCGTCACCATCGTCTTATTTTGATTCAGATTGGACTAACAAATGCACGATTTTGAGTGAAAGAAAACATCTTCTTTAGTAGCATTTAGAAGAAGAATGGCTGCAAAGGTGAAAGGCTTTTTAAAGGCCTTGGGTATTTCTCAGATGTTTGGTGAGAAATTCCGATTGTTATTGTTGTTGTTATTGTTATAATATGATAGCGTTTTCATTTAATTGATTGATTTAATTAAAAAAAATGTGTCAGAAGAGGAAAAAGAAGCAGAAATGCAGATTGGACTTCCTACTGATGTAAAACATGTGGCCCATATTGGATGGGATGGACCATCCATTGAATCTCCCAGCTGGGTAATTGTTATTATTATTATTTTAGGATAATGTTTTTAGTGGTAATTTATAAAATAAATGTGTTGTGACAGATGAAAGAATTTAAAGAACCAGGGAAATTTCATACAGCCCCTTTGGGTCCTCCACTTGATGCTAATGATCATCCAGATAATAGATCATGTGCTTCTGAAGGTAATTTTCTTTCAACTTTTCATACGACTATATAAATCCAGAGTCTGATAATCGTCGATACATACAAATGTAACGTTACAAAATAGAATTATTCAGACATGAGACTAAAGAAATTCAAGTTGATTCTATTTCGACTCTTTCTGAATTGCAGATGCAGATGCGAACCAACAGTACAAGAATGCAAATTCTTCATTACCCGATGATCAACCAGAAATGACCAAGTCATCAAGGCGTCATTCGTCATCAGAAAATGGGAGTGGGGGTAGTAGTTCTCCAAAGAAAGCCAGGAGCACCAGGCGACATAAAGAGTCGTCTGATGGTACAAAAACAAGCCGACATAGCCGGCCTGGATCAGGTGGTGGTGGTTCTGATTCTCCAGCAAGGGACCTTCCGGACATACCTAAAAAGACAAGGCGGAAGAAATCAAAGGAGGATGGTGGAGTGAGCTCATCCCGGACCTCTAAATCCAAAGGCACATCATCCTCACCAATGGATCCTGGACAAGACACAGAATATGACAATTCCATTTCAAGTTCAAGAAACAATGAGATAGATAAAGAGTAGCGACCAAAACAACAACTTAACATGGACTCAAATATCAGTCATTTTTTTTCTGTAGTCAAGTAAACAAAAATGGGCACCTGTTTTGATAATTAGAAACTATGTTTCCTAGTCTTTTTTTTCTTCTTCTTTTTCACTTTGAATCTATCATAGCACTATCATTACCTTGCATCCATATCACATTTGCTTCTTAATAGATTTTTCCATTGATAATATGATTTTTTATCATTTATGCACTCAATAAACAATACACTAGAAAATGCAACATTGCAATTACAAACTATATCAATCTTCGTTAACTTATAATTACACATCTTAGCTTCTCTCTCTTTGTGAACATAAAACAGGAAAAATGCAGAAAGAAAACTCTACTTTCTATCAACAAGTGCTATATCAGAACATAGTCCAAAATTTCCCTATACTTAAAAAGTCATTAGTCAGTATATGTCCAAGATTGTCTACTAGCACAGGAGAAACAAAATTCCAAGAAAAAACACAACATGGGAAACAGGCACCAGTACCAAAGATGCCCCAGAGAATGGGACAAATTTAGCACTAACAGCATTATTGCACATTTTCAGTAGCCTCAAGCTAACACTAACATTAGGAATTCTCAAGCCTTGATCAACACAGAGTTGAGGATTGCCTCCCAACTTCAACTTTTCTCCAACTTTGGATACAAATTTTGGAGAAAATGGAAGTCTACCACTCAAATTATTGTTCTCCAAATGTAACTCATTCACATAGTCCAATGCCCCAAACTCTTCAGGCAATGCCCCTTCTAACTTGTTATTATCAAGCCCCAAATAACATATGTTTTTCAAGTACACCCCCATGGAAACAGGAATGTTCCCAATTAGTCCTGTTTTTGATAATCCTAGCCCCACAATACCCTCAAGATTCTCCCATATTTCTGGAATTTCACCTCCAAGAAAGTTTCCACTTAAGTACACTTCCTTCAAACTAGGCATCTCAGCCAAAAACAATGGAACCCCAGAATTGGAAAAGTTATTGTAACTCAAGTCCAAAAACTCCAAACTTTTCAAACCCTTCAAACTTTGAGGGATTTTCCCAGTAAGCTTATTGTAACTCAAGTCAAGTTTCAAAAGTTGAGTCAAGTTCCCTATAGGTTCAAGAACACTACTTCCAAGCTCATTTTGACTCAAATCAAGAATCTTGAGTTTCTTCAATGTCATCAACCCCACTGGAATTTCACCACTAATCTTGTTTCTTGATAAAGTCAGCTGCTCTAAATTAACCAAACCACCAACCCCATATGGGATTTCCCCACAAACACCACTTCCACTCAAAACCAACCTCCTCAAACTCATCAAGTTTCCAACTTTATCACTCACAGAACCAACAAGACCTGGATTCTCCAAGAAAACCACCTCCTCCAAAGAAGAAGGCAAAGATCCAAAATCAATCAAAGAAACCTCATTTTCAGTAAAACATTTGTAGACAAAGATCTTTCTTAGATAAGAAAAAGGGGCAAAAAGGGAAGCATTAAGTGTACTATTAGGAGTACAAGGTGGATTAGGAGCATAATCTGAGACATAACCAAGACTAATCTCAGTTACATGAGGAGTAAATGAGTTTGTAGTGGAAACAAAGTAGTCACAAATAACCCCATGTGGAGAAGAAGAACAGAGATCATCAGGGAAAAGGGAACGCCAAGAAACATCAGAGTTAATGGATTCAAGAACATTGTACACTGCTTCTTGTTCCACAATGTTGAGAGCAGAAGGCTGAGAAACAACAAAGATGATTAAATTAGCATAAATACACAAATACAGAACAAGAACAGAGCGTTTAGAGAAGAAAGCCATTCTGCTTTAGAAAATTGTGAAGTTTGAGAGATGAGAATGAAACAGTACTGATAAAGAAGGGGTATTTAAGAGGGAGAAAAGCATAAACATGTTTGTCTTGAAAAATGAAAGAGAAAGAAGGAATCAAAAAGACAGTTTTTTTTTTTGCAGAGATTTGCTTTACTGTTAACATGCTACGTTCTGTACCCTTATGGTCAAATGACCGATTTGCCACTCTTTTTTTTTTTTTTTAAGCTTTTTGCCTGTTTGTCCTTTAAAGCTTCTCTGTGTTTTTTATTAGCTCTTGTCTTATTTTATGTGATAATTTTTTGGATTTAAATAAACTTATATTTGATATTAAATTTTGTATTAGTTTTTTACACATTTTAAATTATCAATTATTATTGTATAAGTAAATATTTTTTTAGTAATTTATTATTTTTCTCGTTTCATTTTATGTGGCAATATTTGATCGGACACGAAATTTAAGAAATAATATAGACTTTGAAATATTTATCGAAATAATCAGTCTCACTTTTCTCTCTTCTCATAAATGTATTAGAGTATAATCTTTAAAATTAAGTGGGACCAACAAGGCTAAAAAATGAATTGTATCTTTAAATATTTACTATATAAGAAAATGTGACATTTTCTTTGGATTGGTCGAAAAAGAAATGGTGTCAAATAAAGTGAAACGGATGGAGTAATATATAAATTTCATCTCAAAGAAATTAAAGATATCATATGCAATTTCCGATCAAATTTAAATTGATTGCTCTCGAAAAATGAAAAGTGTTATATAAATTGGGACAGAGAGTGTATTAATTACTTGTTCTTCTGTCTCAATTTATATAATATTATTATATTTGAAGACGGATTTAGAAGAAAAAAACGTTTGAAATTTGTTATATAAAATAAGTCAATGATAAGTTGAGAACATGAGGTTTAATGATAAAGTTCGAGTAAATGACAAAAATACTATATGATTTTTCAATTTATTTTAGACATGAAGATAGAATTACTTGAATATGTTGTTGATGGAGAGGAATAGATTTCTCATAAAATTAGTCGACGTGCGATTGTATTATCGGATATATAACTACAAAATAAAAAGGGCATAAACTTATCATAACAAAATTTAAAATATGTATTTAAAAGATCATAAAAATGTGTCATTTTTATTAGACTGACATGGACTAAAAATGATAAATTTATTATATAAATTCAAACAGGAACATATGAAATTTTCTTTTTTTCTTCATTGGTTGCTTGCTAGCTTTGTTCTTGCGTGAAGAAAGAATGAAAAAAAAAAAGGTAATATATTTTTCCTCTTCTTTAACGACAAGAAATACAATGAACCATTTATGTTTTCCAATAATAGCAAAGACATTAAAATGGCTTATTTTTTAAGTCATAAAAACAGACCTTTCACTAGCAAGTTAAATTTCAATAAAATTATAATTTAAGCAAACATTGGCAGTTTGGCACCAATTTCATATGATATTACCGAATAAGTACCTAAATTTACTACATTAAAGAAAAAATTATCTTTGAATGAGCTAAAAGACAAGCTAACAAATGCAGAACCTAAACAAATAATTTGTCAAATAAAATAACTATTAAGGCTTTTTTCTTTTCTTTTTTTATTAATAAGAAAGTCTATCTATTCTTGGAGAAGTATATCCCATATCATAAACTGATGTGGTAGAAGGAAAATTTTTTATTTGAGCTTTAAATATTGAAGAATAATATAAAGCATTTTCTTTCGAACAAAGCCCTATATCATATGAGTAAATATTAAACATCAAGTTAGTGTTTAATCATAGATTTTCAAATATTTTTGGCAAATATTATTTGGGTGAAATTTTACCATCTGTTTGGCGATACTATTTGGAAGATACATTTCATTTTTTTAGAAAAAATATGATTTATACACATAAGTTTTGAAAATATCAAAACTAACCATCAATTTTTATTACAAGTTAATTGGATCTTTGTTACAACAATAACAAATAACGTCCATGACACTAGAGCAATGTGATGATATGGAGTGAGTGCGACAAGCATCATTTCATACATCGCGAAGTAGATAAAACACATGACTTTATTATCTTGAGCCATCATTTTTCATCAATAACGATATTATTATTTAACATTCACCGAATGTTTCATCACTACTTTGAAATCAACATAAAAAATTACGTAATACAACATAAGCAACAATTACTATTTGCTAAGTTTTTCCTAAATATTATTTGAGAAATCTACGACCGAACAGGCCTCAAATAAAAAGATAAAAGTATATCTCATAACACTATTGCCTTTTCTTGTTTGGTATCCAGATGGAAAACAGCACTGTGTTTTTGTTCAAGTATTTTTTGGCAGGAAGCAGCAAAGAGAGAGGGGTAAAACAGACATTTTAGTAGAGTAACTTCATTTAGCATGAAGAGTCATGTTAGGGTCAATACCAATGATCACTCCAACACAGATTACCATTTATAAACACACCATCCATTCCCATCAATTATTTAGAATCCATATTTCGAGTTCACTAGAATTCAATAATTTTAGTATAAATATTTTTTATTTTCATTAATTATTCAATTTTAAATTGATATATTTATTAGGAAAATAAATTATTAACATAATTCTACTATTTTATTTTTATTAATTAAGAGGTAAGTGAAATCAAAAATTTAAAATTTTTAAATATTTTTATCTTTTTTCAAAGTAATTAATTAAGGATATATTTGATAATCAAATAATTATTCTTTCTTCATTTATCAAAATGACAAATATAAAGAAGAGAGATAAAAACATTTTTAATATATGTGAAATTTTATAAAAATATTTTTTATTGATAATTTGGTTTTAAAAATCGTTATTGTCCATACTTTTGTTCAAAAATAATGCCCATGCTTTTAACATTTGAACAAAAAATATTTTTATTGTCATTTTTAGTCTAAAATATCTAATTTGTTAATAGAAAGAGAAGAACACGAAATAATTATAGTAATCCATCATTGATTTCATTTTGATAATAATAATTTAAAAATGTAATACAATAGAAAATATTCTTATTTCTTAATATTTTCCTGATTGAAAAAGGACAAGTTTTTACAAGTATAATCATTGATTTTAAAGTTTAAATACAATAATCATTATATTATAAACACAAAGTTTTACTATATTACTTCAAATCACAAAATTATTACTTGTTTCATCTCATTTTATATGACATCCTTTCTTTTTTAACGTTAAATCTATAAAAAAAAATGTCATCTTACTATAATTAGAAATAGATAAACTCTAAATATTTTTTTTCTTAATAAATATTTTTCAGTCATATAAATAATAAGTATTATTTTAAATCATAAATTTATACTTTTTCTTAAAAATAAATCAAACAGTACTACAACATAATATCATATTTACAGTAAAGTTTTTTTTTTTCATTTCTCACTTGATGTCTGGTATTCATATTGAAGTTCGACTAAATTGGAATTTTTGCTGAAAAGTCTCATATTGAAGAATAAAGCGTTTCCTAACAAAGCGGCTCCATACTCAAGAAGATCTGAACACGAAATCTCTTAATTAAAGAATAAAAATATTTATCACTTCAGCCCTTGTTAATATATTTACATTAAGTTAAATATAAACAAATAAAAATATACCTGGAGAGTGTTAGGAATGTTAATAGCCTGATGCTACTATTGTAAATCTAGAAAATTATAGGTATTAGGTTGTTGCTTTTATTGGTTTAAAAAAAACAACACAGTGTAGAAAAGGTTGTAAAGAGAGTAAGGTTGCCTGATTAAAACCTGCGGACATTAACGCCGACCACGACATGGCGGCAGCCGCCGACTTGTCGATACTTTGTCCTTTCGACAGCGACGTTTAACTGACTACAAAAAAATTGTCTGATTTCGAGTAATATAGGAACGTTGGTGGAGGCTGTAAGTCGAATATATGTCAGGGAAAAAATTAACAGAGGCACAGCGAATCTATTTCAGGCATTTTATTCTCCTTACAATTCGCATTTATTTATTTTTTACCCATTTATGTACTAAAGAACCTTTCATTTTAAAGTTTGTTTTACGGTTCAAAAAGGATGATAACTCGGACAATTTTTTCAGAAAAAAAGATATCAGTTTGGAATTTCAGATTTTTTTTTTAAAAAAAAATGTGATTTGGAATTTTAAATTTTAAATATTAAAAGAAAAGAGAAAGTTTTAAGCTAGCTTACTAGGGTAATTGACAGCTAATTCAGTCTTCTAGATCCATAACATAAGAACTTTTTGAAGTAAAACAAAATTTATTACCATTTATATTTGGTAAAAAAGATTATTCGTATTGAAAAACTTTTTAAATTCGGCGTGAATAATTGGTTTTATCATCAAAGTATTAATAGTCTTAAACATGCCCTTTTACTTGATTAACTGAACTTTAAATACATACGCAATCTTGCAACATAAGTGAAATGCATCCTTACATTCTCGTCAAATTTAAAGGTATTTTCAATACTTCTCTTATCTTTTTATTAAGACTCTCATGCTTTTACAAAAGTTTGAGATAACTTGCTATTCATGTGACAGATCAAGAAAAAATTATTTTGAAGGATATCAATAGTTTAAAGATAAAAAATATTATTATTGTTGACTCATGTTATAAAACAGTGTATGAAGTTTGTAATTGCCTATATTTGATTTTTTTTTGGGGAAAGATGTACAAGTACCCTCTTCATATATGTCCGAAATTTTAGAAACACACTTATAATATATTAAGGTCCTATTACCCTTTAAACTTATTTTATAAGTAATTTTCTACCCCTTTTCGGCCTACGTGACACTATCTTAAAGAAAAAGTCAATCAACATTGGATCCACAAGATAATGTCACGTAGATCGAAAAGGGATAAATTATTAATAAAATAAGCTCGGGATCAATAAGACCTTAGTATAATATAAGTGTGTCTCAGAGATTTCGAACACATATTAAGTAGATAATTGTACATTATTTCTTTCTTTTTTTAATGTATAGTGTCATTGTGAGTAAGAAGCTTGTACTCCATCTACGTTAACATGTCATTTAGCATGAATTTTTATTAAATATTACATATATATTCTTTGTGTATATTTACTTTTTTCATTAATAGACTAAGAAAAAAGTTTAGAATTATTTTTTTAGTTCTAAAAATACCACTTGACTTTATAAAAAATTCTTACTAGTTTTCTTAGCCCTCCGACTTCCAATTCAGGCCTGACATAAACCATTGTTTACTAAATAGAAGAAAGATTCATTTGAATCGATTGGGAGGAGTAAATATAATAAGTGAGACAAAAATTTAAAATTAATATATTTTGGAATTTAAAAATTATCTAAGAATAGAGAAATGACGAATAAAATTATAACACCTGAATGTACGAGATTTAATTGGAGTTAATGAAGCTGAAGGACTGTAATTACAGATAAGTATTTTATACCTAAGTTCCGAAAAAAGCAAAAGGAGCGTGAAATTCTCTCATAACTACTCTTCCTCTTCTATCGCTAAATTCTCCTCTTTCTTCTTCTATTACAGGTTATACAAGTTTACACATAGATTTCGAAATTCAGATAATTTCATTTTGTATTAGTAGTTTCTGTTCTATAATATAATTTAATTTTGCTAATATAAATTCAAGAAAATTTCTAAGATAAAACGGTTCAGTTCGATTTGTTTAATTTGAATTCTGAATTTAACTAGTTCGATCATAACAAAAATTAAATTTATGATTTTTATTTTAATTCACTAAATATATGTTTGTTTCTCGACAATGGTATTATATCAATTTTTTTCTAAATATATTAGTATTAGTGGGGGCTTAAGCCCTTGGTAAAAGTATGTTTCCTCTATATTGAAAGTTGAAGTCAATTGTAGCAGGTTAAAGTCACCGCTACTTGCTGACTAGTAACACCAACAATCTACCAAGATTAAACATCTAGTAAAATTCAAACTCGCACGCCTACTAATTTTTGAACTACATAGTAGCTGACTTGTGTCGAAGGGGTTCAATATTAAATATATAAACATAAAATATAAAATTGATCTTATATATATAATATATATTTAATATTTTATATATAAATATTATGATAAAAGTTATTTTTGATCTGATGTTATTTAGTATGTTCTAATCATTATTTGTGAAATAAATTTGAAAAGAATAATTATAAATAAGTACTTTATCACATATATAAGATAAAATTGGATTTCACTAAGATCATATTAAGTAACTTTTAGTCGATTTAAAACTACGTATTTTTGTTAAATTACATTTTTTTGGCTCAATTAAAAGAATCGCGTACTAGCTAGCTAGTTAGTCAAGTAAAAAAAAAAACTCGTCAAAAAAAATATGATACTGTGTGACTTATAGAACACATGAAAGACACGTCCAGTCGAATGCTTGCAACAGATTGCAACACCAATGAAGAAGTAACGAAGTGAAAGTAATAACCTTTATGTTTGGTACCAATACAAATATTACCGCCATATTAAATACCCTTACTCCTATGAATGAAAGTCTTTTGTATTTTTTTGTCATAAACTAATAATTAAATTCTATAAAAATGAGAAATCAATTAAAATTGAACTGAATTGAATCACTACTGTATGTATGTATATATATATATATATATATAAGTTACTTGTCCAATTAGATTAAAAAAATATGAAAACTACTTGAGATATGGACATGTGGTAATTTTTTTTTAAAAAAATTGATGATGTGGCGGAATTATAATTCGCCACGTGTCAAAAATGATTTTGTAAAATTATCGTTAAAAAATAGTGACATGAATGCGCCTTTTCCTTAAAGATAATGACATAAATGAGCTAAACTTTTAACTTGTGACATAAATGAGTTTTTTTCTGAAAGTTCAATGACATACTTGAGCCATAATAATAATAATAATAATAATCGAACTTCTTCTTTAGATAAACTGATCTGTTAATAAAATTTAGTAGTATTTTACAATTTGAACTATTATGTATTTTGGTTGAGTACTTGAACACATAATAAAAGTTTTTTTTTTGATATTTTCAGGTTACTTTGAAAAAATTATTCAAGGATTCTCGAACACGATAACATCAACTATTTAAAAAGAATATCAACATACATTGTGGTGCAGTTGAGGACGATTTCACTCTTAACTTTCATAAATATAAAAAAATCATCTTGAAAGAGCATCAATCTCGAATAGATACTTCAAACCTCATAAAATATGAAAAAAATCACCTTAAAAGAACATTAATCTCAAATAAATACTACAATGCGCAATGTTTATATAAAATATATACCTAGAATACAATGTAGAGTGTTGCTTAATTTACTCCAACTCACGTGTCTTAAGTCAAAATTACTTATTTAATATTTTAATTTGCTTTATGACATATAATTAATACAACCAAATTTAAAAAAATTACATATATTTTTTGAATTTTTTTTTTTTTAAAAATCTTAAAATTAAGAGGCAAGTGGGAGCATATGTTAAAGTGATAAAGAAGCAAAAAGAAACGGTGAAAGTGGAGAAAATCATTGAGAATCCAACAAAAGTTGGATCCTTTGGAAAAGAAAACGAATATAGGAATTTGGCAAGTGGCGTTCCCCCTTTTGATAGATATTGTAGTGTACTATTTATTGGGACCTCTGATCGGAAGAAAAATGCGATGGAGGGGTGTGGGGTCGTGGAGGGTGGTATCGACGGGTTCCTTCCAGTCTCCGCCGGCTAGTGTTTCGCTTCTAATGAAGGAAAGGTAAGTTTTCTCATTTATTTTTTGAAGATTAGGGTTTATGATTGTTTCGTTTATTTCAATTATCCATTGACTAGCTAGTACTGATTTGTTACTTGGTTTGGTAGGTTGACTTTTAAATCTGTAATTTTTGGTACTATTGAAGTGAAAGCTTCTAAATGCTCAATAATAGGGAACCAATTCCATTGATTAAAACCTCAAAACTGATTATTACAATGAAAAACTTCACATCAACTGAAGTAAAGGATAACAGAGAAGGGAGATGAGAAGCATTGCGATATGAAGTCGTGATTTTAAATTTTTGAAATTGATGTTTGGAAATGATTTAATTCGTAAATTTTCAAAAGAAACATGATTTAGGGTCAAAATCATGTTTTCAGTTTTTTCTAAATGTTTATATTTTGTAAAAAAGACCTGTCAATTTAAATTTTGCAAAAAATAGAAAAGACTTATGCTCCCCGTGATTGTTCGTACCATGTGAAAGGATTGTATTAAAGAATAACGAGTTATTACTTTTGTTGACTAGTTGATCTTTGTAAAATTGTGTATTTGAAAGTTTGTAATTAATTACAAACATTTATTTATAAAATGTAAATAGAGATATGTGATTTATCAATGTGGTGCATTAGCATACTCTCATATTTTATTTTTTATTTTTTGAACTATGGTTTGCTCATATGCTAAGATTTATAAGAATTGAAGAAATTTTGATGTTTATGAAAAAATATTCAACTTAAGAAATCCAAATTGCATGTCCAAACAAAAGTTCAACTTCATATCAATCTTATTTCATATCGCATGTCCAAACGGGCCTTAAGAAAGGGGGTGAGAAGAACAAAGAACGGGGATGAGGAGATACTGTCCAAATGGGCCTTAAGAAAGGGGGTGAGAAGAACAAAGACCGGGGATGAGGAGATACAGACACAAACAATATTCGCATACTCAAATTGCTCCCGCAGAGCACTGTTTATCACCCTGGATCCCAAACATAGCCACCTAAATGGTGTTGAGCTTTTTTTGCCTGAGGCTCTTATGCAATTTATCCAATGGCCCATTTGTTATCATAACAACACCAATTAACTGTTCATCGTCCAGAGTTGATGCATTTACTTCCAGATAAAGCGCCTGACAATATTCCACTTTATTCAGTTATTGCTATTTCTTTTTTTTTTTTGTACTGATTTCTGCTTGTTTTTGGAACTGCAGCAACTTTTTTTGGAGGCCATCCAGAATGGCACAATGGAAGGATTTTTCAAGTTGATCTCTTATTTTCAGACACAATCTGAGCCAGCATATTGTGGTCTGGCTAGCCTTTCCATGGTCTTGAATGCCCTTTCTATTGATCCAGGAAGAAAATGGAAAGGTAACTCTCCTATAACCTATCATCTACTGAACTTGTGTTCCTATCCTTCCTCGTGATTGTGATCTTCACTTTTTCATGGCCTTATCTCCTGAATTGTTAATAAGGTCTTGGGCTCCTTTTAAGTTTAACTTTATTGCTTTGATGAAAAGGTCTTTATGTTTGTATTTTCCAATAATTTTTGCCTATCCCCTGCTCATGTTAGTTTACAATATAAGCATAGAGTTGTTGGTGCCTTGTCCCTGAGCGTTGTAAGTTGATATGATTTGTTGTTATGCATTGACATCCACCTCGATATCGAGTACCCCAACGGAAAAACCCATACCACTTTATATATCCAGCGGTTATAGCGTTGTTTTACTATTCTCTGATCTTCACAGGGTCAAAGGTTGGAAAAAAGGAGTTTAGTGAATTGAGGACAGCTTTTACGTTCTTAGCTTTCATCACCTGAAACTATTTGATGCTGCACATTTTATTCTTTCAAACTTGGTTGTTCATATCCTTGTCCTATTCTGCTTACGTCATTGAGCTCGTTTTTAGTGTGGTACAATGTCACCCTTTTATCTTATCAGCTTCAACAAACTGTCAGGGCCTTGGAGATGGTTCGATGAATCCATGTTGGACTGCTGTGAGCCATTGGAGAAGGTTAAAGCTAAAGGGATCTCCTTTGGGAAAGTGGTGTGTTTGGCTCACTGTGCAGGAGCGAAGGTGGAAGCTTTTCGCTCTAATCTTAGCACCATTGATGACTTCCGTAAACATGTCATGGCCTGCACAACTAGTGATGATTGTCATCTGATCTCATCTTATCATCGAGGACTTTTTAAACAGGTAAATATAAACATAGCTTCTCTATGCTCCTGCTTATCATTGTGAAGAAGTATATTGCTGTAGCCTGTATTGGGAGTTTGGTCCCTCAGGATATTATTAGTAATATTGCTAATTTTTTATTATGAAGATTTATAGTACCCCTTCTTGACTTATCCTGAAGATTGGAACATCTCTTCTGAATCTTGTGGCAGACAGGTTCAGGCCACTTTTCACCTATTGGTGGTTATCACGCGGAAAAGGATATGGCACTGATTCTAGATGTTGCAAGGTTTAAGTATCCCCCTCACTGGGTTCCTGTCCCTCTCCTTTGGGAAGCCATGAACACAATTGATGAAGCTACAGGATTACATAGGGGGTATATAGTTCCGCATAGCTACACTGTGATATATCTTGATTTTCATTATAAGCTGTTGGCATCTGCCTTACCTTGAATAGCGTCTCATTCATGCTTTTAGCTGTCAACTGATAATTTCTAAGCATTTGCTTAGGAATATAAATATGCAGAGGAAGATGTTTTACTATGTGTTTTGGTCTTCCCTCTTATAGTAAAGATGAAATTGGAAAATCAAAGAAATCGATTGCTCAACTGTTTCAGCACTGCTTTTGGTCTTCTTCAAATATAACTGTTTTTTCTTTTCCTATTCCTCTTCTGTTCAAATTTAGCGGTCCTTCTTACTCCATCTCATACTTGCAGCATGGATTTCAGTGACTTATGTGCGAACACATAATTTTCAGGTTTATGCTTGTCTCTAAGCTTCATAGAGCTCCTGCACTGCTATATACCCTGGTAAGGCTTAAGTAGCTCGTATTATACCCTTTGCTTTTATAAGCAAACTCCTTTGGATAAACTATAACAAGCAACTTCTATACAATTCGAAATCTGAATCTCTCATAAGCTTTCTTATTTTCCTCCTGTTTAGCTGAATAATGTTTTCAATAGTGGCTAAATGTAATGCAATTTTGGTAAGACAAGGATGTAGTCAAGCTCCTATTACTGCCTGCTAGTCCATTTGCTAGTTTATCCTTTTCAGTATATCAGCTTGGTCAGATTGTTGTAAACAACTTCTTTAACCTATTTTATTACATGCTAGAACATAATGATGCCATCTTTGTCAAATACTTGGGAATTGGTCTTAGTGACAGGAGATTAGCTTGAACTTTTGCTTCAGAACCATGACGTCATTGCAATATTTATGGATTTTGACAATAGTGTCCTTTAAACCTAACTAATATGTACTTTGTTATGTGATAATGTTCTATTATAAAGAGGGAAGAATGTACTTTGTCAAAATACTCTTGAATTTTCTCCTTTCTGTGACTAGACATGCATTCTGAATAGTGTGCTCTTACAGAGTTGTAAACATGAGAGTTGGGTCTCTATCTCAAAGCATTTGATGGATGATCTTCCCGTCTTCTTAAGTTCTGAAAATGTGAAGGACGTGAAAGATGTTCTCTCTACTCTTCTTTCAAATCTACCTCCCAATTTTGCTGATTTCATAAAGTGGGTAGCTGAAGTTCGAAGGCAAGAGGAGAATGGTCAAAAGCTAAGTGAAGAGGAGAAAGGAAGGCTAGCTATCAAGGTTAGGTATCTGGATAATTTTAGTAAATTGAAAAAAAAAGATAGGCTTCAGAAATGGTCATATTCTTTTGCATATTCCAATCTCCAGTTTTAATCGGATAACGGTTGCAGGATAGGTCATTATTTATGAGTTCAGTAAGCACTCTTACCTTACTCTGCAGGAAGAGGTATTGAAACAAGTACAAAACACTCCTCTTTATAAGCACGTCACAAGCATTTTACTTTCAGAAGATTCTGTCTGTCAGTTAAAAGCAGAAACGGAAAGCAGTTTGACCAATGTTGCTGCGAGCATTTGTTGCCAAGGAGCAGACATTTTTGCTGGAAGGTCTGGTTTGTCGGATAGGTTTTGCTGTCGCCAAACATGTGTCAGATGCTACAGAGCTACGGGAGACAATCCTGCTACAGTGGTGTCTGGGACAGTTGTAAATGGGAATGGGAATGGGGAGCAGGGGGTCGATGTTCTGGTCCCTACATCTCAAGCAAAGACTAGCTGCTGTTCTTCGGGGCAAAATGGTTGCTCACCAATGCACCCTGGAAGCAACGATGTGCTGACAGCACTGTTGCTGGCATTACCTCCACAAACATGGTCTCACATAAAAGATATGAAAGTCTTGCAGGAGATAGAGAACCTTGTCTCAGCAGAAAACCTGCCGTCTTTGTTGCAAGAAGAGGTACCATTGTACATTATCTCCATCATATTTGAATTTCTGTTTTAAGATCCCTATTTATTATTGTCTTGGGAAGCCTAGAAAAGAAGGTTGCAGTAGGTTAACGGTTAGCAGAAAGCTAGTCAATTTTATGATTAATCTTAACAATAGATTATTGTAATGAAAGAATCCAAATGGTGAGGATTTTGTACGATGACCACAACTAGCTTAGGTTTGAGACTTTTGATTTTGTTGTCATTTTAATTTGAAATTTACCTGAGCACTTAGAAAGGCCATCATTCCTATGAGCTTTCTACCTCCTTTTTTAATTCATAGGTACTTACTATGGGTCCTATTGCTTTTTTCCTTTATAAGATAAATGTTGAATATCTGTTTCACTTCACTGTGTACGTTATGAAAGTATACTCTCCCCTTGAAGCAGGTTATCATGTTACTAGGGGCTTAACTGATAATTCATTTCTAGTCGAACTGAAGGAACATGCGACTGATAATCTCATACATAGTAGTGAAACCTAAGGCGGCGCATAATTCTGTCTTCTGCATGTTATTCAGCCGTTTAATGAGATTCATGTCTTATGCTATGCATCTTTGATCAATTGACTAAGTTCAATGTGTAATGGAATGGTGTAATAGATTTCTGAATATTCTTCGGGGTATCTGCAGATTTTGCACCTGCGAGGGCAGTTCCTCCTGTTAAAGAGATGCAAGGATAACAAGGTAGAAGAAGATTTAGCTGCACCTCCCTTTTAGTTTGCGTTCCTAGGCTATTATGAATACATTGTTCTGATGTGAGATTCAGATCAAATCACTGTAATTTTTTCAGACTTAAAATTCACCAAAGCACCATTGATATCATAAGCTGCAAAACAAAATGCAGATGTCCTACTTCCTTTCATTTTTATAGGTTTGGTAAAATCAAGAACCACAAGGCGCGTCGAGTCCCATGGAGCTGGAAATCTCTGTGGAGATCCATTTGGTCAAGCAGCTATTTGGCATAAAATGCATGCCATGAAGAATGAGACAAAGTCCAGTTAAGAAACCCTGCTGTGAAGCTTTTATGCCCTTCGAGCTATCGGATTTACAACGTACTTGACCAGGACTACATTGTATGTGCCACATCTTCTAGCTATGGTAGTTTTCTGTCAAGGGCTGAAGGTAATGTTCATAAATTATGTTGACACTCTCATTCCTCTTTTGAAACAGTATATAGCACAAGTTGCTGTTCATTTTCCCATTTGTCTATGTAATTTTAGGATTTATTTGCCATGTATGTTGGTGTAATCATCATATCATATGATATATTATAAGTGGGAAGTTCCAACCTTCAAAGTTTGATTATCATATTTCCCCTCCACGCAATAAAAAATTATAAAACATCTGATTAATTGAATATTAAATAAAAAGCATATCATATTATAGTAAATGTTCAAAGTGGGAAAGTATTAAATCCAAAATTGGAAGACCAAAATGTGTTGCTAGACATTTTTATCCATTTTTTAAAGACCGAATTAGCTGATTCGATATTTAACTATATCATATTATATAGCTTTTGTCATCAATAATAAAAAAAGATAAAATCCAGTACTCCAATAATTTTCCTACAGTAATAAACAGATACCAAAACCAGAAGACACTCACAAATTTGGAGGAATGAGAAATCGAGTTACGAACCGATACAGTTGTATATAAAACAATAAATAAATGATTATATTATAATGTATAGGCGGGAAAAAGAATTTATTTGTATTGATTTAATATGGACTGTTGATACGATTGAATTACTCATTAGAAATTGGACTTTAGACGTGAAGGACCAATCAAATGAAGACACATAAATTAATTTATATTTGGACATGGAGGGTTTGAAAAGTTGAAAAATTATTAGTAGTACGCATTGAAAAAACATCACTAATAACATATTCGATAAAATCTCACTCGTTAGAATTCAAAGAAGATGATTGTAGATGTTATATAAAAAGCTATCTAAAATTTCGTAACTGTAAATATTTTATCGACGGACATAAAAATCCTATAGATAACAGAACGATTCTTGGGTCTCTGTTATCCCTTTATAATTCGTTTGCTGGAGAGTAAGTTGACAAATATGTGTTTTTCTACTCCTATATAATGTTCATTTGGATTAATAGGGGGGCCATACGTTAGATGATTAGTTTTGTGTATCAGTCGGAAAAATGAGATGAGGAGTACAAACTTGAATGTGTCAATGTCAATGTGGTGTGGTAGAGTGTTGTTAATGTCAGAAAAAAGGTTGAATAATAAGTAAAAGATTCACATCGGAGATGAAGTAGCAGCGCACAAAAACTAATTGTATGTATGTGATGGGACATCTTGGTATTTGTTGTTGTTATGGTTTGGGTAGAGTGATTCATAAATAAGTAGTGAGCACTAATTTTTCTCATCGGTTGTATTTTAAGTTATGTTAACATTCATATCGAAAGTCATGGGTGTTTGGAGTTTGAATCAAAAAAGCTTAATATTTTGGGTAGGGGGAAGAATTAATTCAAGTTTGTCTTTGTTGTGGACTGTATCATTGGGAAAGTTCAACGACGAGGTCTTCACCAGGAGAAATATTGTTACTAGGTAGTATGTGATTTTTCCTTTTTTTATACTTCACAAATCTTGTATCCCATTTTTGGGGTGTAGTTTCAGCTAATCTATGGAATAATAGTATATTCCTATTCCTTCTGTACCAAACAATGTGTAATGGCTTTTTCTTATTTGGTATTTGTTTTGTGTAATAAGTCTTTTAATTTTACATGTAATTCCTTTTTAAATTTTTTTTTTCGAGATTTTTTGGTTGCATATCTTAGTATTTGGTATTTTGGGTTGAGTTTTGGTAATTAAATATGGTTTATACTGTTCTAAACAATTAAATTTATAAAATGTCATATATGATGGTATGAAACCTGACAAGTTAATATTTATTCCTCGAGAAACTTATCAATAAAAAAAAAAAAGAAAAGAAAAATGTAAGCATGCAATGCTAGCTTCTATTTGAATTTATTATTGTTATATCTTATTTTTTAAACAGTCATTTTCTGATATTTTTCAAATTTCTTTTAAACATTTTAGGCTATATGTCTATCATCATCTTTTAGTTTTGATATTATAATTTTGGTGTCCTTTATTTATCAATTAAGTTTATAAAATATTATGTCTGACCGCGTAAAATGACAAGTTAATTAGTTTAAGATATATTTGTAATTGTTGCATTTTATTTAGGGCAACTTTCACATATAGCAACAAAAAAATCATAATTTGTATAATATAACAACTTTGCATATTGCGCTCAAGCAAACATAAAACTGGTATAATTCGCATACAAATATAAAGTGTATAATTCGCTGGCATAATTGTATAAATTCGCTGGCCTATTTCGCTGCATTGTTATTAGCTTGCATCCCTTTGAACAGTCGAATTAAAAATGTCTGTTCTATTTTGCATATTCTAAGTGTTGCAAGAATATATGTTTTTCCTCGCTTTATATACAAAACAGAACACACTATATACACTTCTGTTGTCTAAACGCTAGAAAAAATTGTATTATCAATTTTCATCTGCAATTGTTAATTCACATTGTATATTCTTTGGCCTTTTTCTCTGCAATATTTGAAGTAAAATGTTTTTGTAAATTATAATATTTAAGTGTTATAACACGAATTCTACATTTTGTGCATGTGTTTTATACAATTTTTTCCTCCCGTCGCTTTATACAAAACAGAAACATAATTATACCACTTTCTGTGTATAAAAGTCGAGAGAGGCGAGAATGGTAGAGGGGCGAGCGGACTTCTGGGAGAGACGGCCTGGCAAATTTTTTACTGTCAATGTTTGCTATGGAGCACATTAAATCAACCCAACCCTAGTATTCATTAATTTAGGTTCTTAGTTTGCTATTTTATACAAGTTCTGCCTGTTTAATCCATAAACACATATAGTTTTCTTATAATTTTTATTATTCTAATAAATTATAAAAAATATATATATGAGACTCAAAGTTATAGTATAACACTGCCCAAAAATAGGAAAAGTCTCAAAGTTATAGTATAACACTGCCCAAAAATAATAATAAAAGGAGTTTATTTTCTAAGTCCCTCCATTATTTGTCAACGAAAGTACTATTTTTTGCATTTACAGCACTATTGCTTATTAGGTAAGAAGATCTATTAATTAGTCATAAATTATTTGGACAAGTCTAGGAATGAAGCTTGCCAGATCCCTAATAATGTAGAGTGTATGATTTGGATGATAGCAAAGTAAAAAGACGTGTTCATTCAACCTCCTCTATATTTTAGTATTCAGATTTTAATCTCGGGGAATTTATCTAAATCTCACTAGTTTAGGATTTAATTATTTAAATATATTTTAGTTTATAATATTACGTATCTTATAAGATTTTGGTGTCCTCCAAATACGTCTAAATACATGTATTTCTTATATATGGGGTCAATTTAGGTGTAATTTATTTTGGATACATTGTAAATAAGTGGATTCACATCTATATGAAATACACAACAAATCTTCGCTCACCATTCTCTCATGTTTCTGGTATTCCAGAAACACGTGAATTACTCCAATCGCGCGTACCAAGTAGCATGTCTTTTTTATGTTTCAGCGAATCTCTACTTTCCGGACGAAACTGGGGCGGGCATTTTTGGGATACATACAGACTCCTTTGCCAGATATATATGAATCTCGTTCGCCTCTCTCCCTTTTTTGTGTATCTTGACACAAAAATACATGTATTTGAGTATGAAATACATAAGAAACTCTTAATTAACGGTAACATATGTAATATTTTAAATGTACATATAATAATAATACATATGGTAATGAAGCATGTCTAGCTAATTATATAGTTTTTCTTTTAATTTATTCACACTTTTGATTAAAAAAGAGATTAAGTGTTATTTAAAATATGCATCTCTTGCAACTTTTAAATAAGAAAAAGAAGATAAATTACTTGAAAATGACTAGAATTTTAACATATTTAGACAAATAGTTTATTTTTCAAAATCTTAATTATAAGGATGCAACCTTCTTTTCTTAAAAAATGTTTTAACTTCTTAAGAAAACCCAATACAAGTGAAACTTTAATAAAATAAGTAAATCTAAATAATTTTAAAGCGGAAGAATAAATAATCAAACTAAAAATGAGAAATTCTTACATACAAGATATTGTAATTAAATAAAACTCTAATAACTTGCTTGGTTAATTTGGAGAAATTTTATAAAAATAGTTGGCATATTTTATTAAGTAATTTTCAGGATTGTATAATTTCAATCTATGTTTTAATAATTATATTTCAATACATTTAGTTGTAGTTGTATCCCATAGAGAGCGTAATTAAGTGTAGAATTTTCATAATGTAAGTAGTGTAAATATTCAATTTTAACATATAAAGGGTGTGTTTCGAATTAATTCTAAATACATGAGTATTTAATTTACTTAACCTTTAATTAGAGTGAAATGATATTTATTTCTGTCGATGAATAAATCTTAGATTATATTAGAGCCATCAAAATGGGCTTAGCCAATAGGGTCGTTCCAACCCAATCCGTTCTTGAAGTAGCGTCGTTGGGATAGAATTTTCAAGTCCATTTAAAATTGGGAAAATTGTATATAATAGCAAACTAATAACCTAATTAAAATGGAATAGCTGGTTTGAATTTATTGTGCTCCATAGCAAGTGCAAATTTGCCAGGCGTCTCTCTCCCCGAAGTCCTCGTCGCTCCGCCACTCTCCCATTTCGCCTCTCTCGCTTTATAACACGAAGTGTATAATTTTCTGTTTCTTGTTTTGGTAATAAAGCGCGAGAAATTGTATATACACATGCAAATGTATATCTTCTTCCGTGTTATACATAACACTTAATTATTAATTTACAAAAACATTTTTACTTTCAAATATTGCGAGAAAGGCCCAAGACTTTACAATTTTATATTATACAATTGCAGTGAAATAACATTTTTTTCTAGCTTTATACAACAGAAGTGTATATAGTGTGTTTCTGTTTTTGTATCAAGCCGAGAAAAACATATATCTTCTTGCATACAACACTTTATAATTATGCAATATACATACATTTTAATTCGATTACACTGTATCAAACTAATTATACAATTGCAGCGAAATAGGTTCAGCGCAATTATACAATTTAGGCCAGCGAATTAATACACTTGTATATGTATAGCGATTATATACAGTTTTTTAGTTTGCTATGGAGCGCAATTCAAAAAATGCAAAGTTTTTATAGCATACAAATATGAATTTTTGTTTGCTATATGTGAAAGTTGCCCTTTAAAATTAAAGCTTATAAGTCCGACCCATATAAGTCCTCGACCCTTCAAGCTTGATCGAAGTCGCGTCGGGGTTGGCTCATGGGCCAAAACTATTTACTTTAGGGTAACTTATAGATTTTTCACTAGTGTATAAGCTAATAACTTAGATACACACTATGTGGTAATACTACGAATCTTACTAGATTCTGATGTGTCCGAATACATGTATCGCGGGATACATAGACTCAAAATTAGGTGTAATCTATTTTAGAACACTCTATCCAAGTGAATTTGCATGTATCTAGGATACATTGGCGAATCTCGCGCCCTCAACTTCCTCTCATCTTGCTCGCCACTCTTTTAAATCAGAGATACATCACACCATATACATCTATCCTGCATATCTAGTATCTTAGATACATGCTAATCACATTAAATTATTTGCTAGTATTATTGAAACAACACATTATTTACCATATTTGATTTGAAACTCTTCTCATTTTTTTATGTCATAGAATTTTTAGTTCAAAAAGAAAAAAAAAAGAGGACCAACCCGCGGCCTTTCTAAGACTAAGTTAGGTTAAGTATTTTCTGTTGGGCTATTGCCTAATCCTACTTGAAAAAGGATTGAAATTATTCTCTTTATTTGGTTTTCAATTCTATTAGGAAAAAGATTGAAATTGTAATCCTATTTGTAGTTGGTTTTGACTTTGTAAGAAAAAGCACAACTCTATAAATTGAGGATGGCCTTGAGAGAATAATCCAATTGCTCATTGATATTGTCTTTGAAAGCAATTAGAACATAAGAAAGGTTTTTGAGAGAGCTTTCAACAAGAGAAAAGAGAGAAGGAAAATGGTTCTTTTGTTGCAGTCTTTTTCTCTGACCAACAACATTCATATCGTGCTTTCCAATCAGACTGAAATTTGGACCGAGTGTTCCTTACATCTTGGTGGTTGATTTGAACGATGGAGATCGGATTTAAGGGTCAAAAATATCCTATTTTAGATCCCAAAAAGAAGATGAGTTTGGATGGTGTTTCTTTCTATTTACCTTTTGTTGGTGTAGCTATTGTTTGTTATCTTTTGACACTTGTTGTGTAGCCATTAGAAGAATATTTGTAATCCTATTATTGGTATAGTGAAGCAATTCGAATCTTGTCAATCCCGTGGTGGTTACCTTCGGTTTGAAGTATTTTTTCACGTTAAACTTGATGTTTTTTATTTTAGATTTTCGTTTTTATTTTTTCGTCATAACAACTGGTATCAGAGACAAGGTTATCAATATGGAGGGGAATATGAGCAAGATGGTATGTCTAAAACGGAAGAACTACACATATGAAAAAGCAGAAACTTGAAGATCTATTTGCTCGTGAAAAGATGCATCTTTCGATTTTTTTCTACTCATAAACCCGAGATTTGACGTGAAAATTTGTGAATTTGAAGCATAAACAAGTATGTGTGGATATATAAGAACAATGGGTTGAAGATAATTTCGCATCATATGTGAATGAGACACATACTAGAACATTTTGAAAAGTTTGGAGAACGTTTAAACGATTCAAAAACTGGCAATAACCACGTTATTTTTAATTAAAGCAATTAATGAACCTTTAAATAACAAGGAGGGCATAGTCTTATTTTTTGAGATCATATAATTAATTTTTAGGAGGGTATTCTTGATCAGGGCTATGCAGGAATGGGTGTTAATTTTGATTATAAATACAAGAACTTTGGCCTCTTATACCTACCATATTCTTGAAAAACTCTCGTGTTTTCTTTAATAATTCTGCTGCACTGTGGAAATGTTACAATGGAATATGCAAAGAGTGGGTGTGGTTTGATGAACGGTTTAAATAAATATCATAAACTCCTTCACAGTCAGAGTTCTATATACAAAGAATATCGAGGGAGACCTAAGAAAGAGTCCCCGAGGAGATAGGTTAAAGCAAAAGCAGCAAGTGAAATTCAAGAATCCAATATTATATGTTATCATTGTGGAAACAAAAGGACATATTAAAAATATTGTAAACAATTGGAAACAAGATCTTACAGAAGTGAAGAAGGAGGAAAACAAAAAATATTGTTTGTTGTTGGTGTCCACGAGACCTTCTCTTTGCCTGTGATAAATACGTCATCAATTTTTTATCTCAAGAATACAAGTTGGTAATAGAATTTGAGCCCATCACATGGTCCAACGACCCAGTCCACGAAAACTTTTTTTTTTTTTTTTCATATTATACTTTTGTTACTCCTGGGTGTTTAAAGATGGGTAATGCTGGTGATGTTTAAGTGTGTTGGTGTGACACTGTTTGTTTGAAAATCATACCAGTTCACGTTTGTCCTTCAAAATGTCAGCATGCTCCATACATTCCCTTACTTGATCTCGTAGGACAACTAACATGATGATGACTATCATAATGGACTTGTGCAATGGCCAATGGAAGCCACCAAAGGCCACTGATTTTTAGCTCAAGGAAAACATTCAAATTTATACGGACACAACGATCGATTCTTGTTGACTCCTATAAATGTTGGTGGAGAGCCGAGACTTTATCAGAATTGGGTCACAAAGAGGCTTAGTCATATGAGCGAGATGGGGATCACCTATTTGTCTAAGAAGAATTTGCTTGCTGGTATGAAACAAGCAAAGGTGAAAGATTGTTCATTTGCTTAGCAGGGAAACACAAAAGAAGTCAGATCCTCCTTCAAGAAAGTCTGAGCTTTGGCTAGTACACCAGATTTGTGTGGTCCTTTCCAAGTGAAGTCAAAGGTGGGGCCCTTTACTTTGCTTACTTTCATTGATGATCATTCCTCGCAAGATTTGGCATATCCTTTAAAATTCCAAGTCAAGTATCAAGTCTTGATAGTGTTTAAACAGTTTCAAGCCTTAATCTGAGACGACAAATGAAAAAGAAATTAAAATATATTCCGCCTGATAATGGTGGTGATATATTGGCCGCCCCTTTGATTAACTATTGCAATCGCAAGGAATTCCCGTCATCACAGACTCATCCAAGAATACTTATTAAATGGTTTGGCAGAGATGTGAACAGACTTTAGTTGAGAGGACTTAGATGTGTGCTTACAAAGGCTAAACTTCCAAATTCTTTTGGGTAAAGCACTTACACTATTGCTTATGTTATCAATTTATCTCCTGTTGTTGCTTTGGATGGTGATGTCCAAAGAGCGTTTGGTTTGATAAGATATTCTTATGACACAACTTGAAAGTGTTTTGGGTGTAAAGCTTTATGTGATGTTTCAAAGATGAAGGTCAACATTTGGATGTTAAAACTAAGCCAATGCATGCATCTTCATTGGTTATGGTCAAGATGAGTTTGGATATCTCTTTTAATATCAATTGATAAGTAACCCTATTAGAAGTCCGTGATGGTGTGTTTTCTGTGAATATCAAACTATTGAGACTCTTTGACAAGACTGAGAAACTATATTCTCATACTGATGAGAGCTTAGTTGATGTTTATAATCCAATTCCTATATTGATACATCTCTGTCTTCTGCACATGAGGAACCCAAGGTAATGATCCAGATAATGATCAGGAAGTGTAGAACATATTAAATGTTTCCTACGTATGATGTTGTGTGTTTTATATTAACCAACTCATGGTGAGATAACCACTTCGAATGATCCATAAACCTCTTGTAGAAATCTACTAGAGAACAGCGAAGCTCAATCAGTATTTAACCTCTGAGTTATCTTTCTTGACTGACATGGGAGAACTGAAGGTTTATGGATGAATTCATGGTGTACTCAATAGATATAAGTGCAAAAGAACTCATCGTATCCATCATGAATTTGTAGAAGTGTGGCAACAGGAAGCCTGTCAAAAGTTCCTCCACTAAGTCCATTGGCCCCTTGGTTTGGAGGAAAGTTTGTTTGCTATTGCCTATATTCCAGCCAAGGCCCTGGCCCTAACCTATTTGAAAAGTATTGTAATTATTCTCTTTAGTTGGTTGTCCAATCCTATTAGGAAATGGATTTGGAATTGTAATCCTATTTGTAGTTGGTTTTTGAGCTTGTAAGAAAAAGCCCAACCGATAATAGAGGATGGTCTTGGAGAGAATAATTCCATTGCTCTTCATTGCTATTGTCTTTGAAAGACATTAGAACATAAGAGATGTTTTTGAGAGAGCTTTTTCAACAGAGAAAAGAGAGACGGAAAGAGTTCTTTGCTGCAGTCTTTTTTCTCTGACCAACAACGTTCATATCGTGTTTCCAATTACTAAACATTGGATCGAGGAAATTTGGACTGATGTTCCTGATAATCTTTGGGTTGATTTGAACGTGGAGATCGAATTCAGAGATAAGCAAGATCCTGTTTTAGGTCACGAAAAATTCTATTTATCTTTTGTTGTATAGCTTTGTTTGTTCTCTTTTTGCACTTGTTGTGTAGCCCTTAGATACTATTTTGTAATCCTCTTATTGTATAGTAAGCACTTTCGGATCTTGTCGATTTCGTGATGGTTACCTTCTATTTGAAGGATTTTTCCACGTTAAACTTGATGTTCTTTATTGTTAGATTTTCGTTTTTATTTTTTCGACCAATCTAGACTACATATTTATGGAGTTGGCTAAAAGAACCTATTGATTAAGAAAAGGGGGCAACAAGTGGATAGAAAATTTGTTAAAATATAATTATTGTCAAAAGAGAAGAAAATAAATATTAATTGAACGTACTACTAGAACTGTCAAAATATAACAACGGTTGTACAAATTGGGAGCTGACCGGGAAGGAAGACTAATAATGAATAAATTTCTCAAATGTTACATAATTTAATAGAATTAATTAATAAATTACTTATTTGTTTTTATGTCAATAAATTGATTTAACTTCAGTGTTGTTGTGTTTCCTATAAGATAATTCTATAGAAAAAGAGACTTTGACTAGAAAGGAAGAAATAATAATGAATAAAATTCTCAGATATTGCATAATTTAATAAAATTAACTAATAAATTACTTATTTTATGTCAATAAGTTCATTCTAACTTCAATCGTTTTCGCCAAAAAATAATTCTATAGAAAAAGAAACTTTGAACAGATTTAATAACATTAACTAATAAATTACTTACATTATTTTTATGTCAATAAATTCATTTAACTTTTTGTCAGGTTTTTCTGCATAAAATATTCTAGGACAAAGTGAATTTTTAACAACATAAAATACTATCCTATTTGTCCAGTCAATTTTCATTAAACTTCGTAGATGAGCTTCAAATGATGTAAGTATAGTGATCCTTTATAAAATTTATAAAATTAATAACTTAACGATAGGAAAGAAATTAAATAATTATTAAGAAAATACATGAAAATAAGTAAAAATACTATTCGTCCTCTTTAATGGAATAGAGTGGAAAAAGTCCTCTTTAATGGAATAGAGTGGAAAAAATTAAATAAAAGGTCCTTTTAAGAGAATTTGTCTTTTTAATAAGATATAATAAATGAATATTTTATAATTTTATTTCCATTAAAATTTATGTTTGTTAAAACTTTAATATAACATTATAAATTAAAAGAGTGGGTATTTCCGACAACTCCTACCACGCGCGGAACCTTTACACGATGTAGCAATTCAAACTTTAGCATATTCATATTTTATTTAGGCATAATACATATATTAGATCCTAAACTTAGCTTCAAATTTTAACTTTGACCTCCAACTTTTATAATGGACAAACAAACACTTTAACTATCCAACTTTTAAATAAATAAACACAGGAGTCCTACATGGAACAATACACGTATGACACTACGTAGGACAAAAAATGACATGTGGGACATGTGTGTCTGTTTGTTCAATTTTATACAAGTTTAAGTGTCTATTTGTGCATACCCAAAGTTGAAGGACATAAATACAATTTAAAGCCAAATTAAAAGGCACATTTATGTATTATACCTTTTATTTATCTTTTCTTTATTCAAGTTTCCCAAACATTCGATCATTTACATGATCCCAAATATTTATTGACACAAAGAAATTAATAAATTAGTATTCATTGGGTCAATTATGTACTTCTTTCGAGATGATATCGTAATAGATTGATATTTCTATGCTAAATAACAGTTGTCAATTATTGAATTGACACATAGATTAATAAATAGTAAATAATAAAGATAATTTTATCGAATTAAAATACTAATTATCTAAATATTGAAAATAAATAATATGTAATAATATGGATAAAATAGATATAAAATAATAAATTATTCATTAGTTTTATAAATTGAACAAATATTATACATATCAAAATAATATAGTACACATATAAAAATAGACGGAAGGTTAAGAAAAGTCAAATTATGAAAAAAATTCATATGATGAACCATTGATAATAGTTGGTTGACATTTAAGACGAATGAGAACCAATTTTCCAAACCCATAAACCATCAAATGTCCCATCTCCGCACTCTTTTATCTAGAAGCTTGAAATTCGAATTTAATTAAACTTTAGTAATTTTAATTTAAAATTTTATAGTTATGTAAAAATAATACTAACGTTAAAAGTTTTCAAATTCATAAACTTCAAATTAAATATGTTAATGCATTTGTGTCACATCTTATTATTTTGATTTGGCATCTCTTGCCTACTCTACTCTCCCACACCAATAGCTGCAATGCTAACATGATATGAAACATATAGTTTATATATAGCCAAGCATGTTAATTACGTAAGGGGAATGTACATATTCCATATTTCAGTTTCATCATAAATTTAAAATGGCTTGAGCTTCGTTTTAACTTAATTGTCTTGTTTCATTCCCAACGATAAGTTTTAAAGTTAAATTATTACTCTCTTCTCCACTTTTACTTGTCTAGTATTATGCGAAAAAATATATGTTAGACTTTAGAAAATCAAGAGATAATACATTGCTTAATTTCTAAGTTGTCATTCTATTTGTTGCTCCTTAATAGGCTGGCCAAGTCAATATTAAACAAAACTCCATTTGTCCCAACTTATGTGACACTTTTCGTTTTTCGAGAGTCAAACAATTTAAGTTCGATCAGAAATTTGCGCATGAAATCTTTGATTTTTTTTGAAATGAAATTTATACATTTTAAACAACATAAAAGATACTATAAGTCACAATAATTGACAATTCAAAATAATTAAAAAATATATAAAAAATTTATGGTCAAAAATAAATTTATTTGAATCTTAAAATCTGAAAAGTGCAGATAAATTGAGGTGGAAAAAGTTAAATATACAAAAATATATTATTTTTATAATTTAACTTAAAATTAAAAATTTATGCCGTATAAATTGAGACACGAGTCTATACTATTAGTTAGATTAGAATCTCATATCTTTCTTGACACCAAGAGTCAAGACTAAGAAATTTTGATGATAAGTTAAAATAAATAAGTTGTTTAAGTTATTTATATATGTTATTGTTGATAACATAATATTTTTAAAAAATAGTCAAGGATATTTTATTAAACTTGTCAATATTATTATAACAAACATACGTCAACAACATAGTCAAATAAAAAAATAAAAAATATCGTTAAACTAAAATAAATGATATAATTTATTTAAATAAAATATTTATAAAATAATATTATAAATAATTAATATAATATAATATAAAAGGATACATTACAAAATAGCAGAAGTAAGTAATGCCCAAGTAGGCAGGTCCGCCGGTTAAATGGCCAACTTCGAGGGGGCCAAAATTTATTAAGAAAAAATAATGTGATAATTTATTATTAAAATTAACTATTTTTTTGTTATAAAAAGATAGACTATCTTTATTTATATTATTTTATCCTCTTTTAACTTTTTCTTTTCAAATAGAAAAATCAAAAAATAGTTTGTCTTCTTACGTTATGTCTAAGAATATTTATTATTTTCACCTCAAATAGAGTTTAGGATTCAAGCTCTAACTATGGAGAATTTTTTTATTAAAAACGTCATCTTCAAAAGAAATAGAATTTAGTTGAAATTTCAATATAAGCTCCAAATAGCGGGAAAAAAAATTCACTGAACAAAATGAATTGCAAAATTGATTTTTTATTTTTTATTTTCTAAGTTCCCAAGCTTTACTTTACAATAAGTATATTAAAGTGTGATATGTCAAAATTTCAAATTCTTAAATTAAATTTTATAATTCTTACTCTATTATTTTTATCTAAAATTTCTCAAATTATTATTTATAAAATTATGTCAATTTTTTCTAATGATGGTCCCAGTGAAAGAATGTTATTCAACAAATTGATAAAATTTCACTTAAAAGTTAAAACTAACAATCGGAAAAGGTTATATTCAAAGAATTGATTATAAAAGTATTAAGTATTAATTTTACATCTAAAAAAAATTGTTCTCTTCATTTTCCTAAAGAAATAATTAAGTTTGTAAGCAGTTGCAAATGGAAAAATTAAAAAATATTTTCGACACCAAATACACTCATAATTCTGACATTTCTAGAATTATATGATGGGCAGAACTTAGAAAACTTTGATGAAAATAAATACAAATAGTATGAGTTTGCCGTATTTTTGGCCTATTGGTGACTTTGTTCCTTATAGTACTTCTGCTGGAATTTAATTTAACGTTGATTACTTATAGTTAGTGTGTGTTTTGGGGAATCTAAATTTAAGCGACACATTTTATATTTTGAGATTTGAAAAACATATTACGAGAATAATTATATTTATAGAGTTATTAAAGTTCAATAGTTATAAATATATTGTTTATTAATGGAAATAACTATACTTTAGGTTAAGTTCTAGCTGAATGTGTGTATTAATTTTTTTTAAATTTTTCTTCTTTCTTATTTATACAATGCACTAAATAAGGTATAATATGTTACTATAACTTTCAAGTATCAATCTTTTATTATGTTCCTAAATAACTGAAATTGTCATTATTAAATTACCTACTAATAATTACATATTGTATGCAAATATGATTGATTTACATAATACAATAAATTGTAATTATATTCCTAAATACAATATATTCAGTAAAATACTAATTATAAAAGTATTCATAAAATTCTGAATATAAAAATTTATTCATGCCTTTTTTTCATTGTATTTTTGTATATGTTTTTTTATTTTTATACTAATACATTTGTAATTACAATAACTAAATAAGAAAATTGTATTACTTGTACAATTAACATACGAATACTTTGAATTCAAATTGGTGTTTCTATTTATAAAACTTAAATTACAAGGATACAAGTATTTCTAAAATTTTAATTTATTAATATACATCAAACAAGGTAAAGTAGTAATTTTACATATGACACAACAATTTGAAAAATGATACACTATTGTTTAACCAAAACAATGATACACCAATATACTGATATGAAGACACTGGTTGTTAAATAAGAAAATAGAAAAAATAATGTGTTGTATCGAAATGTATAAGATTCGACTATTTAAAACAATTGAAAAAACCAACAAACCGTTAATCTATTTTTCCGTGAAGTTTTTCTATAATACTAAAGCTTGATGTTAACTTAGATATTTAATTTCATAACAAAATTATAGTTTGATGTATCCAACTATCCTTGTATTGCTTAATCAAAAAAATTGGATAATTCCTTATTCTCCCTATATACTATATTCCCGAATAACCATTTTATTAATATTACAATACAATTATCTATGTATATAAGTATAATACTATATACAAATTTGACAAACAACAAAATTCTCTCTCTACACTCTCTGCTAGCAACGATAATGTAACGGCTGCACTGAACTACGTGTATTTCCTACGCTCCATCTCATAGATCTTCGGGGATCTCTCATCTGTGCTCCGAGACAAGGAAATGGATCCAGCAGTAAAGGTGACACTCTTCGCAGGGATATATGCAATTTCGTCATGGAAAGAAAAGTATAAAGCAATATAATTTTCATAAAAAAATAATTTCAATTAAAACCCTATAAAAATAAATATATAAATAAATTTTCATAAAAAAACGATGAGAAAAATCAGTTAGAATATCTATATGAATTTTAAATAATAAAAATCACTCTGAGAATCATATAAGAAGATCTTGAATTGAAAGGAATTCGGGGGGGGGGGGGGGGATTCAAAAAATATGTATATAGTTAATATTGATGAAAAAAAGTAATTGATGTTACATATGAAATATGAATTATAATTAATAAGTTTCTATTTAATATTTATTATATAACTAAATATAAAAAATCAATTATTGATATATATTAACGTTGCTATTTACTATATATTTATATTTTATAACAATAAAAGAAAAATTATAGCTTTTTAATTTAAATAATAATCACTTAATGTTTGCTATATTCTGTAATTTTCTTAAAATAAAATATGTAATATAAATTAAAACGGATGATGTATTATATTAAATCGAAAAGTGGACGGCATATGTTTACACATGAATTAATGACCTCACTAATGGTTGACTAATCATATTTCACAGCAATATTGTTTAATGTTGAAGACTTATATAGTATGTTAGGATCTCGTAATTATCTCAATTTATTTAAATTTATGTGACATATTTAAATTTTGAGATTTAAATATATTTATTTTTTATCGTAAAAATAAGTCTATTTTTTATAGTAAATTTTTTATATATCTTTTGAATTATCAATTGTTAAACCTCACCTAATTAATAATCCAATTATAATATCAAAATCGCCATAAATATTACAAAACACGATAAAATTATAGATTCCTGAAAATGACATTCAAAATTATTCGAGTCCAGAACGAAATCCAATTAAATGTAGTTAGCCCACTTATTTAGGAGAGACTTTCATAGAATTCTCTTTCCAAGATTGAATTAAGAATTTTATGATTAAAGGTAAGAAAACATAACATCTGAATTAATTCATGGCACTTTTTAAAAATATAATTAAAAATATTTATTATTATTTAAAACCTTTCATATATTAGTTTTTGAAAAAAGTACCTATGAAGTAACATCATACATATATTTAGCACGTAATAATAATTAAGATGAAACGTATTCAAACTTTTAAGTTTATCGCATATTTTTTTATTTGACACTTAATGTTATGGATAATTATTTCTATAGATATTTTCGCCTCAAATTTCTAAAAAACAAACTCAATTTTGCAGTAGCTTTTTTGTTGTGCCTTAGTAATTGTGACGTGTTTTTTAATTAATTTGGATGTTTTAATTAGTATGGGTGGGTGTGGATTGTTTTTTATAATTAAACTCATAAGTTAACAATAGTTTTCGCCACGTATTTAAAAAATATTTAAATATTTTTAAATTAACATTGTTAAATAGGGTCATTTTAAAAACCAAAAGATTGATGCCAAGGGGTTTTGGACCAATAGGTGGATGGAACAGTATTGTAAAAGCCGTGGATGAAAATAATTTTATATCTTTTCCAATACTGTTGATGAGTATTTTAGGCCCTATAAACAACATGTTTAAAATGTTTACGATTCATGTAAATCAACAAATCAAGCGAAAGGAAAATTTGTATATAATAGCAACTAATACCCTAAAATAAATGGAATAGCTCGGTTTGATTTAATTGTGCTCCCTAGCACCGTTAGCTTTAAATTTGTCAGCGGCTTTCCTTCCCAGAAATCTCGCTCGCCCCTCTCCATTCCTCAGTCTCGCTCTGCCTCTCTCGCTTTATAGACACAGAATGTATAATTCTGTCTTTTGTTTTGTATACGCGATAGAAAATTGTATTACCATGCAAAAATATATATCTTCGTGTTTACACTTAATTATACAATTTACAAACATTGACTTCAATATTGCAGCAGAAAAAGGTCCATCGAATTAATCAATTGCGAATTCATCAATTGCAGTGAAATCAATTTTTCTCTAGCTTTATACAACGAAGTGTATATATGGTGTTTCTTTTTTACATAAAGCGAGAAAAAACATATATCTTCTTGCTAGACACGTAATATTGTAGGTGCCGCGAATAGGCAGGGAATTAACAATGGTGCATTATACACTTACCGTGAATTGTACGGATTATACAATTGCAAGCGAAATAGTCCAGCGAATTATACCTGTTATGTAATAGTGAATTAGACAGTTTTATGTTTGCATGAGCGTAATATGCAAGGTATAAAGTAATTTTACAATTATTTACCGAAAGACTAATTCTCTTGTAAATAAGTGTTAAATCATGATATATTTAATTCGGAATGGTTTGATTTTCTTTTTTCTTTTTTTTTTAGTACAATCAGAATCACACCAATCAAATTAGTATCCATTTTTAATCAGTTTTTATTTTGATTACATCTTTATATACAATGATTTGATGCGAATAAATATTTTCATAGATAATGCAAAATTATAAAATTTTATGTTGTTATGTTGTTCAAAATAGTAGCGTTAATATTTATAGTCTATTTGGACGGGCTTAAAAGCTGGTAAAATTAACTTAAAATTTAGGTTTTGACTTGTTTTAAGTCAAAAATAACTTATTTTAAAAGTTAGATGAGGGTGTTTTTTTTTCCAACTTAAAAGTCATTTTGTCTTGACCAAATATATTACTTTTTTGCCATTAATTCTTTTATTATATATTATTATTATCATTATTATATTATTATTATCATTATTATACTTATTTTTCAAACACATAAACAACTTTTTTTTTCTACAACATCACTTTTATCCAGACACATAACTATTTATTTAAAAAATAAATCTCAATACTTTCAAAAGTAATTTTTAAAAATTACATTTTTTATGTCAATCCAAATAGACTCTCAATGAAATTGTCTGTTTTAGAGAACAAGTACAATAACACAAAATATTATACGAAATTATTTATTTCACACAATTATGATTCCTAAAAATATTTAATATTAAAATGATAAAATTAGTTTTCTACACTATACCGTATAACTAGTCTGTAAAATAGACATAAAGACTAATAAGTTTAGCATCAAGATTGTACACTGTTCAGAGTAATATTTTTGATGATGTGAAGTACACATTCAAAATATGTACATTAAACTAATTCAAAGAAAAAATAGAAGGAGCACACTTAAGATCGGTTGGTTTGAGAACAAATTATCTTAATATAATTTCACAATAATAATAATAAAATCCCAAATAACCTATTTTATAATTTTATGAAATAAACTCAAACTAAAATTAATTCCCATATTAGTAGGAAAGGGATTCCCAAGCCTATTAGGATTTGATATATCAAAACCAGCCACAATTGTAATATGTACTATATATATAATACTCATTTTTAGCCTCTGACATTATAGGATAACTCAAAAACAAGAAAGCTGAGGAATTACTAACAAATATGGTGAAGGAAACAGAATGTCATTCTTCATTAAAAGGAGGAAGAATTAACAGTAGCTATACACATGGCTTCTCTTCTTCTCAAATTCAAACTATTTCTTCCATTTGTGAAACTCTTGTGCCACCTTGTAATAACAGTGATAATTCATTCTTTGCTTCTTCTAGGGCTCACCCTGCATCCCCTAATGAGGTAAATTTAAGTCTTTTTTCCCCTTTTTTGAGCTTCTTCTTGTTGTTGTCGTTGTTTCTTGAAAAGACACTTTTTTTTGCAAAAAAGAGTTATGTTTTTATTGTGATGTGGTGGTGTTTTTGTGATAAAGCATGGTTCTTTGTAACTATTTTCTAGATTCGAAAGGTCCCTCTTTTTGCTAACAATATTGTGTTTTTGTCAAGTGTGGTATGGTCTTTTGGGTGTATCAAGAATTGGTCTTTTAACTATCTTCTATTCTTGGGTTGAGTTTTTGTTTTGTCCCGGTCCTTTTTTAACTTATTTTTTGCAGTTTAGTGATTCTTGAAAAGACCCTTTTTTGCTAACAAGATTCTTCATTTAACTTGTTTTTTTTTTTTTTTGTAAATGAGTGTTAACAGCATTTTTTTTTGGTGATTTTCCACTATTGGTAATAAAGCATTGGTCTTTGCTATACTCATACTACAGATTTTGAGGGTATTTTTTCCTGTCCTTTTTTTTTTTGGCAGTTGACTGATTCTTGAAAAGACCCTTTTTGGCAAACAAGATTCTTATTTTAATATGATGGGCTTTTTGTGTTAAAGCATTGTTCTTCATAATATTCCAATATTGGTTATCAAGCATTGGTCTTTGCTATCTGCTAGTATTGGTTTTGAGGTTTTCTTTTTGGTTCTCTGTGTTGATATTTTGTTTTGATTGGTTGGTGAATAGGTTGCAGAGCTACTGGTGAAGAGGAGCAAGCCTGAGGCCTTGTTGATAATAAGGATAGTTGTGTTTTTGTTAACGACCAGATTAGGGAGTCTTCTGCTTTGTGGTAGAGTCTGTTTGGATAAAAGATGGCCTTTTGTTCACAACTTTTCTGAATTAGCCTTAAAGGATAGAGAAGCTCTTCTACAAAGATGGTCCAGAGAAACTTTTCTCATTCCACTAAGGATTACCTTCTTGATGATCAAAATTGTCTATTTCTTCATCTTCTTCTCTTGGGTAATGTTCCTATCTTGTCCTACTTGACCATTTGTCTATTATATAAGTTTTATCTTCAAGTATTTCTGGGAGTTGTCAGGTCATGCCCATCATACTCTTTTTTTTTAAAAAAATACAGTACTAGTGATAAGCCTCAATTATTAGACTCGTTCGTGTTTATGAATCATCATTGATAACATATTGGAATTTGGAACTAACCTTGACTTTGGAAACTTGCAGACTGATGAAAATTGCAAGAATCCTACATGGGAAGCCATTGGATATCATCTTCCAGAGACAACAGAGGCTCTATATGAAAACAAGAAAGAAAGACCACTTGAAAGGGGGATTGTGGAAACCGTAAATGAGAGTGATGAAACTCTGAAAGAATCTTTATCTAAGAAAGATGTAGTTATAACTGAGGATACAAAAGACAACATCTTTAAGATTAAATGTGATGTTTTGATTGTCGGTTCTGGATGTGGTGGAGGTGTTGCAGCTGGAATCCTTCGCGAATCATGTCAACGTCGTTCCGTTTACGAAAAGGACATTCCTTTGTGGTCACTGAAATTATTCTTTCTTGAAGACATTCGTTGATTGAGTTATATGAGACAGGTGCAATGCTTAGTAGTCTTGATGGAAAGGTAATGATTATGGCTGGAACAACAGTTGGCGGTGGATCAGCCGTAAACTGGTCCGCTTCTATTAAAACACCAGATGATGTTCTTAAAGACTGGTCTGTGAATCACAAGATTTCATGGTTTGGAACTTCTGAATATCAGTCTGCTATGGATGCAGTATGCAAACGGATTGGTGTAACGGAGAATTGTTCTGAGGAAGGACTTCAGAATCAAGTAATACGAAAAGGGTGTGAAAATCTTGGTTTGAAAGTTGAGAAAATACCAAGAAATTCTTCAGAGAATCATTATTGTGGTTCTTGTGGTTATGGTTGTAAAACAGGAGACAAGAAAGGGACTGATTCCACTTGGCTTGTCGATGCTGTTAATGCAGGCGCAGTTATCTTGACTGGATGTACTGCAGAAAGGTTCATACTGGAAGATGGTAAAATGAGAAAAACATGTCTTGGAGTAATTGCTACAACTGAAAGCAAGAAGATCACTAGGAAGCCACTATCAAGCTCGGTTCCACGATTTCTCCTTGGAGCTCCCTCTTCACCACCCCTTGCTGCTTCCCCAGTGGTGTCAGAACAAGAACATTGGTACAAACCTCCATCTCCACCCCGTTCTTTTGGCGTGGGGATACTTCCCCGAATCCATGTCTGAAATCAAAGGCAAAAATTACGAGGGAGGAATAATGACATCCCTTCATAAGATGGTACCTGAAGAAACCAATGCACAGGCCATAATAGAAGCTACAGCTGTGGGTCCTGCTTCTTTCGCCAGTTTGTTTCCATGGACTTCTGGTCAGGATATGAAGGAACAGATGACAAAGTACGCGCGAACAGTAACTCTGTTAGCATTGGTAAGAGATCAAGGTCGAGGAGAAGTAAAGAAAGCAGGGAGGATAAAATACAGCTTGGATAGAATAGACAAAGAGAATATCAAAGCTGGATTAAGAAGGGCACTGAGGATACTGATTGCAGCAGGAGCAGTTGAAGTGGGAACATATCGAAGCGATGGACAGAAAATCAAATGTAAAGACATAAAGAATGAAGAGTTAGAAGAGTTTGTTGATACAGTTGAAGCTCCTGAAGGGCCAATGTCTAAAGAAGAAAACTGGACAGTTTATGCCTCTGCACATCAAATGGGAAGCTGTCGGATGGGATCGAGCAAGGAAGATGGCGCAGTAGATGAAAACGGAGAATGTTGGGAGGCGAAAGGCTTATATGTATGTGATGGAAGTGTGCTTCCTACTGCAGTTGGTGTCAATCCCATGATCACTATACAGTCTACTGCTTATTGCATTGCAAAGAGAATAGCAGAGTCATTACATAATGAAAAGCTAGTTTAAGACATATATGTAATGTAATGAAATAAATGTGCATTTCTCACTTAGTTTTGTAATCTCAGCTCGAAAATAAAAGATGTCATTTCCATTTCAATCAATAACAGCAGTATTTTCGTTCAATAATAGTGCGCCACTATTCACCTACGTGCAAATTTAACCACTGACTAGCAAACATATGAAACTCGTAAAGCAATTAACAAAGACAGATCAAATAGAATAGATGGATCGATAACAAATCCATTTGTACAACTTAGAACGAAAAATACATTTTAAGAGTTAACACCACATTCTTAGAATTGAAAATTTTAACCACTCATAATTCAATTACAAAGCAAATGTGTTAAAAAATAAAGAGAATTTCTTTAGACAAATATATTCTTCATTAAAATATAAGACCGATCACTCTTGTTAAGCACTGCCTTCAATCAGGTATCTGGGGCATTTTGGAGGTGGGTCTGTGGCTACTTTGTGTTCGTGTGTTGGTGGGCCTGTTTGTGGTTCGGGCTTGCTCAGTTTTTTACACATTTTGCGGTCTGCTGATGTGGGGATTTTGTTGTGGCTGTGGCTATTCGAGTGTTGAACTGTGGTTATTAACGGCGTTTGGCGGTCAGGGCTCGTGCTTGGATATAGCTCCTGTGTCAAAAAAAAGAGTCAGACGTGACAGAGAGCAAAACAAAAACAAAAACAGCTAGGCGCTAGCAGAGAGGAGGCAGAAAGAGTGGCTTATAGGGGGTGGAGGTCGCGCGTACATATGATGATATCATACAAAAGAAGCGGACGGGTAGGCGCGTCTATGTTCATAGTGACGTGACATAGCCAGGGTAAGGTGAATGGGTAGTGGGGGGATCGGTGGGGCAGGGTATAGAATAGACAAAAAAAGAAGTAGTGCAGAGATTTAGGTGGTTGTGGGATAGAAACGAAGAGCAGCGAAAAGGGCGCTGCGAATAAGCGGTTGGGCAGGGTCTCGTGCACCAGCTGTGGGGGTGGGTGGGGGGGGTGGTGTTCCAGCGGGGGGGGGGGGGGGGGGCTGCAGCAAGGGGAGAGCTGGGCGCAAGGGCGGGGAGGAAAAACTCAAAGGGTGCTGGCTGTGAAGAGGGTAGGTCGGTGGATCAAGGCTCCTCAGTCAGTATCTGGGCAGATGGTCTGGGGGGAGGAGAGGTAGTAGTACTGTGAGCTAGATAAGGGTGGTATAACCAGAGCGGAAGGCAACATTCCGGTAAAGTAGTCGAGTACGGAATGAGGGTCCATAAGGGGAGTAGGTGGAAAAAAGCCCAACGAGGGGAGGGAGGAAAATGAATAGCCAGGAAAACACGAAGCGGGCAGTGCGGAGGGGGGGGGCCAGGGGGGGGTGGGAGAGGAGCATGTTAGCTAAGGTATGGGTGGGGGAAACGAAGACTGAGGCTGCTGGGCTTGGTTGTCCGAGATGCTTGGAAGAAATAAGAAATGGTAGTCGGTTATTTATTTGTAGCTTAGAAAAGCAAGAGAACGGATGCCTAAACACGGACTCGACACAGAGAGCTGCCTAGTCAGGAAGACGGACGGTAACACAAGGGGGGCAACACACATAAGAGAAAGCTAAGCTGACCAAAAGCTGGCAACAAGACACTGCAGAGTGCAAAACAATCTTGGTTGTAGTAAGGAACAAAGGCATGGGAACAACCGAATACAGGGGGGAAAGAAACATCACACGAGACGCAAAGACTCTGGGCAAGCCAACATCCCACAAAGCGAAAACATCCAGACAATGCAGAGCCCTAGGGTGACACTGGAACAAGTGCCCATAAAGAGATAAGGCGGGGAGAAAAAGTACACTGAATAGGCAAGAGGCGCAAATCCCATGAGCCAGACGGAAAGAGACAAAGGGCGAAGTAAAGGGTCGACCCGTAGGAAAAGTGAACATAGACATAGAATGAGGGTGTTGGCAAGGGGACTGGGAAAAAAATGCAATTGTATAGACAGAACAACGTCTCGAGAGAGCAGAAGGGGCAAACCGAAGAAGGGGAGAAGAAGACAACGAACGGAGTCAAAAAGGACACATCCGGGGACCAATAATCGGGGCAAACAGAGAAGGCCAACGGAGCGAAGGGAAAAGAGGGCCCCCGGGGAGGGGCCGAGGAGGGCAGACGGAAGATAAGGGAAGAAGGATAAAAAAAAAACAGAAGCATCCACACAGAGAAAAGAGAGCAACGAAAGGGCGAAGCCGAGGAACAGGTATCCAGAGGGGAATTAGAAAAAGAGGCAACGGCACGGAACAACAAAAACGGGAGAGGGGAGCGAGAGAGGGGTGTCCAAAGGGGTGCAAGGGGGGCCTTCCAGAGCAACAGAAACGGTAGAAGGCCGATACAATACAGGGGAAGCAAAGGGGATAAACAAGGGAGAAAACCGAAAAAAACACGGGCAAACGGAAAAACGAGGAAAAAACAGCAGGGACCGCATGCCAGGGCCCCGGGAAAAGCAAACAACCCGAAACTCGCAGCCCCAGCGCCAGGCGTGGCGGAAGCCAACCAGGGGGGGATGAGCCGAGTCCGACTTCGAAAATGCAAATGGTGTGGGGGAGCGCCGCAAACGCGGATAAATGCACTGACCTCACCGCCTCCCCCCCAAAAGTCTTTAGTGGGAAGGTCACACGAGCCTAAGAACATCCCAGGTGTAATTTTCGTGTGCAATAGTCAAGACCAGTTTTTGTGTGATCCGGGGAGTCGGCCGTGCAAAGTACATGCGTTCCAAACGTGGTAGGGGGACTGCGTCCAACCTTCCGATGCAGACAGTTGGCCAGCACACGCCAGACCCAGGTGTGTCATCGGGGGCAAAGGAGCCCCGAACGGCAGGACCCGCATGTTCGAATAAGTTGGGCGTCTACGAGAGAAACCAGGTGGGGGGGGGGGGGGAGCGGGGAATGCCGACGGCAAAAGCCAAATGTGTTGGGAGGATATCCGGCGAGACCATGCTAGGCAGCCAGGGAGCCGGCACACCAGGCGGACCCAGGAGGGCAACAGGCCCCGACGGCGCAGACGCCCATGCGACGAGGGGCGGGGCGCTGAGGAACCCTTTGGGTGGGGGAGCAAGGGCGAGGGCAAAAGGCCACAGGGGTGGGGGGGAAGCGGCAATACCTGATCTATCACCCGGGGGTGGCCGCATGCCAGCGCCGACCATGGGGAAGGGGCAAACTAGGGCCGAAGCCGCAGACCCGGAGGTAGACAGGGGCGTTGGCTAGAGACAACCAGTGGGAGGGGTACCGGAGGCCGAAGGAAAAAGCGCCCAGTGGGGGGTGAGAGGCCGTCAAGACCGGGGCTAGGGCAGCAGGGGGCAGCACAGCCAGTCCGACCGAGTGAAAGGCAAACAGCCCCGAAGGCGCAGACCCGCCGGGTGGGTGAAGGGCGTGGCTATGACAAACCGTGGTGTTTGTGGGGGGTGTAGGGATTCGGACGTCAAAAATGCCAACTGTTTTGTGGACCGTCCGTCGAGACCTTGACTATACAGGCGGTTGACTCACGGCTCAGTACGACCATTGTGAAGGTCCAACGAGCCCAAACGAACATACACCCCCCCCATGTCGAATATTTCGTGGGCTAGGCAAACCATTTTTGGGTGATTCCGGATGCAGACGTCCAAAATTCAACATTTTTGTGGACGTCGTCACTACTTTGCTTGCGACATTGGCCATCACGTCCTGTTCGAACCATTTTCAATGTCAAACGAACCCTAAAGCGTGCATACCTTTTTTTCGACGATTTTCGTGTGCTATAGAAAACAATTTTTGGGTGATCCAAATTCCGACATCAAAAATGCCAAAGGTTTTATTGGAGGTCCTTCAAGACCTTTGCTGTGCAGCCGGTTGGCCATCACGGCCAAACCGACCCATTTTCAAGGTCAAACGAGCCCCGTTGCGAGCATATCCCCATTTCGAAGATTTTCGTATGAAATAGCGAACCATTTTTTGGGTGATCTGGATTCCAACGTCAAAAATGCCAAACTTTTTTGTGGATGTCCTTAAAGACCTTTGCTATGCAACCGGTTGTCCCTCACGGCCAGTCCAACCCATTTTGAAGGTCAAATCAGCCTCGAAGTGAGCATACTACCCATTTTGACGATTTTCGTGTGCTATAGCAAACCATTTTTTGGTTGATCCGGATTCTGATGTCAAAAATTTCAAAATTTTTTGTGGACGTTCGTCAAGACCTTGTATATGTAGACAGTTGTCCATCATATCCACCTCGAACCATTTTCAAGGTCAAACGAGCCCCAAAGTGCGCATACCCCTATTTCGATAATTATCGTGTGCTATAGCAAACAATTTTTTGGGTGATTCAGATTCTGACGTCAAAAATGTCAAATTTTTTTGTGGAGATCCTTCAAGACCTTGGTTGTGCAGCCGGTTGGCCATCATCGACAGCCTGACCTATTTTCAAGGTCAAACGAGCCCCGAAGCGGGCATATCCCCATTTAGACGATTTTCGTGTGCTATATATCAAACCATTTTTTGGGTGATCTGGATTTCGACGTCAAAAATGCCAAACTTTTTTGTGGACGTCCGTAAAGACCTTGTCTATAAATCCGGTTGGCCCTCATGGCCAGTCCGATCCATTTTGAAATTGAAACGAGCCCGGAAGCAAGCATGCCCCACATTTCGACGCTTTTCGTGTGCTATAACAAACCATTTTTTAGTTGATCCAGATTCAGACGTCAAAAATTCCAAATTTTTTTGTGGACGTCCGTCAAGACCTTGTCTATGCAGACAGTTGGCCATCACATCCACTCCAAATCATTTTCAAGGTCAAACGAGCCCTAAAGCGCGCATACCCCTATTTCGACGATTATCGTGTGCTATAGCAAATAATTTTTTTGGGTGATTCAAATTCCAACGTCAAAAATACCAAAAAATTTTGTGGAGGTCCTTCAAGACCTTGGATGTGCAGCCGGTTGTCCATCATCGACAGTCCGACCCATTTCCAAGGTCAAACGAGCCCCGAAGCGCGCATACCCCCATTTAGACGATTTTCGTGTGCTATATAGCAAACCATTCTTTGGGTGATCTAGAATCCGACGCAAAAATGCTAAATTTTACTGTGGACGTCCGTCAAGATCTTAGCTATGCAGCCAGTTGGCCATCACGGCCAGTCCGACCCATTTTCAAGGTCAAACAAGTCCTGAAGCGCTCATACACCTCACTTAGATGATTTTCGTGTGCTATAACAAATCATTTTTTGGGTGATCCAGATTCCGACGTCAAAAATGCAAAATTTTTTTGTGGAGGTTCTTTAAGATCTTGGCTATGCAGCCAGTTGGCCATTACGGCCAATCCGACCCATTTTAAAGGTCAAACAAGCCCCGAAGCGCGCATACCAACATCTAAATGATTTTTGTGTGCTATAGCAAACCATTTTTTGGGTTATCCGGATTCCGATGTCAAAAACGCCAATCTTATTTGTGGACGTCCGTCAAGACCTTAGCTATGCAGCCGGTTGGCCCTCACGGCCAGTCCAACACATTTTGAAGGTCAAACGATCCCTAAAGAGAGCATACCCCCATTTCGATGATTTTCGTTTGCAATAGCAAACCATTTTTTGGGTGATCCGGATTCCGACGTCAAAAATACCAAGTTTTTTTTATGGACGTCCGTCAAGACCTTGGCTATGCAGACAGTTGGACATCACAGCCAGTCCTATCCATTTTCAAGGTCAAACGAGTCCTAAAGCGCATACCCCCCATTTAGACGATTTTCGTGTACTATAGCAAACTATTTTTTGGGTGATCCGGATTACGACGTAAAAAATGCCAAAATTTTTTGTGGACGTCCGTCTAGACTTTGGCTATGCATCCGGTTGGACCTCATGGCCAGTCCAACCCATTTTGAAGGTCAAACATTCCCTAAAGAGAGCATAACCCATTTCGATAATTTTCGTGTGCAATAGCAAACTATTTTTTGGGTGATCCGGATTCCGACGTAAAAAATGCCAAAATTTTTTATGGACGTCCGTGAAGACCTTGGCTATGGAGACAGGTTTTCATCACGGCCAGTCCGACCCATTTTCAAGGTCAAACGAGTCCTTAAGCGCATACCCCCCCATTTAGACGATTTTCGTGTGCTATCATTTTTTGGGTGATCCGGAATCCGACGTAAGAAATGCCAAAATTTTTCGTGGACGTCCGTATAGACCTTGGCTATGCATCCAGTTGGAACTCATGGACAGTACAACCCATTTCAAGGTCAAACAAGCCCCGAAGCGCGCATACCCCCTATTTAGACGATTTTTGTGTGCTATAGCAAACCATTTTTAGGGTGATCCGAATTTCGACGTCAAAAATTCCAATTTTTTTTGTGAACGTCCGTCAATACCTTGGCTATGCAACCAGTTTTCCATCATGAAGTCCGACCAATTTTCAAGGTCAAAAGAGTCTCGAAGTGCGCATACACCTCTATTTAGATGATTTTCATGTGCTATAGCAAACCATTTTTAGGGTGATCTGGATTCAGACATCAAAAATTCCAAGTTTTTTTTGGATGTGCGTCAAGACCTTGTCTATGTATCCAATTGTCCCTCAAAGCCAGTCCGACCAATTTTCAAGGTCAAACGAGCCCCGACGCGCATACCCCCCATTTAGATGATTTTCGTATGCTATAACAAACCATTTTTTGGGTTATCCGGATTCCAAAATCAAAAATGCCAAACATTTTTGTGAACGTCGGTCAAGACCTTGGTATGCATTCAGTTGGCCTTCAAGGCCATTCCGACCCATTTTAAAGGTCAAACAAGCCCCGAAGCGCGCATACCCCCATCTCGACGATATTCGTGTGCTATAACAAAATTAATTTTTAGGGTGATCCGGATTCCGACGTCAAAAATGTCAAACTTTTTTGTGGATGTTCGTCAAGACCTTGGATATGCATCCAGTGGGCCTTCCCTGCCATTCAGACCTATATTAAAGGTCAAACAAGCCCCGAAGCGAGCATACCCCCATCTCGACTTTTTTCTTGTGCTATAGCAAACCATTTTTTGGGTTATCCAGATTCCGACGTAAAAAAATGACAAACTTTTATGTGGACGTCCATCAAGACCTTTTCTATGCATCCGGTTGTTCTTCACAGCCAGTCCGACCCATTTTGAAGGTCAAACGAGTCCTGAAGCGAGCATACCCCCATTTCAACGATTTTCGTGTGCAATAGCAAACCATTTTTGGGTGATCCGGATTCCGATGTCAAAAATGCCAAAATTTTTTGTGGACGTCCGTCAAGACCCTGTCTATGCAGCCAGTTGGACATCACAGCCAGTCCGACCCATTTTCAAGGTCAAACGAGCCCTGAAGCGCATTCCCCCCATTTAGACGATTTTCATGTACTATAGAAAATAAATTTTTCGGTGATTCGAATTTCGACGTAAAAAATGCAATACTTTTTTGTGGACATCCGTCAAGAGCTTGGATATGCAACGGGTTGTGACTCACGGCCAGTACGACCCATTTTTAAGGTCAAACGAGCCCCGAAGCGAGCATACCCCCCATTTCGACAATTTTCATGTGCTATAGCAAACCATTTTTTAGGTGATCTGGATTCCGACGTCAAAAATGCCAAAAAATTTTTAAGACGTCCGTCAAGACCTTGTCTATGCATCCGGTTGTCACTCACGGCCAGTTTAACCCATTTTAAAGGTCAAACAAGCCTCGAAGAGAGCATACCTCAATTTCAATGATTTTCGCGCGCAATAGCAAACCATTTTTTGGGTGATCCAGATTTCGACGTCAAAAATGCAAAACAATTTTGTGGACGTCTGTCAAGACCTTGGATATGCATCCACTTGGCCATCACGGCCAATCCGACCCATTTTCAAGGTCAAACGAGCCCCGAAGCACGCATACCCCCTATTAGACGATTTTTGTGTGCTATAGCAAACTATTTTTTGGGTGATCCGGATTCCAATGTCAAAAGTGCCAAAATTGTTTGTGGATGTCCGTCAAGACTTTGGCTATGCATCCAGTTGGCCTTCACGGCCATTCGGACCCATTTTAAAGGTCAAATAAGCCCTGAAGCGCGCATACCCCCATCTCGATGTTATTCGTGTGCTATAGCAAATTATTTTTTGGGTTATCCTGATTCAGACGTCAAAAATGCCAAACTTTTTTGTGGACGTCTGTCAATACCTTGTCTATGCAGCTGGTTGGCCCTCACGGCCAGTACGATCCATTTTGAAGGTCAAACGAGCCCCGAAGCGAGCATACCCCCCTCTCGACGATTTTCGTGTGCTATAGCAAACCATTTTTTGGGTTATTCGGATTCCGACATCAAAACTGACAAAATTTTTTTTGGACATCCGTCAAGACCTTGTCTATGCAGCCAGTTGTTCCTCACAGCCAGTACGACCTATTTTGAAGGTCAAACGAGTACCGAAGCGAGTATACCCCCCTTTCGACGATTTTCGTGTGAAATAGCAAACCATTTTTGGGTGATCCAGATTCCGATGTCAAAAATGCCAAAATTTTTTGTGGACGTCCATCAAGACCCTGTCTATGCAGCCAGTTGGACATCACAGCCAGTCTGACCCATTTTCACGGTCAAACGAGTCCTGAAGCGCATACCCCCTATTTATACGATTTTCGTTTACTATAGAAAATAAATTTTTGGTGATCCGGATTCCGACGTCAAAAATGCCAAATTTTTTTGTGGACATCCGTCAAGACCTTTGATATTTAGCCGCTTGTTCCTCACGGCCAGTGCGACCCATTTTAAAGGTTAAACGAGCCCCGAAGCGCGCACACCCACTATTTAGACGATTTTCGTAAGTAATAGCAAACCATTTTTTAGGTTATCCGGATTCTGACGTTAAAAATACCAAAAATTTTTGTGGACGTCCGTCAAGACCTTGTCTATGAAGCCAGTTGGACCTCGCGGCCATTCCGACCCATTTTGAAGGTCAAACGAGCCCCGAAGCGAGCATACCCCCATTTCGACAATTTTCGTGGGCTATAGCAAACCATTTTTTAGGTGATATGGATTACGACGTCAAAAATGTCAAATTTTTTTGTGGACGTCCGTCAAGACATTGGCTATGCAGCCGGTTGTCTCTCACGGACAGTCCGACCCATTTTGAATGTCAAACAAGCCCCGAAGCGAGCATACCCCCATTTTAACAATTTTCGCGTACAATAGCAAACCATTTTTTGGGTGATCCGGATTCTGATGTCAAAAATGCCAAAAAATTTTGTGGACGTCCGTCAAGACCTTGGCTATGCATCCAGTTGGCCATTACGGCCAATCCGACCCATTTTCTAGGTCAAACGAGCCCCGAAGCACGCATACCCCCCATTTAGACGATTTTTGTGTGATATCGCAAACCATTTTTTGGGTGATCGGGATTTCAACATCAAAAATGCCAAAATTCTTTGTGGATGTCCATCAAGACCTTTTCTATGAATCTGGTTGGACTTCACGACCATTCCAACCCTTTTTAAAGGTCAAACAAGCCTCAAAGCGTGCATACCCCCCTATTTAGACGATTTTCATGTGCTATATTAAACTATTTTTAGAGTGATCTAGATGCCGACGTTAAAAATGCCAAAATATTTTGCGGACGTCCTTCTAGACCTTGGATATGCATCCGGTTGTCCCTCAGAGCTACTCCGACCATTTTTCAAGGTCAAACAAACCCCGAAGCACGAATACCCCCATTTAGACGATTTTTGTGTGCTATAGTAAACCATTTTTTGGGTGATCCGGATTCCAACGTCAAAAATGCCAAAATTCTTTGTTGATGTCCCTCAAGACCTTTTCCATGCATCAGGTTGGCCTTCATGGCCATTCTGACCCATTTTAAAGGTCATACAAGCCCCGAAGCGCGCATACCTCCATCTCGATAATTTTCGTGTGTTATAGCAAATCATTTTTTGGGTGATACGAATTCCGACGTCAAAAATGCCAAGCTTTTTTGTGGACATCCGTCAAGATCTTGTCTATACATCCGATTGTACCTCACGTCCAGTTCGACCCATTTTGAAGGTCAAACGAGCCCCGAAGTGAGCATACCCCCATTTCAACTATTTTCGTGTGCTGCAAACCATTTTTTGAATAATCCAATTCCGACTTCAAAAATTCCAAATTTTTTTTGGACGTCCGTCAAGACCTTCGTTATGCATCCAGTTGGCCATCACTTCCACTCCGAACCATTTTCAAGGTCAAACAATCCTCAAAGCGCGCATACCCCTGTTTCGACGATTTTCGTGTGCTATAACAAACAATTTTTTGGGTGATCCGGATTCCGACGTCAAAAATGTCAAATTTTTTTGTGGAGGTCCTTAAATACCTTGGCTATGCAGCCGGTTGGCCCTCTCGGCCAGTCCGACCCATTTTGAAGGACAAACGAGCCCCGAAGCGAGCATATCCCCCATTTCGACGATTTTCGTGTGATGTAGCAAACAATTTTTTGGGTGATCCGAATTCCGACGTCAAAAATGCCAAATGCTTTTGTGGACATCCATCAAGACCTTGGATTTGTAACTGTTTGGCCTTCACGGACATTCTGACCTATTTTAAAGGTCAAACAAGCCCCGAAGCGAGCATATCCCCCATTTCGACGATTTTCATGTGTTATAGCAAACAATTTTTTGAGTTATCCGAATTCCGACATAAAAAATGCCAAATTTTTTTGTAGACATCCATCAAGGCCTTGGCTATGCATCCGTTTGGCCTTCACGGCCATTCCGACCAATTTTAAAGGTCAAACAAGCCCTGAAGCGCGCATACCCCCATCTCGACGATTTTCATGTGCTAAATCAAACATTTTTTTGGTTATCCGAATTCAGACGCAAAAAATTTCAAATTTTTTTGTGGACGTCCGTCAATACCTTGGCTATGAATCAAGGTTGCCATCACGTCCAGTCCGAACCATTTTCAAGATCAAACGAGCCTCAAAGCGCATACCCCTATTTCGACGATTTTTGTATGCTATAGCAAATAATTTTTCGGGTGATCCGGATACCGACAAAAAAAATGCCAAATATTTTTGTGGACGTCGTTTAAGACCTTGTATATGCAGTAAGTTAGCTCTAATGGGCTGTCTGATCCATTTTCAAGGTCAAACGAGCCCCGACGCGCGCATACCCCAATTAAGACGATTTTTTCGTTCTATAGCAAACCATTTTTTGGGTTATCCGGATTACGACGTCAAAAATGCCAAAAATTTTTGTGGACGTTCGTAAAGACCTTGTCTATTCATCCGGTTATCCCTCACGGCCATTCCGACCCATTTGAAAGGTCAAACGAGCCCCGAAGTGTGCATACCCCCATTTAGATAACTTTCGTGTGCTATAGCTAACCATTTTTTAGGTGATCCGGTTCTCGACATCAAAAGTTCCAAAAAATTTTGAGGACGTCCGTCAAGACCTTGTTAATGCAGCCGGTTGGCCCTCATGGCCAGTCCGACCAATTTTCAAGGTCAAAGAATCCCCGAAGCGCACATACCCCCCATTTAGACGATTTTCGTGTGCTATATCAAACCATTTTTTGGGTTATCCAGATTCTGATGTCAATAATTCCAAAAAATATTGTGAAGGTCTGTCAAAACCTTGTCTATGCATCCGATTGTCTCTCCCAGTCCGACCCATTTTCAAGTTCAAACGAGCCCCGAAGCGCGCATACCCCCTATTTAGTCAATTTTCATATGCTATAGCAAACCTTTTTTTGGGTGATCTGGATTCCGGCGTCAAAAATGTCATAAATTTTTGTGGACGTCCATCAAAACCTTGGCTATGCAGCCGGTTGGACCTCACCGCCAGTCCGACCAATTTTTAAGGTCAAACGAGCCCCGTAGCACACATACCCCCAATACGGCGATTTTCAAGTGCTATAGCAAACCATTTTTTGGGTGATGTGGACTCCAACGTCAAAAACACCAAAATTTTTAATTGGCGTCTGTCAAGACCTTGTATATGAAGCCGGTTGGACCTCATGGCTGGTCCGACCCATTTTCAAGGTCAAACGAGCCCCGAAGAGCGCATACCCCCCTTGGCTATAGCAAACCATTTTTTGAGTGATCTGTATTCCGACGTCAAAAATGCCAAAAAAATTTGTGAATGTCCGTCAAGACTTTGTATATGCAGCCAATTGGCCCTCACGGCCTGTCCGACCCATTTTCAAGGTCAAACAAGCCCCGAAAAGCGCATTCCCCATTTTGATGATTTTTGTGTGCTATAGCAAACCATTTTTTTGGTTAATCGGATTCCGATGTCAAAAATGCCAAAATTTATGTGGATATGCATCCGGTTGGATCCCACTTCCATTCTGACCCATTTTCAAGGTCAAACGAGCTCCGAAGCGCGCATACCCCCCATTTCAATGATTTTTGTGTCCTATAGGAAATCATTTTTTTGTGATCCGGATTTTGACGTCAACAATGCAAAAAAAATTTGTGGTCTTCCGTCAAGACCCTGGCTGTGAATCTGGTGTTCCTCATGGCCAGTATGACCCATTTCAAGGTTAAACAAGTCTAGAAGCACGCATACCCTTTTCGACTATTTTCATGTGCTATAACAAACCATTTTTTTGGGTGATCGGGAATACGACGTCAAAAATGTCAAAAAATTTTATGCACGTCCTCCAAGAACTTGGATTTCCATCCAGTTATCCCTCACAGTCAGTCTGACCCATTTTAAAGGTCAAACGAGCCCAAAAGCGCGCATACCCCCATTTAGACGATTTTTGTGAGATATATAGCAAAATCGTTTAGGGTGATCTAGATTACGACGTCAAGATTGCCATATTTGTTTGTGGACATCTGTCAAGACCTTGGATATGCAGCGGGTTGACCCTCACGGCCAGTCTGACCCATTTTCAAGGTCAAACGAGCCCCAAAGCACACATACCCTCCATTTCAATGATTTTCGTGTGGTATAGCAAACCATTTTTTGGGTGATCCGATTCCGACGTAAAAAGTTGCCAAAATTTGTGGACTTCCCTCAAGACCTTGGATATGCATCCCGTTGTCCCTCAAGGCAAGCTCGACCCATTTTCATGATCAAACAAGCCACGAAGCGCGCATACCCCCCATTTTGACGATATTTGTGTAATATATAGGAAACCATTTTTAGGGTGATCCAGATTCGGATGTTAAAATGGAAAAAATTTTGTGGACGTCTTTAAAGACGTTGGCTATGTATCTGGTTGGCCCTTACGGCCAGTGTGACCCATTTTCAAGGTCAAATAAGCTCCGAAGCGCGCATAACCCCTATTTAAATGATTTTTGTGTGATATACCAAACCATTTTTTCGGTGATCCAAATTCCAGCGTCAAAAATGCCAAAATTTTTTGTGAACATCTGTCAAGACCTTCGTTATGCAGTCGGTTGACCCTCACGGCCAGTACGACCCATTTTTAAGGTAAAACGCGCCCCGAAGCGCACATACCCATCATTTAGATGATTTTCGTGTGATATAGCAAACCTTTTTTTGGGTGAACCAGATTCCGACGTCAAAAATTCTAAAATCTTTTTTAGACGTCCATATAGACCTTGGGTATGCAACCGGTTGTCCCTCACGGCCAGTCTGACCCAATTTCAAGGTCAAACGAGCTACGAAGCGCGCATACCTCCCAGTTGGACGATTTTCGTGTAGCAAACCATTTTATGGGTGATCCGGATTTTGACATAAAAAAAGCAATTGTTTTTTGTAAACGTTCGTGAAGACCTTGGATATGCAGCCAGTTGGCCCTCACAGCCAATATGACCCATTTTCAAGGTGAAACGAGCCCCGAAGCGCGCATACCCCCCATTTCGACAATTTTCTTGTGCTATAGCAAACCATTTTTTGGGTAATCCAGATTCCGACGTCAAAAAATACCAAAAATTTTTGTGGTCGATCATTAAAACATTGTCTATGCATCCGATTGTCCCTCATGGCCAGTTCGACCCATTTTCAAGGTCAAACGAGTCCCGAAGCGCGCATACCCCCATTTGGACGATTTTCGTGTGCTATAGCAAATCATTTTTTGGGTGATTTGGATTCCAATAACAAAAATGCCAAAAAATTTTGTGGAAGTCTGTAAGGACTTTGGCTATGCATCCAGTTGGCCCTCAGGGCCAGTCCGATCCATTTTCAAGGTCAAACGAGCCCTGAAGCCCTCATACCCCCATTTTGATGATTTTCATGTGCTATAGTAGAACATTATTTGGGTGATCCGGATTCCGATGTCAAAAATGCCAAAAAAATTTATTGACGTCCGTCAAGACATTGTCTATGAAGTCGTTTGGACCTCACGGCCAGTTCGACCCATTTTCAAGGTCAAACGAGCCCCGCAGCGCGCATACCCCCCATTTAGATGATTTTCATGTGCTATAGCAAACCTTTTTTGGGTGATCCGGATTCCAATGTTAAAAATGCCTAAAGTTTTTTTGGACGTCTGTCGGGATCTTGGATATGCAGCCGGATGGCCCTCACGGCCAGTCCGACCCATTTTAAAGGTCAAACGAGCCCTGAAGCGCGCATGTCCCCCATTTTGGCGATTTTCGTGTGCTATAGCAAACCATTTTTTGGGTGATCCCTATTCCGACATCCAAAATGCTAAAATATTTTGTGGAAGTCCCTCAAAACCTTTGCTATGCATCCCGTTGTCCCTCAAGGCTAGTACGACCCATTTTCAAGGTCAAACAAGCCTTGTAGCGCGCATACCGGCCATTTTGACGATTTTTGTGTGCGATATAGCAAATCATATTTTGGGTGATTCGGATTCCAACGTCAAAAATGAAAAAAAAATTGTGAACGTCCATGAAGACCTTGGCTATGCATCTCGTTGTCCCTCACGGCCAGTCCGACCTATTTTAAAGGTCAAACGAGTCCCGATGCTTGCATACCCCCTATTTCAACGATTTTCGTGTGCTATAACAAACCATTTTTGTGTGTTCTAGATTCCAATGTCAAAAATGCCAAAAAAAAATTAGATGTCCGTCAAGACCTTGGATATGCAGCCGGTTGGACATAATGTTCAGTCCGAGCCATTTTCAAGGTGAAACGATCCCCGAAACGCGCATACCCCCATTTAGACAATTTTCGTGTGTTATAGCAAACCATTTTTTGGTTGATCTGAATTCCGACGTCAAAAATTTCAAAATTTTTTCTGGACGTCCCTCTAGACATTGGCTATGCTTCCGGTTGGCTCTCAGAGCCAGTCTAGCAAATATTTCAAGGTATAACAAGCTCCGAAGCACGCATACCCCCCATTTAGACGATTTTCGTGTACTATAGCAAACCATTTTATGGGTGATACGGATTTCGACATCAAAAATTCTAAAAATTTTTGTGGATGTCTGTCAAGACCTTGTCTACGCATTTGGTTGTCCCTCACGGCCAATCTAACCCATTTTCAAGGTCAAACGAGCACTGAAGCGTGCATACCCTCTATTTCGGTGATTTTCATATGCTATAACAAACTATTTTTGGGTGATCCAGATTTCGACGTCAAAAATTCAAAAACTCTTTGTGGACGTCCATCAAGACCTTGTCTATGCATCCGGTTGGCCCTCACGGCCATTTTGACCAATTTTTAAGGTCAAACGAGCCTTGAAGCGCGCATACCCCCCATTTAGACGATTTCTGTGTGCTGTAGCAAACCATTTTTTAAGTGATCCGGATTTCGACATGAAAAGTTCCAAAACTTTTTGTGAACGTACCTCTGGACCTTGGATATGCAGTCGGTTTGCCCTCAGATCCAGTCTGACCCAAATTTCAAGGTAAAACAAGCTCCGAAGAGCGACCCCCCATTTAGACGATTTTCGTGTGCTATAGCAAACAATTTTTTGGGTGATCCAGATTCTGATGTAAAAATTCTAAATTTTTTTGTGGATGTCTATCAAGACCTTGTCTGCGCATTTGGTTGGCCCTCACGGCCAATCTAACCCATTTTCAAGGTCAAACGAGCCCTGAAGCGTGCATACCCTCCATTTCAGTATTTTTCGTATGCTATAGCAAACCATTTTTTGGGTGATCCAGATCCCGATGTTAAAAATTCAAAAAAAAAAATTTGGACGTCCATCAAGACCTTGGCTATGCATTCGCTTGTCCCTCACGGCCAGTTCGACCAATTTTCAAGGTCAAACGAGCCTCGAAGCGCGCATACCCCTCATTTAGACGATTTTCGTGTGCTATAGCAAACCTGTTTTGGGTGATCCGAATTCCGACGTCAAAAATGCCAAATTTTTTTAATAAAGTCTTTCAAGAACTTAACTATGCATCCGATTGGCCCTCACGGCCAGTCCAACCCATTTTTAAGGTCAAACAAGCCTCGAAGCGCGCAGACCCCCCCGTTAGACGATTTTTGTGGGCTATAGCAAACCATTTTTTGGGTGATCCAGATTCAGACGTCAAAAATTCCAAAAACATTTTTGTACATCCATCAAGACCTTGGCTATGCAACCATTTGGATCTCACAGCCAGTCCGACCCAATTTCAAGGTCAGATGAGCCTCGAAGCGCGCATACCCCCCATTTAGACAATTTTCATTTGCTATAGCAAACCATATTTTGGGTGATCAGGATTCCGGCGTCAAAAATATCAAAAATTTTTGTGGACGTCTTTCAAGACCTTGTCTATGCAGCCGGTTGGACCTCAGGTCCAGTCCGACCCATTTTCAAGGTCAAACAAGACCCGTATCACACATACCCCCCATTTCGACGATTTTCGAGTGCTATAGCAAATGATTTTTTGGGTGATTCGGACTTCGACGTCAACAATGCCAAAATTTTTAATTGACGCTTGTCAAGACCTCGGATATGAAGCGGGTGGACCTCACGGCCAGTCCGACCCATTTTCCAGGTCAAACGAGCCCCGAAGTGCGCATACCCCTTGGCTATAGCAAACCATTTTTTGAGTGATCCGTATTCCGACGTCAAAAATGCCAAAATTTTTTGTGGACGTCCGTCAAGACCTTGTCTATGCATCCTGTTGGCCCTCACAGCCAGTCCGACCCATTTTCAAGGTCAAACAAGCTCCGAAAAGAGCATATCCCCCATTTTGATGATTTTCGTGTGCTATAGCAAACCATTTTTTTGGTGATACGAATTCCGATATCAAAAATGTCAAAATTTTATGTGGACATCCATTAAAACCTTGGCTATGCATCCAGTTGGACCTCACAGCCAATCTGACCTATTTTCAAGGTTAAACGAGCCCCGAAGCGTGCATACCCCCCATTTCAACGATTTTTTGTGTGCTATAGGAAACCATATTTTTTGGTGATCCGGATTTCAACGTCAACAATGAAATTTTTTTTGGTGGACATCCGTATAGACCATGGCTATGCATCCGATTGGCCCTCACGGCCAGTCCGACCCATTTTCAAGGTCAAACAAGTCTTGAAGCGTGCATACCTTTTTTGACTATTTTCATGTGCTATAGCAAACTATTTATTGGGTGATCGGGAATACGCCGTCAAAAATGCCAAAAATATTTGTGCACGTCCTTCAAGACCTTCGATTTGTATCCGGTTAGCCCTCACAGTTAGTCTGACCCATTTTCAAGGTCAAACAAGCCTTGAAGCGCGCATACCCCCCATTTAGAAGATTTTCGTGAGCTATAGCAAACTTTTTTTGGGTGATCTGGATTCCGACGTCAAAATTGCCAATTTTTTTTGGATATCTGTCAAGACCTTGGATATGCAGAGGTTTGACCCTCACGGCCAGTCCAAACCATTTTCAAGGTCAAGCGAGCCCCGAAGCGCACATACCCCCCATTTCGACAATTTTCATGTGCTATAGAAAACCATTTTTTGGTTGATCCGGATTCTGAAGTAAAAAATGCCAAAATTTGAGGACGTCCCTCAAGACCTTAGATATGCATCCGGTTGTCCTCAAGGTCAGCTCGACCCATTTTAAAAATCAAACAAGCCACAAAGTACGCATAACCCCCTATTTAAACGATTTTCGTGTGATATAGCAAACCATTTTTTGGGTGATCCGGATTCCGGCGTCAAAAGTGCCAAATTTTTTTGTGAACGTCCTTAAAGACCTTGTCTATGAAGCCGCTTGTCCCTCACGGCCAGTCCGAAATATTTTTAAGGTCAAATGAGCTATGAAGTACGCATACCCCCATTTCGACGATTTTCGTGTGTTATAGCAAACCATTTTTTGCGTGATCCGGATTCCGACGTCAAAAATGCCAAATTTTTTTGTGGACATCCATCAAGACCTTGTCTATGCAGTCGGTTGACCCTCACGACCAGTCCAACCCATTTTCTATGTCAAACAAGAACCGAAGTGCGCATACCCCTAATTTAGACAATTTTCGTGTACTATACCACACCATTTTTTTGTGATTCGAATTTTGACGTCAAAATGCCGAAATATTTTGTGGACGTCTATCAAGACCTTGTCTATGCAGTCAGTTGGCCCTCACGGCAAGTCCGACCCATTTTAAAGATCAAACAAGCCTCGAAGTACGCACACCCCCCATTTTAACGATTTTCGTCTGCTGTGGCACACCATTTTTTTGGTTGTCTGGATTCCGACGTCAAAATTGTCAAAATATTTTGTGGACGTCCATCAAGACCATGGCTATGCTGTCGGATGACACTCACAGCCAATCCGACGAATTTTCAAGGTAAATATGAGTCCCAAAGCGTGCATACCCCCAATTTCGAAGATTTTCATGTGCTATAGCACTCCCATTTTTTGGTGACCCAGATTCCGACATCAAAAATGTCAAACTTTTTCAAGGTTAAATGAGCTCTGAAGAGCGATACCCCCAATTTTGACGATTTTCGTGAGCTATATCACACCATTTTTCGGTGGTCTGGACTCCATTGTCAAAATTATTGAAATTTTTTTTGGACATCCTTCAAGACATTGGCTAAGCATCCGGATGGACCTCACGGCAAGTTTGACCCATTTTCACGGTCAAAACGATTCCCGAAGCGCACATACCCTCTAATTCGATGATTTTCATGTGCTATAGCACACCCATTTTTCGGGATCAAGATTTCGATGTGAAAAATGCTGAAATTTTTTGTCGACATCCATGAAGACCTTGGTTATGCAGTCGGATGGCCATCACGGCCAATCCGACCCATTTTAAAGGTTAAACAAGCCCCGAGGTGCGCATGCCCCCCCCCCCATTTCAATGATTTTCATGTGCTATAGCACACCAATTTTTTTGTGATCCGGATTCCAATGTCAAAAATGCTAAAAATTTTGGTGGATGTTCGTCAAGACCTTGGCTATGCATCCATTTGTCCCTCACAACTAGTCTCACCCATTTTCAAGGTCAAACAAGCTCTGAAGAGCGCATATCCCCAGTTTATATGATTTTCATGTGCTATAGCACATCATTTTTTTGGTGAACCGGATTCCGACATCAAAATGCAACAATCTTTTGTGGACGTATGTCAAGACCTTAGAAATGCAGCCGGTTGGACCTCACAGAAAATACGACCTATTTTAAAGGTCAAACGATACCGAAGTGTGATTACCCATCATTTCGATGATTTTCGTGTGCTATAGCACATCATTTTTTTGTTGATCTAGATTTGACATCAAAATGCCAAAATTTGTTGTGGATGTCCTTCAAGACCTTGTCTATTCAGCCGATTGGACCTCATGCCAAGTCAAATTTATTTTTAAGGTCAAACGAATCCCGAAGCCTGCATACCCATCATTTCAATGATTTTTGTGTGCTATTATTGTACACCATTTTTTTGGTGATCCGGATTCCGATGTCAAAGATATTGAATTTTTTTTAGACGTTTGTCAAGACATTTGCTATGCAGATGGTTGGCCCTCACGGACAGTCCATCCAATTTTTTTAGGTCAAACGAGCCCCGAAGCATGCATACTTTCAATTTCGATGATTTTCGTATGCTATATCACACTATATTTTTGGAGATCTGGATTGCAACGTCAAAAATGCCAAAAGTTTTTGTGGACGTTCGTCAAGACCTTGTCTATACAGACGGTTGACCTTCATGTCCAAAACATCCCATTTGAAGGTCAAACGAGCTCCGAAGCGCACAGACCCCCCATTTCAATGATTTTCGTGTGCTATAGCACACAATATATTTTGGGATTCGGATTCTAATGTCAGAAATGTCAAAAATTTTTGTGGACGTCCATCAAGACTTTTGTTATGCAGTTGGTTGGTCCTCACGGCCAATCCAATGCATTTTCAAGGTTAAACAAGCCCCGAAGCGCGCAAACCCCTCACTTTGACGATTTTACTGTGATATAGCACACCATATTTTTGGAGATCCGAAATCCGATGTTAAAAATGCTAAAATTTTTTGTGGGTATTTGTCAAGACATTCGTTATGCATTAGGTTGGCCCTCACGGTCATTCCGACCTATTTTAAAGGTCTAAAGAGCCCCGCAGCGCACACACCACTTATTTTGACGATTTTTGTGTGTTATAGCACACCATTTTTTGGTGTTCTTGATTCAAACGTCCAAAATGCCAAAAATTTTTGTGGACGTCCGTCAAGACCTTGGCTATGAAGCTGGTTGTCCCTCAGGGCCAATCGACCTATTTTAAAGGTCAAACGAGCCTTGAAGTGCACATACCCCCATTTCGACAATTTTCATGTGCTATAACACACTATTTTTTTGGTGATCCAAATTTCGACGTTTTCGCACTACCCTTTGTTTTCTATAAATTGAGGGATTTTCTATCATTTTAAAAATAGAATTTAGGGATTTCTTCTTCTACTACTAAGTCTAGTATTCTAAGTATACTTTTCTACCGTTGAGTGACTCACTAACACTAGCGTTTTGGGTATGAATAAACTGGTGATTGAGATCATTCAATTCTTAGAGGGGAATAATTTCCTTAAAGGGACACTATGCGTTCAGTGGGCTTGATCTTTTTTCTGTTTTTTTTTATTCTGATAAATGTTACAAATTTTAGTTTTGTGAATTAATTTATGTTCTTCTATTCTTTTGTTCTTTACTGGTTCCTTAAACTTTGGTAGCTTCGTGTTTCTGCAAAGTTTGTTGGAATCAATATGATTCTTTAGGCATAGATTAACAACAGTTCTTCTTTAACAAAAATATTTCGTATATTTTTTCTAATCTGTTTCTGATTCTAGTTTCGTTACTAGTTTTAATTTCTAGTTGTGAAAATGTTTTAGTACAATAATGCACTAATCATGCAAAAACATGAGTTAAAGAGGATATTTAGTTAGAAATGATGCATTATGTCTTTTTAGTATCATTGCTACAATAAGCACAACATAATTCACATACATCATATAGACATTGATATCGATCATAACAATACTTGAAGCCATTTTGTCACATTTAAGGCACATTCATTTAAGCACAATTTAAACATAAGAACCATCACCTAAGAAAGCATCCAAATCTCACTAGTGAAATGTGTAAGTAGCATCCCATAGTACTACTCACACCAAGTGACCCTAGGAAGTCACCCTAGACTTAGGCACATCTCTTTCAATAACATACCACACATGTATTTAACCTTAGACATAAGATCAACATGCTTCATTAATGGTAACATAAGAACTCTTTTATTCATTAAATCTTATTCATAACTCATTTAGTTCATCTCATAGGTAAACCACCCTCACAACCCCTCCACAGGCTTACTTGTGCAATGTACACATTGAGTCTCTTATGACACATCCGAAAATTACCATGACCTATAATAAAGCTTAATATGTTGAATAATGATGGTTTTAGGTCTAAATAAGTGTAACTAACTTGTTTGAGATGTTTCGGAGCCATAACATCAAAGAAAGGCCTTAACTTTCGAAAACTAGTGAAATTTAACTAGTTGACGCCCCTATGTTTGGTGAAGGTTTAGGAGAGTAAAATAAAGTCTAAAACTTGTAAAAACACTTTGAATAGGTAGAGTGTAGTATATAGAGTCTAAACATCCGATAACGACTACCCAAGACCACTGGAAGGGTCCTCGGGGAGGACCCAAACATGGGTGGGCAGGCTGTCTGGCAGCCTGCGAACAAGCAGGATTAAAGGAACAGGTTGCGATGCAAGTTCCTCACGAGGTGTTCTGCCTCAAGATGTGGGGTCATCCTCGCGACATGCACCCCAATGCCTCAACCAAAAATTTAAGAAAAATGACGGGATGTTGGCCCCCGATGCACAACTACTTTCCAGATATCGTAAAAGTCATATTTTGGGTATTTTGACTTCACAAATAAATCCATTTAAGTGATGAGTCTTTTGGGTAATTTAATGGGTGACTATATAATGTCATGGGGTCAGTTTTAGGTCAATTTTATCACTCAAATCAAGTCCCAAAATTTGAAATAAAAAATCTCTCTCTCTCTTAAATTCTCTCCTCCTCCAAAAACTCCATTGAAGGCCATTAGATATCCAAGAAGAACGATGACGTCGGTTACGTTTAGGGGGTAAACCCGGATGTGACATTTTTGAAAGAAAGGGAAGCTTTGTCCTCATTTGTGGGCAATTATGAATTTTTTAAGCGAGTTGGGAGTGGTTTGCCTAGGTTGAAATGGCAAATGAGGTGATAATTGATTCATTCGGTATCCATGTTTCGAGTGCTTAAGAAAGTGTATAGGGACCAGTTTCCATTATCCGGTAGAAGGTTTTCTGGTAAAATAGGATCTTTTTAGTAGAGGTCCCAGTGAGATCTTGGACTGCCAAGTAAGAATCGGAGGAATAAGGAGGTTGACCTCGTAAAAGTTCTAGGGGGAACACTTGTAGAGAGTGCAACATTGGAGGCCAAGGCCGACATGGAAGACCCGCGATCCTCATCGTTTTCCCCTTACTCCTACCTAAGATTAAGGTTAGAAATATATTATATGAATATTTATGAATTAATTTTGGAACTTATCAGTTTTCGTAATATGTGCAATAATATAGTAGAAATTCATGCCTAAGTTAAGTTTTGTCTTTACATTGAAATTATGTTTCTTATGTGGCTTTATTGAGTGTGTTGTGGTATATGTGTTCATGGGAAAATTATAGAGCAAATTGATTATTGTTTTGATAAGACTCAGCATTGTCAAAATCTTAATGTCATATTGAGCTCATATGGAAATGGAAGAGGTAGTACCTCTTATTGATAGAAAAGTTGAGCTTTTGTTATAAGCTGTAAAAAGTAAGTTCCTACTTGTTGCGCCATGTTATGGCCGAAAGGAGTGTTGATATTTTCTCCTATGAGATATTCATTCTATTGTATTGTGGTTGGTGGCTGCTAGTCTTGGCCTTTTCTTCCTATAAAAGACAAAGGTTTAGAGTGTCATTTGGGACGATGACCTGAAGGGAGGATTATAGGAGTATTGACACACCAAAAATTTCCTAATTGAACTATAATAGAGCTGTAATTAGTTTGAATAATGTTGTGTAGGTCTAAATAAGTGTAACTAACTTGTTTGAGAAGTTTCGGAGCCATAACATTAAAGAAAGGCCTTAACGTTCGGAAACCGAAGAAATTTAACTAGTTGACGTCCTTATGTTTGGTGAAGGTTTCGGAGGATAAAATAAAGTCTAAAACTTGTATAAAGATTTTGGATAGATAGAGTGTAGTATAGAGAGTCTAAAAGTCCAATAACAACCCCCCAAGGACCACTGAAGGGGTCCGTGGGGAGAACCCAAACATGGGTGGGCAGGCTGCCTGGCAGCCTGCAGGCAGGATTAAAAGAACATGTCGCGATGCACGTTCCTCACGAGGTGTTCTACATCAAGATGTGAGGGGAAGACACATGAACCTCAATGCCTCAACCAAAAATTTAAGAAAAATGACGGGATTTTGGCCCCGCGATGCACAGCTACACTTCCCAGATATCGTAAAAGTCATATTTTGGGTATTTTGACTTCACAAATAAATCCATTTAAGTGATGGGTCTTTTGGGTAATTTAATGGGTGACTATATAATGTCATGGGGTCAGTTTTAGGTCAATTTTATCACTCAAATAAAGTCCCAAAATTTGGACTCAAAAATCTCTCTCTCTCTCTCAAATTCTCTCCTCCTCCAAAAACTCCATTGAAGGCCATTAGAGAACCAAGAAGAAGATCAAGCCTTCAAGTTTTTCAACCCAATTTCGTGGCTTTGTAACAGCCCGTCTTTACGCGTATGCCTTCTGCTTTTTTTTGTTTTCTATTCTTGTGATAATGCGGCATTATAGTATAGGTGAGGACCCCATGTCCTTTATGATTAGTGTTGGTTTAAAATAACCGGAAAGTGATGTAATCATGTCATGCAGTTTTCAGCGTGTTGACTGTAAGCTATCCGCGGATGTATTAAAATAGAGATAGTAATGGATGAGCTTAAATTAAAAGTTGAAGTTTAAGTTGAAGCAAAAAGATGTAAAAATTAATAAAAATGAATAAATTAATTGAGCTGCTTGCTTGGCTTTATTTAAGAAGCAGTTGCATCACCTACATGGATATTGTTAAAAGGCCCAAGCTTGATGGACCATTATTAGAATTATAGAATGGACTAACTTGAAGCCCACCAAACCATAAAAGAAAATAAAAATGAAAGAGATGCCCTCAGCCAAAATCTTGCCAAGGCCCAATATAGATTAATAACGCCCAAGTTTTTAAAGCAACTAGGTGCATCACCTAGTTTGACCTTTTGAGCTGCTTGATGTGCATAACCAGGTGCATCACCTACTTGACCAATTAATGGCTGAAAATGGACCCCAAAAAGAGGAGGTTCTAGAGGATATTTTTGTGGTCAATAAAGCTCTTTATATATCCAATATGAGCACATATTCTTCACCTATTTTAACACATAAAAAATAAGAATTAACTCCAGCTCTCTCTCTCTCTCTCTTTTCTCTTAAAGATTAAACGAGCAATCTTGAAGTTTTATAGGGTTCTTGAAGAAACCCTCATATCTGCAAATCAAGTTTGAAAGGGAAGCTGAAGTTCTAAAAGAATTCAAGTTATAAGGAGAAGTTGCAGAAATTGAGGTAGGGAATACTCCATTTTTATCTTCCTTATGTTGATTGTGAGTGAGGGAATAGTGGGTGTACTGTCATGAAGACTCACTGGGGTGGTGAGTTTCAATACTTGGTGGTATGATAAAGAATATTTGGCGATTGTTCTATGTGTATTACTGTTGTGGCAGCTGCGTTGATCTTGGGGAAAGGAGGTAAATGTATGTGAGGGACAGAGAATGAGGGGATGTGGGGTGAACACATTATGTTAAGGGTTGTATGGGCTCATTATCTATCAAAGTTAGCTACTGTTTTTACGAAGGCTCATGGTGTGTAGCTGTACTTTAGTTTACCATGACTAAATTGTGATAAAACCAAAAAAGGAGGGGGCGGCCGAATGTGTGTGATAGTATATCAGCAGAGGATAAGGATGTAAGGTACTCAATTCTATTCCCTTTGATGAAATGTTATACTGCGATATTAATACAATGAAGTGAATCCATAAGCCTCTATTCCTGAAAAAAAGAAACATAGTGGCAGCGGACATCTCCAAAAACTAACAAAAATTTTTCCCCTCTCCGTAGTGCCATAGAATTTATTTCATATTGTTCACTATCTTATACTTGTGTATTTCCCACATGTGTTGGTTAGAAAAATGGTATTGCAAAAGCAGTTGGTGAAGCCCCCTCTTGGTTGTTTGAAGTCGATGGTGTCATAAGAAAATAATAATTTACATTATTAAGGGCTTAAGGGACTTAAAATTCGACCCATAAGTAATTAAAAATATTGGATATTATTAAATAATTAATTAAATTTTAATTTACTAAAGGGGCAAAATGGTAATTTAATTTTACTTTGAAGCTTTCCACTTATAATATATACTAGTTCTCGAATACATGCAACGCACGTATATTCATGTTAAGTATTTTTAAGAAATAATATGAATTATACATGCATATGAATTATTGAATTTGAAAGGAAGATTAAATTGTTTTGATTTAACTTCTGAGTCATTCTTTTTTGAATTTAACAAAATAATTAGTTAAAATAGTATTTAGTATATATATATATATCGAATGTGTAACATGACAAGTATTTAAAATCAATATTATCATGCATTGCAACACCACATTAAAACTAATACACTTCAAATTTTTTATTAACACCCTCAAGTATTATAATGTCAGATATAACATTTTTTTTTCTATAGTAATACATGCACATAAATATATTAAAGTGTAAGATGAATTAAAAAATAACACAATATGACACAACAATTACTAACTACTCAAAACATCACCTGATAGGTAAACTACCACGAAAAAATGTGCTTTGGACATTGTTGCCTCAAATATGTAATCGGCTATAGCAATCTCAAGTTTTCAATTGTATGATATAATTGAATATTGAATACACTTATCAAAATTATTGTGACAATCAATTGGAACTGCATCCTTATATCTATTTTTACTGTATGATGATAAAACTTAATTAGAGTACATTGAAAATGTTCTAACTGAGAAAATAAAAGAATCCCACAAATTAAATAATGGATAAATGATATATAAGTATATAGTAAAATATAAACTTACTAATGGCTTGACAGATTCATGAACTTAACATATATTTCATAATTTCAGAAAGTTTTGAAACCGAAATCAAAATATGAATGAGAGGACAATTTTAGGAAAATGAAAAAGCTAGCAATTCCAAAACATTGGGAATATAGGTTGTTGTAATGAGTGAAATTAATATATATCCTATTTAATAGCTTGTGTAACAATTTAAATAATACTACTATAGATTGGTTATTTTGATTTATTAAAATATTTTATTAATTAAAAAGGCTAAAAAAGTAATTCGACTTTGATAATCAAAATTATCGAAAGCCCGATAATATTAACAAAAAAAATAAATATTTAAATAATTTGCAAGAAAATTAAATTAAATTAGATATTTTAATTAAAAAATTTCGCAAGAAGTGGAAAAGTCGATAGCATTTTAATTAAATAATATAATAAATATTTAAATAAAATGTTAAATAACTTTTAATATTTTAATTAAATTAAGGGTTAAAACGTAATTCAAATTGTAACTTTTTTGGGTCCCTTTATAATAATATATGTATATATATAAACTTACATAAAGTTAAAGATAAAATTGAACATCTACTCCTACATGTTATCAAAATAGATAATATTCTTGACGGTTCAAGTCTCATAGCCAAGGGATTATCAAATAATGAATTTCCATGTTCTTAGTATATGAAAAAGAAATCAAGCTCGCATGTAAGTCAGACAAGAAAATTACACTATATATATAATATTAGAATAATTCTATGTATATAAATTACTAGATGTTAAATTCACTCGGCTTTTTCTGTTTTACTTTTTCATATTTTGAATAATCATATAAAAAATTCTGACTCCACCACTGACGTGAATGGCTTGCCAAAGACATAATTAATTACATAGAAGAATGTTGTTTATAATAGTTTAAATTTTTAGATGGAATGATCACATTTACACCTACTTCAAATAGATGGTGGAAACCAAAGATTTATACTGAGCATGGACATGTCAATTTAGAATGCTCCAATTCCATATGTAATTACTGCTGAATTCCTTCATATGATGGAATTCCATTAAAGAAACTGAATAAATGCATACATGTGAGAGAAAGCACAATTGTACTTCTGCTTTGTGCTTTCCACAAAATTTCAGTAGTACTTACTTGGTTTTTAAGTTGTAAGCGAATTTTTTGCTTAGCCGTAGCACCTTCTCAAGAGTTTCTCTCTGTGTGTCACCTGTGTGAATATGAATTGAGAGGAGTGAATAACGATTGAGTCTTTTAATTGTGAATCAAAATATTGAATCATATTGATTGTGTATTATGTCGTTCATTTGTTATAGAATCCTCACCTGATATTTATATAACCATATCCTTGTATTAAGAGTTATAACAATTGATCGATGCAGCATTTTGGAATAAGAGATTGGTATCATCATTTCTAACAGTTCTGTATCTTTGCGTAATTACTTCTTGCTTGTCTGTAACCACATTATATCTGGCAGAACTGCTCTGCTCCACTCCTGAAATTATTTTCTAAGCAAATTAGCCTAGGATTCTTCGAAGATGAACATAAGTTCTTTACATTACTCATACTACTGACATGACTGCACTGATCAGTTAAATTTTACACTCATGCGGCAGCACAAATGTAAGATTATTCCAGCAAGAACAGGTAATGAGTTTAACCTGAATCGAGGCAGAAGAACTGCAGATATATTATATAGCAAAATTACCCTTCTAAAGTTTCTCATTCAGCAGAGTTGAGCTTCAATTTTGAGTACAATAACGAAAATTATCTCCAAGTAAACTCAGTTAAACAAACTCACTTGCTAAGAATTTTCCTCTAAATTTTGCAGCATAAAGTCCGAAACTTAAAGTCTTGACTTCCTGACCTAAAAGCATCTGCTTCTTCAGAAAGAGTAGTTATGTTAGCAGATGGAAAATATTTAGTATGCAATCTAACAATCAGAATCCCGAATACAGAAGCATACCTGAATATCGAGTTCAGTGGATATAATTCTTCATTGAAGATATGTATTCTTAGTAATAATATCCGTCATATCCATATGAAGGGGGCAATAACCTGGTCTATGATCCGAGAATCTGGACTCTTCATGAACATAAGATATTTGATATAGGCCATGACCATACCATAATATGCGATCACAACTTCATCCACAAGTCATAAGTTTTAGCTATTCAAACTATGTAACATGAACAGATATGATAACCCTGCGAACGAAAAGGAGGGATTGGGCGTAATGCACATAAAAACCACAATGGTCTTGCGTTAGAAGTATTACAAGTAGGGGTTCTTCATTTCTACTTTGGGTGTGTGTCCTTCTCCTGCTATCTGTCTGAATTACTTGAGAGTACTTGTAGTGGAGAGAAGATTATGAATCCGACTTCCCGAGCGCAAAGCCTATGTTCGGACCAGAAAACAAGGGACAAGAACCAACTTCAGAGCAATGAACCATCATCGTAAATACAAATACATGTCAGGTAGTGATTGTTAGCAGAGATTAAGCTAGGGCTTTTACTCTGCTCGAGGATTGGTTTGAGGAGAGTTGTCATCCCCAATGCCATGAACTCTTGGAAACCTTGTTTTCTTGAGAATCACCAAAGACATCAGAGTTTCTACGTAGCTCATCTCCATCTTTCTGTCCCAGATGTTAAAAATACGACATAATTGAAGACAGAAGCTTTTGGTGCAGCGACATGCTAACTGAGAATGATCACAGCTAATACAGTGGGGATTAGCACTTCTGACATATGCAAGCACAATAAAAGCTTTTACAAGATACCGTAGACGGAAAATACCTTGTTCTCAAGATAACCCATCAATCCTCTGCCAACACAAGATACGTTAAGGTTGCGAACATCGTCCCTTAGACCACTTCTGTTTTGTACGAAGGAAGATGTTCTTTTGGAAAATAAATCGATTTCTAACTTACTTTTTCACGTTTGGTTGTTAAGTAAATTTTTTTTTTTAATGTTTGATTGGTGAATTCTTGACTTAAAAATAAAAATACTCTTTAGAAAAATAGTTATTGATCCGAAAGTCAACCTCAATAATCGATCAAGGATTCGATCCTGATACCCAAATTAGAACAAGACCCTCGTGACCATTTTAAAATATAACCTTGAGATTTGATCCAGAACCTGATCCAAGAAAAGAATTTTTCAATTTTTTTTATTTATTTTGACAGGGTTTGTGGTATGGGGAAGGCGTAAAAAATTAAAAATTTCATAATTTGAAATACTTTTCACACAAATATATTTTGTTAGTAATATTTAATTTTTATTTATGTAGGAGAAATTAAAATGTAATAATATGATTAAGTGAAATAATAGGTTACAATAAAGGAGAGATAATAATATACTTATACATCCGAAAATCATAAAAAATTTTGCCGGCTATAGCAAACACATCAATATAGAAGTCCACAAAATCTACAAAATAATTTGCTTGATCTTTTGATACTTTACTTTTTTGTGTCTTTTTCCTTAAGGCTCACCTTTGGTGAGCCAAGTGATTAAGCACAACTAATCCTACGTTACATTTGTTGAAACTTTAGATGTTCGTAACGTTTTCCTCGAGTATCTTTTGGAGTCGATTCGTCTTAAACTAGCTTAATTTTTCAAGATCTATGCAGTAGATTCAATTCCTTTTTCCAATTTGATTTTCATTTTTTCCTTATAATTTTTGCCCTACCTTATATGGGTCAAAAAAACGATAAAACGCAAAAACTAAAGTTCCTATGGCTGGGGTGTAAGATTTTTGCGTAGCTATCGAAAAAATAATCAGGTTGAAAAAAAATCGACTTGATCGGACATCGGATGCGCGTTTTATGTCCGTTTAAAGTTCAAATATTTACAGTACCTCTTTAACCTTACATTTGTTGAAACTTCAAATGGCCGTAAATTTTTCCTCGAATATCTTTTGGATGAGATTCTTTTTTAAAACTTTCTTATTTTTTAGAGATCTACGAGCTAGACTCAATCCCTTTTTCCGATTTGAGTTTCATTTTTTCTTTATAATTTTGCCCTATATATGGTCAAAAATCGATAAATGTAAAATTATAAGTCCTATGGCCGTGTGGTATATTTTCGCGTAGATATCAAAAAAATAATCGTGTTGCAAAAAAAATATCTCCTTGATCGGACATCGGAATCGCATTTTATGTCCGTTTGAAGTTCAAATTTTTTCAAAAGTACCCCTTTAACGTTACATTTGTTTAAACTTCAAATGGCCGTAACTTTTTTCCTCGAGTATCTTTTGGAGGTGATTCTTTTTTTAAACTTGCTTATTTTTTGTGATCTACGCATTAGTTTGGATCCCTTTGTCCGATTTGACTTTCATTTTTTCCTTATAATCTTGTCCTATATATGGTCAAAAACCGATAAATGTAGAACTATAAGTCCTATGACTGTATGCGGTATCTTTCCGCATAGACATCGAAAAAATAATCATGTTTAAAAAAAATGCCTGGATCATACATTAGATGTGCGTTTCATGTCCGTTTGAAGTTAAAATGTTCACACGTAACCATTTAACGTTACATTTGTTGAAACTTCAAATAACCGTCATTTTTTCCTCGAATATCTTTTGGATACTATTTTTTTTTTAAACTTGCTTATTTTTTCAAGATCTACGCTATAGACTGGATCCCTTTGTCCGATTTGACTTTCATTTATTTCTTATAATTTTGCCCGTGTGTGGTGTTTTTTCGCATAGATATCAAATAAATAATCAGATTGGAAAAATCAAACAATAGTTGCAATCACACACAGATGAAAATATGCACAAGGAGGTGGGAGACTAACCAATGAACAAAGAATATCTTGCTCTTTTGGCAATTCTCAGAAGTCACAAAATCAAAGTCATACACCGCATATCGGCAATCATTTTCTGGCAAAGAAGCAGTAAAGTCATCAAAGGTTTCAGCAGGGCTGCCAGTTTTATCAAACAAAACCTCTTTTTCTTTTCTCGATTTTGAAAATCACGTATCTATGAACTTCTTTTTTTCCCCCTTTCTTTTTTTCACTCAAAGAATGATTTTTGCCTGATCAGCCACACCATTCCAGAAGAAGCATTGGCTGAAACTTGAAAATCAAGACAAAAAATCCAGTCCGGTCAAATACTTCACATGAAAACAGAGATATAATTGAAGGGTTTTCAAGTACACAATAATTTAGTGCTTCACTGAGTTCCGGTTGGACATAGCTTTTTGAAGTTCTGTTTGGACATGCTTTGCTTGAAAAAATTTGAAGTTTGTGAGTGAAAGTCCCAAACACTGGTCTACATAGTCAAAAATATTTTAAGATCATATTTCCAAAATCTGATCAGATTTCACGATCAACAATATTTCAAAAGCATACTCTCAAAATCTATGATCAAACCGTTAGCTAAGAAAACTAATATAACTTTTCAAAATTGACATCTTTCTTTTTATTAATATAACACCACCACATAACTCTGTTTCATTTTTATGTTCAATTATCCTAGTTGGAAGATGTACCCAGCCCTTATAACATGATAAGTTGGTTCTCATAATGATCAGATATTCCTAAGGGACTACAACATAAATTCAAAATTAAAATGAACATAACATACGAATTGATCAAAGACTTAGATGATCAAAACAAAATTAAAATGAGCCTTGAGAGGAAGAAAAAAAGAGGAATATGAGTTGGTTGAATAGATTAGATAATAATTATACTACGATAAGAGAAGAGAAGAAAAGAAAAGATACTGCCAAAATGAAGCAAATAGTATTTTTATTCTGGTTGTTTTGCACACTAGTAATTTTCTTTTATGTCTCAATCAGAAAATGAGATCCCCCAACAAACCTTCTCAACTCAGGGTTGCTGCGTTGATTGAACGCTACCCATACTTTTTGCGATTCCAAACGCCAATTTGACCATGCATTCCTCTTCAACATTATTGCCTTTTCCTCAATATTAATATTGTTTTTGACTAATGTTATCAAAATGGGATGAGTTAAAAAATGAAATGATTCGTCCAAAAGATATCAATTGATTTTTGGCTGGTCATAATGCAACTCACTGAACTCTTATTAATATTGTATTTAACAAAGAAATCTTTACTATAATGATATATAACCTATCAAATAAAAAAACTAGTTTTTCTGAAAGTATTTTTTTACGAAATTTCTTAGAGTGATGTGGAACTATATATCAACCTAGTTTTTAGATAGGCTAAATTTGGTAAGTCAAAAAATAAGCTAAATCAACAAATGAGCTAATTTTGTTATCTTTGACATTATGTAACAGCTACAGTAATGGTGTTAGATCAATCCTTGTTGTACAGTTTAAGCTGGTCAAAATTGTCTCCTGAATGATACATTGACACGTTCTCTGAAAATTTCTAGTTTAGCAAGCTAAACACAAAAATTAAAATTTAAAGTGGGCTTCTTTATTTTTCAAATTTGCCCTTAAAATGGCCTTAAAATGCAGTTTTTCAAGAGAAGAAAAGCCAAATGTCGAAGAGACTTACGGTCCACTGAGACAAATATCATTCATGATTTACTAGTGTTCTATACACAACCATTGAAACGATTTAAAACTTACACTGGATTATGTTTTACACATATTATAGATGCATCTGGAAGAAGAATATATGTTCTGTACAATTTTGGTCCCAGAGAGAACGCAGGAACCAAGTCTGAAGTGTCATGTTGACACTCAAAAAGGAAAAAAAAAAACGTTCATTTGGTGTTGTGGTCAAAATGATATACTACTATATATAATAGCAACAGAGAAAAATATTCACTGGGATACAATATCTTTTTAATCTGATGTCCGCCAATACTAAAGAAATACAATTCTAGGCCGCCAAATATATTTGTACATGTCAAAATCGACCAATGTAATCATTCCAAATCGACAAACTTACATTAGATCTGGATCACTTGAATGCCTCATTCTCTTTTTCTCTTGGACCTCCCCTGCTCATCCTTTGTCTACCTCTGGAGAAACAGCAAAAACCAGGGTAGTCTATTGTATTAGAACTTGAAAAATCGATTGCCGATAAGAGAAAAAGTTGTGGAACTATCTATTTTACTCCTCCAACGAAAGTAGTTATAGGATAATATTCACTACTTACTGAACATTGGCAGATATCCCTCCACCATCCCGACCAAGAGCTTGTTCCTCAGCCTGAAAATATGCAAAAATGCTACTTTCATGTTCTTTGAATTATGTAAGTAGCACCACAACTTCATGTTGGATGAAATATGCATTAAGGTGTCATTCCACGACCATCGTCCAACTCTGAAGTAGATGGGAACATGATAGACCATGGGCAGGAGTTGCCTAATTATCTTTTTTACCTATGGTCTTTTATGAATGGAGACTATCAAGGGGTTTACAAGGAGAGATTCCAGAAAGTGTAATTTAAGTTTCTACGCGAGGTTTCAGCACATTGTAATTTAAAGGATAGATGGAAGGCAATAACATACATGAGAACCAGCAACTACGTCACAACATCTTCCGAATGCAACCTGAGCTATTTCCAAGCGAAATTAACATAAATATCATTTTGTTTAGAGCTCCATTTATTGCAAAGCTTTGAGAACACTCAAAAGGTGGGGCTTCTAATACGGATGGGAGCTTCTAGTTCGTTCCTTCCTTTTTCCATTTATTTGATGCTCTCTCTTTTTTTCCTATCCTTTTACAGGGTTCTAAAGGGAGAATTTCCCATTATAATTCAACAGAATGGGCTAAGATCTCTATCTTGAAACAGGACTATAAACCAAGAAGGTGGTCAAAGACGAGTGCTGACCAACTGAACACCTTGCTATTGTTGCTCCCATATCAAGAATTTTTAGCTTTAGTCAGCTTTAATAAATCTTCTTGACATTCATATTGGGCGCCCTAACTTGCCTCACAATCTCTAGACATTTAAAAGATGGAGACAGGACAGTAAATGGATTATAATGTATTAGCTATTGTACTATGTTCAGTATAAATCTTAACAAGAAACAAAGGGCACCATTGTACAACAGGGAACAGAGCATATGATCTTGCAAAATGACAGACATAAACTTAAGAGACAAACTAAATTTGCATGCCATGCACAGAAACTCTGATATGATTCCCAGTGTATAAGATCATAAGATATACATCCATCAACAGCATTCAAGCGTTTCCCCTTGCTGAGAAATACAGAAAAATACATACTGCCGGTGAGGTGACGGACGATAAAGAAAAGAGCCTATCTTCAGGTTTAAACTTCCTCGACCGTTTCAAGCTGCAAAATAATTAAAAAGAAAAAGGCTAATTTCAATAAAGAAACATATAGGCGAACCTTAAGTTTAGGCCGGAAAATTGAAACCTACAGAGAGTGGTTGAGTAGATTTTTAAAATCATCATTATATTACCAGACCATTAATGGAATAAACTAATGATGATACTCTTCTATTTCTTAGGAACAGCAGTTTCAATAACATTTCCAACATCAAATAGATGTTTATTACTTTACTATATGATATTCCAAACTGTCCAACCCACAAGCACGTATTGCAAAGCATTCCTGCCAACCAAACAGGAGGAAATGGGCTCACACTATGACACTAAGTGTTATAACTGCAATTCGAACCTGGGACCTCCCTTCACCATAGACCATCCCCTCGGGTACAGGAATTATACAAATTTTACGAACAACTGAAACGCTTAATCATGTGGATCTATTCAGCACAATCAGCCCAACTAAAATGTCAACAACATTGGGTTTATACATGAATGTCTAAGAAGTTTTTCGGTACTCTCATCTTGTAGAATTTAGCTCCATGATGAAAATGAATCGCAACTGTTGTTATTCACACACTGACAACGTGATTAATATTCTTCCATGCGTCTTCTCCGAAAAACAAAGGAGAAAAGAGAGAGAGGGGCAGCAGAACTAAGCCTTTCAAAAATGAGTTTCACAGGGTGAGAAGATGTGACAACCAGAAGTAATCATTTTCCCTTTCTCCAACAACGAATTCAAAAGTAAGTCAAATTATAGACATCTATCATCTCGTATGAACATCCAGCAGGAAATCGAGTAAATAACCTTAACGATCGTTTAAGAACGACTGGGCTCTAGGGGGGCGGACTTAGGGCAGGGGCCTCGAGGCAGGCGGACTCAGGGTGGGGGCCTCATGGTGGGTGGACTCAGGATGGGGGTCTCGTGGTGTTTAAAAGCAGTTACTAGCTTCATTTCTTTCCCTTTCATCCTTTATATGTTCTATCTATTAGTACCGTAGTTTCTTTAATTGAAGCTATTAGTGTAGAGTTACAGGTATTTCTTTACTTGCCGGTTCCCAAGTGTTCAAACATCTGACAAAAAAGGAAAACAGTACAATACCAACATCATATACACTAACAAGCTAAATGCTTAGTTGGAAATCAGCATTCCCAGATGCCCAATTATTTAAGAAGAATTTTCCTCTGTGAGAAAAACGATGATATATTGGCACTAATAACTATGATGATAGTAAGGCCATGCGAGTTCTGTTCCTTATAAGAGGAAAGATAGTGTTTATTGCAAGATGGCTCAGTGAGCACGGTCTTTCAGCACTTCAAGAACAACTTCTGTTGGATCAGTAGCTTAAATCTCATAATGAAACCATCGCGCTCTCTTTTAAATGCGTCTTTAGGTGGCGTAAAGCATCTTTGCACGAATACGAGATGTTGCAGGACACCTAAGGAAACAAAAGCAATGCACTGAGAATGTGAGAAGGAAAAAGTTTGAAGTGTTACTTATAGTTCTCTGAGATGCTGGACTTGCACATCAATCCCATAGTACGTGCCATGAAATATGTATAATGTGGAAATCAAGCAAAACAGTGACTTTATAGTTAAAGAGATCATTTTAGACCTACTTTTATAATTAAGTGACCGTTTATGTTATTTTCGTTTGTTTTAGTGTTTTTTAATAAATAATTACTGATTTTAGTGATATTTTTTATTCATTATTATTTATAGCAATATATAGCAATATTATATTAAATCTGTCATATGTATTAAAAGTGAATTAAGTATGAAATATGTATGTATTATAATTGTTTTTAAAAATATATTATGTTTGTTTAGTAAGAAGTTGACACCTTGTAGTATAAGTGTATTAAAAGGTATAACTAACTATATTATCCATCAATATAACTTGTATTATATGTGAATAATAAAGTGTTCCTTGTAATATATATTAACGTTGTATTAATGTTTTAAAAGTGATTAAGTGAAAAAAAAATTATTATTACTATAAATAATAATATTTTTTATTATAATATATTTATGTAAGTTTCCTTTGATTTTTTTAAAAATCTTAAACTTTATTTAATAAACAATCTTTATCATAAAGGGACAAAATGAAGGTGGTAGTAGAAATTCACTAAGAAAAAAGTTATACATAAAGCCTACTCAAATAGATATATGATGTAAAGCAATTCACATCGTTAGAGAAACAATTTTTTAAGATGAACCGAACTTGTAACTATCATATCATGACCCTTCCACTATTTTGTTCCAATTATTGCACTGTCAACAAAAGTGTCGATATCTCGAGGGAACAACCTATAATTTTTATTAAGAGTTCTTTCAAATTCGAAGCTATTCAGAATATTATAAAAATAAATTGAATCCCACTCAATTAAATACATATAGTATATACTCCTCGTTAGTAGCCTAGTGTTTTTTTTTTTTTTCCATCTAGAAATTGATGCAGCTTTTGACTTTACATGTGCTCAAACTTGAAACTTTTGTCTTGCTCTCTAGTTTCCTTAGTATCCACCATTCTTCAAAGTCTTGTTAGAAGTGGAGCTACTTGTCAACGAAAGTGGAGTATAAGACCGTGTTACATTTAGATAGAATTGTAAACCGTACGTACTATCAAAGGAAAGGAACGTGTTTTTATAATTAATAGTCTCATTACGCTTAAGCGAAATTGAAAGTTATGTATATTGAAAGAGTTTTTTTAATTTGTTAGAATAAGAACGACCTGATAAAACTTTATAAATCAATATCTTCAGACCTTTCCTCAATTCAATCATGGGATAATATTGAGTACTAATTTTACACAGTCCAATGAGAAAAATTATAGAGGCTCTAAAGGGAATATTATTCTTTTGTACCAATACATATAGTTAAAATTAGAGATTATATAGCTATAGATAAATATAAACCATTGTGTAAAGGATAATATTATATTTAATTAAATAATAAATTAAATTGTAATTTAATGAAGGGTATTTAAAATAGTAATTTACTTTTTTATTATGGAGCTTCGACTTTTATATGAATAAAAACAACTTCCCATAAGCGTTGTAGGAGCGTTTGAGAGAAAAACTCGGTGTTTTTTAGGATGTATCTGTGATGGGACGACCACAGTGTTGATCCTGTTTCCTACCAGTGAGTTCGACTTCAGCTTAAACGTATCAATTTTATGTCAACGAGCTTCTGGGGTGAACGCTATGTTCCTAGGGATGATTATGATCGGTCCGTATTTCAGATCTTTGTTTTGATCAACTTTTTGTTTTTAGGCCAGTCTGGTGCTGGGAAAATTGGGGGGAAAGGTATTATACTGAAGGCGCTGAGTTGATTGATGTTGTTCTGATGTTGTTCATGAGAGGAGGAGAAGTGATTGCTTGCAAGGTGGTTCATGTATATTGAATTCTTATCGAATTATGAATTCTTGATGTTGCCTTTAGTGTATGCTTTCGTTCATTATGAATTTCACAATTTTCTTCCCATTGGTAGTAACGGTGTTTTGCAAATATTTGATCTAGTTCTATTTTTCATTAGGTTTTGTAGTATTTAATCTTGAATGAGGTCTATTAGATTGCTAAAGAAATTTCATTGGTAATGGTAGTTATTCAATTGATGGGGTTTTTGATTTATGCTTTCCTTTTGTCATCGAAATTATAGAACATTCATTTTCATGCTGAATGATTAGAAAGTTGTAAACATGTTGTGTTGAACTCTTGGAACTCAAGAATTAGTTTCTCTGTTCTTCTGTTTCTCTGGGTAACTGTGTTTTACTAAATGTGTTCCATCTTAAATAGTTAAATGCACAGCTTTTGGTCTGCATGAAAACTTTCATTGACATTTATGATTTCTGTGACACTTCACCAATGGTGGAAAGTTCTGACTGTGTCTTGATATGGGCGTGTTTCCTTTAGATCCAGGGTCTAGGTTTCAAGGTAGAGGGGATTGTTGAGAAAAGGAAAGATGTTTTCTAGAAAGAGAAGTAATTCTTTAATTTTTCACTCTTGAAATGTTATTTTCAAGAGATGTACTTCAGCACCATCAAGTTCCACTTACACAGTGACTCCCATAAGAATACTACAAGGCTCATAGTCCATCTCTGAACTGTAATTTTTAAGATAATCATAAGACAAAGCATAGACGAGAAAAATCTGTGATCATTTCTTTCATATCACATTTAAGAAGTAACTATTCCCTTCCTAACGAAATGCTGTTTCAGGATAAATTATATGAATGTTTAGCTACTCTTGCAGCTCCACATTGATTCCACTGGTTGTAAGATGCTTGAACTACAAAGGGTTGTAGGGAAGAGGCCCGTTGAAGATGGGAAACATGCATGACTCAGACCGCTGCGAGTGAAGGGTAATTTGTTGCTAAAGCTTGTAAACATTTGGATTTTTTACTCATTCACAAGGATAGGATAAGCTTTTCAAAGATCTTTATTTTAGCTAGAGTTTATTGTTGATTGTTTTTTTTTGGGGTACAATAAAACCAATTATTTAGACCAAAATTAGCCTCATACAAAAACGAAACAGTGTTGACCAACTGGGTTTCTTATGGATAAAATAACTAGAAGAAAATTGAAAAATTATTTGGACTCCTTTACATATCCTATCAAAATATAATATATGACTCTACGTTCTAGTTCCCTATTTCAAACTTGGTATCAGGTATTGTTGTGTCTGTCACACCAACGATTTGTGTCATATCTATCAGCATGGGTTGCCGTTGTCTCCCGTCTCTCCTCGTGTATGTATGGCATTAAAGTTATTTCTCTACATATTTTTTTCCATCTTATAACCTATGTTTTGGAATCTGATTCAAGGTGCGCTCTCTCCATTATAACAGATATCACCAAACCAAAACAAGCACGCTGATATTAACAACCCCTATACTCATCCGCCAAGTACCATTTGTTCTCTGTATGATTCACCCCATAGTTAGCATCTTACGCCATAGGCTTTGTGGAACAATGCGTCTCGAAGAATAAGTGGGTCTCTTGTGTATCAGCAGATCAGATTGATCGAATAAACAGTAGGAAGAACATTTATGCCAAACTCTGTGATCTGTTCAAACTTGTAGCCAAGCCTGCTATGGTGTAGAGCAAACCATAGAGAGAATTTATGTTGTGGATGGATACTAGGATGCCCTGTTAGGCACTTCTAAGGTACTTAGGTAGCTGAGGGGGGCATAAAAACATATATCATTTTTATCAAGAACTTGTTGACTGTAATCTGTTTCTCAGATCACCTAGGATTGTAGGAGGAGCATCATAGGTGCAGGCCCTAGTAGTCATATGCAAATAAAATGGCTAATATGATTCCTTGAAACTCAAACAACCATTATGCCTTTCTGAGTAACAAACAAAAGTAGCTCGGAATGCAGCAAAAACCTTAAACCTTATGGTTTTATGAAGTTCTTTCATCAACTGCAAAATCTTTGCTGCCTTTTCATCCAAACCCCATTTTAAATATGCCTCAATTTTTACTGTTCAAATGCAAAAGCTGCAATCTTTTTCACTCTAGGGTGCAAAGTGGAAGCTTTAATATAAGGTTCACTGTAGATTTAGATTTATTCTTATGTTATTATATATAAAACAGATTTTTTTCTTTTTCTTTGTTTGGATATTATATTTGAGTTTAACTAATATTTGATACTTTCCTATGTATTTGCAGGACTTTGGCAGCCGGGGGAAGGGGGCAAGGGCTAGGTGTTGGGGGAGGGGTAGAGGGTAGAGGGTAGAGTAGGTCGGTGTGGGTTAGAAGTAAGAGGGTTTAGCGGTTGGGTAGGGGGGGTCGGGGTAAGGGGTGGGGTCGGGGGTCGGGGGGGGGGGGGGGGGGGGTGTAGGAAGTGGGGGGTCGGTATAGGAAAAGGTATGTAGGGGTATGGGTAAGGTCGGGAGGGGGGGTAGGGTAGGGTAGGGGGCCTCGGGGCGCGGCCGACTCGAGGTCCGGGGGGGAGGGGGGGTATAGGGTGCCTCGGTGCGAGGCGCCTCGAGGATCCGTGGGGGGGGGTTAGGGTTAGGGTAGGGGGGCCTCGGGGCGCGGCGCCTCGAGGTCCGGGAGGGGGGTGGGTAGGGGCCTCGGTGCGCGGCGCCTCGAGGGTCGGGGGGGTATAGGGTAGGGTTAGGGGGCCTCGGTGAGCGGGACTCGAGGTCGGGGGGTAGGGTTAGGGTAGGGGGCCTTGGTGCGGGCGCCTCGATTTTTTCCTTCTTGTTCCGGGGGGTAGGGTAGGGTTAGGGTAGAGGGCCTAGGGGCGCGGCGCCTCGAGGTCGGGGGGAGGTAGGGTAGGGCGCGGCGACTCGAGGTCCGGGGGGGTAGGTAGGGTACGGGGGGTTAGGGTTAGGGGGCTCGGGGCGCGGCAGGCCTCGAGGTCCGAGGGGTGGTAGGGTGGGGTTAGGGGGCCTAGGGCGCGGCGGCCTCGACAGTCCGGGGGGGGCTTGGTAGGGTGGGGTAGAGGGGCCTCGGGCGCGGACGCCTCGAAGGTCCGGGGGGTAGGGGGTGGGGTTAGGGGCATCGGGGCGAGGGCCCCCCGAGGTCGGGGGGTAGCGGTAGGGGAGCGGCGCCTCGAGGTCAGGGGGGTAGTGTAGGGTAGGTACGGGGCCTCGGGGAGCGGCAGCCTCGAGGCCGGGGGGGTAGGGTTAGGGGGGTCCTGGGCGCGCGGCATCGAGTCCGGGGGTAGGGTAGGGGAGGGGGCCTCGGGCGCGGCGCCCTCGAGGTCCGGGGGGGTAGGGTAGGGGGAGGGGCCTTAGGGGCGCGGCGCCTCGAGGTCGGGGGGTAGGGGAGGGGGCCTCGGGGGAGCGGGAACGAGGTACGGGGGTGGTGGGTGGGGGGGTTGGGGGGGTAGGGTAGGGGGCGTAATCGGGGCGCGGCGCCTCGAGGTCCGGGGGGGGGGGTAGGTAGGGTAGGGGGCCTCGGGGCGCGGCGCCTCGAGTACGGGGGGGTTTGGGTAGGGTAGGGTAGGGGGCCTCGGGGGAGCGGGCGCACTCGAGGTCCGGGGGTAGGGTTGGGTAGGGTAGGGGGGGCCTCGGGCGCGGCGCCCTCGAGCGGTCCGGGGGGGGGTAGGGTAGGGTAGGGGGCCTGCGGGCGCGGCGCCTCGAGGTCGGGAGAGTAGGGTTTAGGGTAGAGGGGGACTCGTGGGCGCGGCGCCTCGAGGTCCGGTGGGAGTAGGGTAGGGTTAGGGGCATTTAGGGTAGGGGGCCTCCCCGGGCGCGGCGGCCTCGAGTCCCGAGGGGTAAGGGTAGGGGGCCTCGGGGCGCGGCGCCTCGAGGTCGGGGGTAAGGGTAGGGGGGCCTCGGGCGCGGGCCTCGAGGTCGGGGGGGGTGGGTTAGGGTAGTGTAGGTTATAGGGGGGCCCGGGGCACGCGGCGCCTCGAGGTCCTGGGGTAGGTAGGGTAGGGGCCTCGGGGCGCGGGCCTCCGAGGTTCGGGGGGGGTGGGTAGGGGTAGGGTAGGGGCGCCCGAGGTCCGGTGGGAGGGGTAAGGGGTAAGGTAGGTAGGGGGAATCGAGGGCGCGGCGCTTCGTCGCTTCGATGTCCGGGTGGGATAGGGTAGGGGGGCCACGGATCGCGGCGCCTAGAGGTCTGGGGGGTGGGGTTGTAGAATAGAAACAAATCTTTTAAGTGCGTATTTTTTTTAGATCTAAGTCGGTAATTTCATAGTACGTATTCGAGTTGACTTCTTTAAGTTTTCCTTATGGTCAAAATTTGATACATGTTAAAAACTAAAACTCCTATCTCATTTTCTTTTATTCGATTGCTTATGTTTCCTTATTATTTTATATTGTCCAAAACCGATATATGTAACACTATCAATGATATCTTAGTGTTTGTTATTTTTTCGCGTAGATAAGCAAATTGAAAAAAAATTGCATCGATCGGACATCAGAGGCACGATTTATGGTCATTTGAAGTTCAAAAATTCACAACTACCCCTTTTACGTTACATTCGGTGAAACTTCAAACGACCATAACTTTTGCCTCGAATATATTTTAGAGACGATTCTTTTTTAAAAGTTGCTTATTTTTTTGAGATCTACGTGGTAATTTCAATTACCTTATCCGATTTGACTTTCAGTTTACCTTATAATTACCTATATGGTCAAAAATTGATAAATGTAAAACGATAAATCCTATCCCAGTGTGTGGTGCTTTTTCGCGTTGATTGAACAAACAAATCGCCTAGATCGAACATCGAAAGCACGATTTATGTCTGTTTGTGAAGTTCACAAAATTCACAACTATCCCTTTTATGTTACATTTGTTGAATCATCAAATGACCGTATTTTTTGCCTCAAATATCTTTTAGAGGCGTTTCTTTTTTTAAAATTGCTTATTTTTTTTTAAATATATCTACGTTACATATAGTCAAAAACTGATAAATATAAAAATATAAATTCTATCTCAGTGTGTGTTGTTTTTTCGCATAGATATAAAAAAAATAAGTAGATTGAAAAAAAATCGCATCAATCGAACATCGGTAAAACTACATTCGTCTCGAATATCATTTGGAGGCGACACTTTTTTTAAAAAAATTTGCTTATTTTTTCGAGATCTACGCGATAGACTCAATCCCTTTTTCCGATTTGACTTTCATTTTTTCCTTGTAATGTTTCCCTATATATGGTCAAAAACAATAAAAGTAAAACTATAAGTCATATGGCCGTGTGTGGTGTTTTTTTGCGTAGATATTTAAAAAATAAGCGATTGGACATCGGATGCGCGTTTTATGTCCGTTTGAAGTTCAAATTTTTACAAGTATCCCTTTAACGTTACATTTGTTGAAACTTAAAATAGCCGTAACATTTTCTCGAGTACCTTTTGGAGAAGATTCTTTTTTAAACTTGCTTATTGTCCAATATGACTTTCATTTTTCCTTATAATTTTGCTCTATATGGTAAAAAATCGATAAAGGTAAAACTATAACTCTTATGGTCGTGTATGGTGTTTTTTCGTCAAAAAAATAATCAGGATTGAAAAACAATTTGACTCGATCAAACATCGGATGCACGTTTTATGTTCGTTTGAAGTTCAAATTTTCACAAGTACCCCTTTAACGTTACATTTGTTGAAACTTCAAATGACCGTAACTTTTTCCTCGAGTATCTTTTGGAGGCAATTTTTTTTTTAAGCTTGCTTATTTTTTTTAGATCTACGCGGTAGACTCAATCCCTTTTTCCTATATTACTTTTATTTTTTTCTTATAATTTTGCCCTATGTATGGTCAAAAACTGATAATCGTAAAACTGTCCTATGTATGGTGTTTTTCGCGTAGATATTGAAAAATTAATCAGGTTTAAAAAAAATCCCCTCGATCGAACATCGGAAGCGATTAAAGTTCAAATTTTCACAAGTACCATTTAACGTTAAATTTGTTGAAACTTCAAATGGTCGTAACTTTTTTTCTCAAGTATCTTTTGGAGGCGATTCTATTTTGAAACTTGCTTATTTTTTTGAGATTTATGCGGTTATCTCAATCCTTTTTTACGATTTGACTTTCATTTTTTCCATATAATTTTGCCCTATTTATGGTCAAAAACTGATAAACGTATAACTATAAGTCCTATGGCGGTGTGTGATGTTTTTTCGCATAGATATCAAAAAAATTATAAGTTTGGACAAATAATTTGCCTCGATCGGACATCAGATGCGTGTTTTATGTCCATTTGAAGTTCAAATTTTCACAAGTATTCCTTTAACGTTACATTTGTTGAAACTTCAAATGGCCGTAACACTTTACTCGAGTATCCTTTGGAGGCAATTCTTTTTTAAACTTGCTTATTTTTTGAGACCTACATGGTAGACGCAATCTCTTTTTCCGATTAGACTTTCATCTTGTCCTTATAATTTTGCCCTATATATGGTCAAAAACCGATAAACGTAAAATATAAGTCCTATGGCTGTGTGTGGTGTTTTTTCGCATATATATAGAAAAAATAATAAGGTTGGAAAAATAATATCACCTCGATCGAAAATCGGATGCGTGTTTTATATCCGTTTGAAGTTCAGCTTTTCGCAAGTACCTCTTTAACGTTACATTTGTTGATATTTCAAATGGCTGTAACTTTTTCCTCAAGACTATGGTCGTGTGTGGTGTTTTTTCGCTAGATATCAAAAAAAATTATCAATTTGAAAAAATCGACTTGATCTCACATCGGATGTGCGTTTTATATCCATTTAAAGTTTAAATTTTCAGAAATACCTCTTAAACATTACATTTGTTGAAACCTCAAATGGCCGTAACTTTTTCCTCGAGTATCTTTTGAAGGCGATTCTATTTTTAAACTTGCTTATTTTATTTTTTGAAATATACGCGGTGGACTCAACCCCTTTGTCCGATTTGACTTTCATTTTTTTCTTATAATGTTGCCCTATATATGGTCAAAAACCTATAAACGTAAAACTATAAGTCCTATGGCTGTGTGTGGTATTTTTTTACGTAGATATAGAAAAAATAATAAGGTTGGAAAAATAATATCGCCTCGATCGGACATTGGATGCATGTTTTATTTCCGTTTGAAGTTCAACTTTTCACAAGTACCTCTTTAACGTTACATTTGTTGATATTTGACTGTAACTTTTTCCTCGAGTATCTTTTGGAGGTGACTTTTTTATAACTTGCTTATTTGATTGAGATCTGCTCGGTAGAATCAATCCTTTTTTCGATTCGACTTTCATTTTTTTCTTATAATTTTGCCCTATATATGGTCAAAAACCAATAAACATAAAACTATAAGACTATGGTCGTGTTGGTGTTTTTCCCCTAGATATCAAAAAAATTATCAGGTTGGAAAAAAATGAATCGATCACACATCGGATGCACGTTTTATGTCCATTTAAATTTCAACTTTTCACAAGTACCTCTTTAACGTTACATTTGTTGAAACTTCAAATGACCGTAACTTTTTCCTCGAGTATCTTTTGGAGGAGATTCTTTTTTTTAAACTTGCTTATTTTTTCGAAATCTACAGTAGACTCAATCCCTTTGTCCGATTTGACTTTCATTTTTCCTTAGAATTTTGCCCTATATATGCTCAAAATACCAATTAACGTAAAATTATAAGTCCTATAGTTGTGTGTGTTTTGCGTAGATATTGAAAAAATAATCAGGTTGGAAAAAAAAGCCTCAATCTGACATTGGAAGCGTGTTTTACATTCGTTTGAAGTTTAAATTTTCACAAGTACCCCCTTAACGTTACATTTTCTTGAAACTTCAATTGGCCGTAACTTTTTCCTCGGGTATCTTTTGGATTCAATTCTTTTTTTGAACTTTTTTTTTTTGAGATATACGCGGTAGACTCAATCCTTTTTTCTGATTTAACTTTCATTTTTCTTTATAATTTTATCATGTATATGGTCAAAAAGCTGATAAACGTAAAACAATAAGTCTTATGACCCGTTTGTGGTGTTTTTTCGCGTAGATATAAAAAAAAATCAGGTTGAAAAAAAATCGAGTTGATCGGACATCGGATGCGCGTTTTATGTCAGTTTGAAGTTCAAATTTTCAGTATTACCCTTTTAACGTTACATTTGTTGAAACTTTAAATGGCCGTAACTTTTTCCTCGAATACCATTCGGAGGCGATTATATATTTTTAACTTGCTTACTTTTTGAGATCTACGTGGTAGACTCAATCTCTTTGTCTTATTTGACTTTCATTTTCTTATAATTTTGCCCTATATATGGTCAAAAACCGATAAACGTAAAACTATAAGTTCTACGATTGTGTGTGGTGATTTTTGCGTAGATATCGAGAAAAAAACCTGGTTGAAGAAAAAAAATCGCTTCGATCAGACATCGGATGCGTGTTTTATATCCGTTTGAGGTTCAAAATTTCACAAGTACCCCTTTATCGTTACATTTGTTAAAACTTCAAATTGTCGTAACTTTTTCCTCAAGTATCTTTTGGATGCAATTCTTTTTTTAAACTTGATATTTTTAAAGATATACGCGGTAGACTCAATCCCTTTGTCCGATTTAACTTTCAATTTTTTCCTTATAATTTTGCCCTATATATGGTCAAAAACCGATAAACATAAAACTACAAGTCCTATGGTCGTGTGTTATGTTTTTTCGCATAGATATAAAAAAAAAATCAGGTTGAAAAATATCGCCTCGATCGGGACATCGGATGCGCGTTTTATGTCCATTTGAAGTTTAAATTTTTTCAAGTACCCCTTTAACGTTACATTTGTTGAAACTTCAAATGACCGTAACTTTTTCCTCGAGTATGTTTTGGAGGCGATTTTTTTTTTAATTTTGCTTAATTTTTTTGAGATCTACGCGGTAGAATCAATCATTTTGTCCGATATGACTTTCACTTTTTCCTTATAATTTTGCCCTATATATGGTCAAAAATCGAAAAAAGCGAAACTATAAGTCCTAGGGCCGTTTGTAGTGTTTCTTTGCGTAGATATCAAAAAAATAATCATGTAGAAAAAAATTGACTCGATCGGACATCGGATACGCGTTTTATATCCGTTTGAAGTTTAAATTCTACAATTACCCCTTTAATGTTACATTTGTTGAAATATCAAATCATCGTAACTTTTTCCTCGAGTATCTTTTGGATGCGATTATTTTTTTAAACTTTCTTATTTTTAAGAGATCTGCATGGTAGATTCAATCCCTTTGTCCAATTTGATTTTCAATTTTTCCTTATAATTTGGCCCTATATATTGTCAAAAACCAATAAACGTAAAACTATAAGTCCTATGGCCGTGTGTTGAGCTTTTTCGCGTAGATATCGAAAAAATAATCAGTTGGAAAAAAAATCCCCTTGATCAACATCGAATGCGCGTTTTATGTTAATTTGAAATTCAATTTTTCACAAGTACCTCTTTGACGTTACATTTGTTGAAACTTCAAAAGCCCGTAACTTTTTCCTCGAATATCTTTTAGAGGCGATTCTTTATTTAAACTAGCTTACTTTTTTGAGATCTACACGGTAGACTCAATCCCTTTGTCCGGTATGACTTTCATTACCTCCTTATAATTTTTCCCTATATATGGTCAAAAACCGAGAAATGTAAAACTATAAGTCCTATGGACGTGTGTGGTGTTTTTTTTACGTATATATAAAAAAAATTTTGAAAAGATCAGACATGGGATGCGTGTTTTAAGTCCATTTGAAGTTTAAATTTTCACAAGTACTCCTTTAAATTTTCATTTGTTGAAACTTCAAATGGTAGTAACGTTTTCCCCGAGAATATTTGGAAGCGATTCTTTTTTTAAACTTGTATATTTTTTGGAGATCTACGCGGTAGACTAATCCCTTTTTCTGATTTGACTTTCAGTTTCCTTATAATTTTGCTATATATATGGTCAAAACCGATAACGTAAAACTATAAGTACTATAGCCCTATGTGGTGTTTTTTCCCGTAGATATGAAAAAATAATCAGGTTGGAAAAAAAGTCGCCTCGATCTAACATCAGATTTGCGGTTTATGTCCATCTGAAGTTCAAATTTTCACAAGTACCTTTAACATTATATTTGCTGAAACTTCAAATGGCTGTAACTTTTTCCTTGAGTATCTTTTGGAGGCGATTCTTTTTTTAAACTTTATAATTTTTTTGAGATCTACGCGGTAGACTCAATCCCTTTTTATATATTTGACTTTCATTTTTTCCTTATAATTTTGCCCTATATATGGTGAAAAACTAATAAACGTAAAACTATAAGTCCTAAGGCCGTGTGTGGTATTTTTTCGCATGGATATCAAAAAAATAATCAGGTTTGAAAAAAATTTGACTCGATCGAACATTGGATGCGCGTTTAATGTTCATTTTAAGTTTAAATTTTTTCAGAAGTACCCATTTAACATTACACTTGTTGAAACTTCAAATGGCTATAACTTTTTCCTTGAATATTTTTTGGAGGCGATTCTTTTTTTAAACTTGATTATTTTTTTTTTTGAGATCTACGCGGTAGACTCAATCCCTTTCTTTTATATTTGACTTTCATTTTTTCCTTTTAATTTTCTCCTATATATGGTCAAAAGCCAATAAAAGTAAAAGTATAAGTCCTATGGCCATGTGGTATTCTTTCGCGTAGATATCAAAAAAATAATCAGGTTTGAAAAAAAATCATCTCGATCGGACATCAGATGCGCATTTTATTGTTGTTGAAGTTTAAATTTTCACAAGGACCCCTTTAACTTAACATTTGTATAAACTTCAAATGGTCGTAACTTTTTTCTTGAGTATCTTTTGGAGGTGATTCATTTTTTAAAATTTCTTACTTTTTAAAGATCTACGCGGTACAATCAATTCCTTTTTCCGATTTGACTTTCATTTTTTTCTTATAATTTTGCCCAATATATGATGAAAAACTGATAAAGGTAAAACTATAAGTCCTAAACTATAAATCCTATGGCCGTGTGTTGTATTTTTCGCATATGTATCAAAAAAATAATTGAAGTGGGAAAAAAATCGTCTCGATCGGACATCATATGCACGTTTTACGTCTGTTTGAAGTTCAAATTTTTACAAGTACCTTTAACATTACATTTGTTGAAATTTTAAATGGCCGTAACTTTTTCCTCGAGTATCTTTCGGAGGTGATTCTTTTTTTAAACTTGCTTTTTTTTTAGATATACGTGGTAGACTCAATCCCTTTTTTCGATTTAACTTTCATTTCTTCCTTATAATGTTGCCCTATATATGGTCAAAAACTGATAAAAATAAAAATATAAGTCCTATTTGCCGTGTGTGCTATTTTTTCGTGTTGATATCAAAAAAATAATCAGGTTGGAAAAAAATTTGATTCGATGAGACATCGGATGCGCGTTATATTTTCGTTTGAAGTTTAAATTTTCACAAGTACCTCTTAAACATTACATTTGTTGAAACTTCAAATGGCCGTAACTTTTTCCTCAAGTATCATATGGAGGCAATTCTTTTTTTGAACTTGCTTATTTTTTTTATAGATACGCGGTAGACTCAATCCCTTTGTCCTATATGACTTTTATTTTTTTCGTATAATTTTGCTCTATATATGGTCAAAAACCAATAAAAGTAAAACTATAAGTCCTATGGCCGTGTGTGGTATTTTTTCGCATAGGTACCGAAAAAATAATAAGGTTGAAAAAATATTCGAATCGATCGAACATCGGATGCGCGTTTTATGTCCGTTTGAAGTTCAAATTTTCATAAGTACCCATTTAACGTTACATTTGTTGAAACTTCAAATGAACAAATCTTTTTCCACGAGTATATTTTGGAGGCAATTCTTTTCTAAAACTTGCTTATATTTTTAGGTCTACGCGTTAGACTCAATCTCTTTGTTCGATATGACTTTTATTTTTTCCTTATAATTTTGCCCTAGGTCAAAAATTGTTAAAAGTAAATCAATAAGTCCTATGGCCATGTGTTGTGTTTTTTCACGTAGATATCAAAACAATAATTAGGTTAGAAAAAAATCGCCTCGATCGAACATTGGATGTGCATTTTATGTTCGTTTGAATTATAAATTTTCACAAGTACCCCTTTAACGTTATATTTGCAGAAACTTCCAATGGCCGTACTGTTTTCCTCGAGTATCTTTTTGAGGCGACTCTTTTTTTAAACTTTCTTTTTATCTGAGATCTACACGGTAGACTCAATCTCTTTTTCCGGTTTGACTTTCATTTTTTCCTTATAATTTTGTCCTATATATTGTCAAAAATTGATAAACGTAAAACCATAAATCCTATGGCCCTGTTTTATTTTTTTTAGCATAGATATAAAAAAAATCAGGTTGGAAAAAAAATTCCCCACTATCGGACATCGGGTGAGCGTTTTATGTCCATTTGAAGTTCAAATTTTCACAAGTACCCCTTTAACGTTACATTTGTTGAAACTTCAAATGGCCGTAACTTTTTCCTCGAGTATCTTTTGGAGGCAATTCTTTTTTTTGAACTTGCTTTTTTTTTTTGTGATCTACGCGGTTGACTCAATCCCTTTGTACTATGTGACTTTTCTTTTTTCCTTATAATTTTGCCCTATATATGGTCAAAAATTGATAAAAGTAAAACTATTAGTCATATGGCTGTGTGTGGTGTTTTTTCGCGTATATATCAAAAAAATAATCAGGTTAGAAAAAAATTCGAATCGATCGGACATCGAATGCGCGTTTTATGTACGTTTGAAGTTTTAAACTTTTTCTAGTAAGCTTTCTATGTTGAATTTGTTGAACTTCAAATGGCTGTAAATATTTCCTCGAGTATATTTTGGAGGATATTCTTTTTTTAAACTTGCATATTATTTTGAGATCTACGCGGTAGACTCAATCTCTTTTTCCGATATGACTTCCATTTTTTCCTTATAATTTTGCCCTATATATGGTCAAAAACCGATAAACATAAAACTAAAGTCTTATGGCCATGTATGGTGTTTTTTTGCGTAAATATCGAAAAAATAATCAGGTTGGAAAAAAGATTTGATTCGATCGGACATCGGATGCCCGTTTGAAGTTCAAATTTTCACAAGTACCCCTTTAACATTACATTTGTTGAAACTTCAAATGGCCGTGACTTTTCCCTCGAGTATATTTTGGACGTGATTATGTTTTAAAACTTGCTTATTTTTTTGAGATCTACGCGTTAGACTCAATCTCTTTGTTCGATATGACTTTCATATTTTCTTATAATTTTTCCCTATATATGGTAAAAAATCGATAAAAGTAAAACTATAATTCATGTTGCCGTGTGTAGTGTTTTTTCGAGTAGATATCAAAAAAATAATCAGATTGAAAAAAAATCGCCTCGATCGGACATCGGATGCGCGTTTTATGTTTGTTTGAAGTATAAATTTTTACAAGTAATCCTTTAACGTACATTTGTTGAAACTTTAAATGGCAGTAACTTTTTCCTCGAATATCTTTTGGAGGCGATTCCTTTTTTAAACTTTCTTATTTTTTTGAGATCTACACGGTAGACTCAATCTATTTTTCCAATTTAACTTTCATTTTTTCCTTATAATTTTGCCCTATATATGGTCAAAAACGGATAAACGTAAAACTATAAGCCCTATGGTCGTGTAAGGTATTTTTTGCATATATCAAAAAATTAATCAGGTTGGAAAAAACATTGCCTCTATCAGACATCAAATGCACGTTTTTTGTCTGTTTGAAGTTCAAATTTTCACAAGTACCTTTTAACGTTATATTTGTTCAAACTTCGAATGGCCGTAACTTATTCCTCGAATATCTTTTGGAGGCGATTCTTTTTTTAAACTTGCCTATTTTTTCGAGATCTATGCAGTAAACTAAATCCCTTTCTCCGATATGACTTTGACTTTTTCCTTATAATTTAACCCTTTATATGGTCAAAAATCGATAAACTTAAAACTATAAGTCCTATTGTCGTTTGTGGTGTTTTTTCGGGTAAATTTCAAAAAAAATAATCAGGTTGAAAAAAAAACGCCTAAATCGGACATCGGATACGCATTTTATGTCTGTTTGAAGTTCAAATTTTCACAAGTACCCCTTTAACGTTAAATTTGATGAAACTTCAAATGGCCGTAACTTGTTTCTCAATTTTTTTAGGCAATTCTTTTTTAAAACTAGCTTATTTTTTTGATCCTTTAACGTTACTTTTGTTGAGACTTCAAATGGTCGTAACTATTACCTCGAATATCTTTTGGAGGCGGTTCTTTTTTTAAACATGTTTATTTTTCGAGATCTACGCGATAGACTCATTCCCTTTGTCCGATATGACTCTCATTTTTTCCTTATAACTTTGCGCTATATATTGTCAAAAACAGATATAAACATAAAACGATAAGTTCTATGGCCGTGTATGGTTTTTTTACGCGTAGATATCAAAAAAATAATCAGCATGGAAAAGAAATTGACTCAATCAGATATCGGATGCGCGTTTTCACAAGTACCCCTTTAACGTTACATTTGTTGAAACTTCAAATTGCCGTAAATTTTTCCTCGAGTATTTTTTTGATGCGATAATTTTTTTAAACTTGCTTGTTTTATTTTTTTTGAGATCTACGTGGTAGACTCAATACCCTTGTCCTATTTCATTTTAATTTTTTTCTATGTAATTTTCCCCTATATATGTTCGAAAACCGATAAACATAAAACTATAATTCATTTTTTCCATATAATTTTGCCTTATATATGGTCAAAGACTGAGAAATGTAAACCTCTAAGTCCTATGTCCGTGTATGGTGTTTTTCGCGTAGATATCAAAAAAATTGACTCGAACAAACATTGGATGCGCGATTTATGTCCGTTTAAAATTCAAATCAAGTTTCAATGTTACATTTGTTGAAACTTCAAATAGTCGTAACTTTTTCCTCGAGTATCTTTTGGAGGCAATTCTTTTATAAAACTTACTTATTTTTTTTAGATCTACGCGGTAGACTCAATTTCTTTTTTCCGATTTAACTTTCATTTTTTTCTTGTAACTTTGCCCTATATATGGCCAAAAATATATAAACGTAAAACAATAAGTCTTATGGCCGTGTGTGATGTTTTTTCGCGTAGATATAAAAAAAATCATGTTGGAAAAAAATCGCCTCAATCCGACATCGGATGCGCGTTTTATATCCGTTTGAAATTCAAATTTCACAAGTACCTTTTTAATGTAACATTTATTGAAACTTCAAATGCCATAACTTTTTCCTCGAGTATATTTTAGTGGGGATTCTTTTTCTAAACTTGCTTATTTTTCGAGATCTACGTGTTAGACTCAATCCCTTTGTCCGATTTGACTTTCATTCTTTCCTTATAATTTTCCCTATATATGGTCAAAAACTGATAAGTAAAACTATAAGTCCAATGGTTGTGTTGTGGTTTTTTCGCATAGATATCAAAAAAATAATCAGGTTGGAAAAAGAATCGCCTCGATTGAACATCGGATACGCGTTTTATGTTCATTTGAAGTTCAAATTTTCACAAGTACCCCTTTAACGTTACATTTGTTTAGAATTTAAATGGTCGTAACTTTTTCCTCGAGTACCTTTTGGAGAGATTATTTTTTTGAGATCTACCCTTTGTTTAATTTGACTTTCATATTTTCCTTATAATTTTACCCTATATATGATAAAAAACCGATAAACGTAAAACTATAAGTCATATAGCCAGGTGTGGTGTTTTTTCGTGTAGATATCGAAAAAACAATCAAGTTGGATAAAAATCGCCTCGATCGGACATCGGATGCACGTTTTATTTCAGTTTGAAGTTCAAATTTTCACACGTACCCCTTTAACGTTACATTTGTTGAAAATTCAAATGGCCGTAACTTTTTCCTCGAGTATCTTATGGAGATGATTCTTTTTTTAAACTTGCTGATTATTTTGAGATCTAAGCGGTAGACTCAATCTCTTTTTCTGATTTAACTTTCATTCTTTCCTTATAATTTTGCCCTATATATGGTCAAAAATCGATAAACGTAAAATTGTAAGTCCGATCATCATTTGTGGTATTTCTTTGCATAGATATCAAGAAAATAATCAGGTGGGGAAAAAATCACCTCGATCCGACATCAGATGCGTGTTTTATGTCCATTTGTAGTATAAATTTTTACAAGTACCCCTTTAACGTTACATTTGTTGAAAATTCAAATAGCCGTAACTTTTTCCTCGAATATCTTTTGGAGGCGATTCTTTTTTAAAACTTGATTATTTTTTCGATATCTACCCTTGTCCGATAAGACTTCCATTTTTTCCTTATAATTTCGCCCTATATATGGTAAAAAAATGATAAACATAAAACTATAAGTCCTATGGCCGTGTGTGGTACTTTTCGTGTAGATTTCGTAAAAATAATCAGGTTGAAAAAGTTGCCTCAATCGGACATCCGATGCGTTTTTTATGTCCGTTTGAAGTTCAAATTTTCACAAGAACTTATTTAACATTAGATTAGTTGAAACTTCAAATGGTCGTAACGTTTTCCTGGAGTATCTTTTCGAGGCAATTCTTTTTTTAAACTTGCTAATATTTTTGATATCTACGCGGTAGAATCAATCCCCTTTTTCCGATTTGACTATCATTTTTTTCTTATAATTTTGCCCTATATATGGTCAAAAGCCGATAAAAGTCAAACCATAAGTCCTACGACTGTGTGGTGTTTTTTCGCGTAGATGTAGAAAAAATAATCAGATTGGAAAAAGAATCATCTCGATCGGACATCGGATGGCGTTTTATGTCCTTTTGAAGTTCAAATCTTCACAAGTACCTCATTTAACGTTACATTTGTTGAAACTTAAAATCATCGTAACTTTCTTCTCGAGTATCTTTTGGATGCGATTCTTTTTTAAAACTTGTTTATTTTTTCGAGATCTACCCGGAAGACTCAATCCCCTTTTTCCAATCTGACTGTCATTTTTCCATATTTTTGCCCTATATATGGTCAAAAAGCGATAAAAGTAAAACTATAAGTCTTATGACCGTGTGTGGTTTTTGCGTAGATATCGAAAAAATAATCAGGTTGGAAAAAATCACCTCGATCGGATATCGGATGCGCGTTTTATGTCTGTTTGAAGTTCAAATTTTCACAAGTACCCCTTTAACATTGCATTTGTCGAAACTTCAAATGGCCGTAATTTTTTCCTCGCGCATCTTTTGGAGGCGATTCTTTATTTAAACTTGTTTATTTGTTCGAGATCTATGTGGTAGACTCAATCCCTTTGTCTGATATGACTTTCAATTTTTTCTTATAATTTTGCTCTATATATGGTTAAAAATCGATAAACGTAAAACTATATGTCCTATAGCCGTGTGTAGTGTTTTTTAGCGTACATATAAAAAAAATCAGGTTGGAAAAAAAATCGACTCGATCAGACATCGGATGCGCGATTTATGTCCGTTTGAAATTCAAATCAAGTTTCAACGTTACATTTGTTAAAACTTCAAATTGTCGTAACTTTTTCCTCGAGTATCTGTTGGAGGCGATTCTTTTTTTAAACTTGTTTATTTTTTAAGATCTACGTGGTAAACTCAATTCATTTATTTGATTTAGTTTTTTCTTATAATTTAATTTAATATATAGTCATACAACGATAAAAGTAAAACTATAAATCCTATCTCAGTGTATGGCGTTATTTCACGTAGATCTCAAAAAAATAACCAGATTGAAAAAAAATGCCTCAAACGGATATCCGACGCAAGATTTATGACCGTTTGAATTTCACAAATTTATAACTACTTCTTTTGAGTTATATTTGATGAAATTTCAAATGATCGTAATTTTTGACTCGAATATCCGTTGGAGGCAATTCATTTTATAAACTTTCTCATTATTTCGAGATCTACGTGGTAAAATCAGTTTCTTTATTTGATTTTTTTTCTTCTTATAATTTTACTTTATATATAGTCATACAAAGATAAGAGTAAAACTATAAGTCATATCTCTGTGTGGGGTGTTTTTCCGCGTAGATCATGAAAAAATAACTAGGTTGAAATAAAATATTGCCTCAACCGGACATTCGAGGCAAGATTTATGACCGTTTGAATTTCACAAATTTACAACTACTTCATTTGGTGAAACTTCAAATGATCGTAACTTTTGCCTCGAATATACGTTGGAGGCGATTCTTTTTTTAAACTTTCTTATTTTTTTAAGATCTATGTGGTAAACTTAATTCCTTTATTTGATTTGCTTTTTTTTCTTATAATTTTACCTAATATATAGTCACACAACGATAAAAGTAAAACTATAATTCCTATCTCAGTGTATGGTATTTTTTCGCGTAGATCTCAAGAAATTAACCACATTGAAAAAAAATCGCCTCAATCGGATATCCGAGGCAAGATTGATGACCTTTTTTAATTTCAGAAATTTACAGCTACTTCTTTTGAGTTACATCTGGTGAAACTTCAAATAATCGTAACTTTTGCATCGAATATTCGTTGGAGGCGATTCTTTTTTGAAACTTGCTTATTTTTTTGATTTCTACGTAGTAAACACAATTTATTTATTTGATTTGCTTTGTTTTTCTTCTTATAATTTTACCTTATATATAGTCACACAACGATAAAAATAAAACTATAAATCTTATCTGAGGGTGTGGTGTTTTTTTGCGTAGATCTTGAAACAATAACCATATTGAAATAAAAATCGCTTCAATCGGTCATCCAAGGCATGATTTATGACCGTTTGAATTTCACAAATTTACAACTAATTCTTTTGAGTTCTATTTGGTGAAACTTCAAATAATCATAACTTTTGTCTCGAATATCCGTTGGATGCGATTTTTTTTAAAACTTGCTTATTTTTTCGAGAGCTACGTGGTAAACTCAATTCCTTTTTTTGATTTGCTTTTTTTTCTTATATTTTACCTTATATATAGTTACACAACGATAAAAAATAAAACTATAACGCCAATCTCAGTGTGTTGTATTTTTTTCGCGTTGATCTCTAAAAAATAACCAGATTGAAAAAATAATTTGCCTCAATCGGACATCCGATGCAAGATTTATGACAGTTTGAATTTCACAAATTTACAACTACTTCTTTTGAGTTCTATCTGGTGAAACTTCAAATGATCGTAACTTTTGTCTCGAATAATCGTTGGAGGCAATTCTTCTTTTATACTTGTTTATTTTATCGTGATCTACGTGGTAAACTCAATTCCTTTATTTGATTTTGCTTTTTTTCTTGTAATTTTACCTTATATATAGTCACATAATGATAAAAGTAAAACTATAAATTTTATCTCAATGTGTTGGTGTTTTATCGCGTAGATCTCGAAAAAATAACCAGATATAAAAATTGCCTCATCACAGCTCAAGATAAGTGGAACTTAAAAATGTCTACCATGTTCCAAGTATGAAGAACTTATTATCTTTATCGTAATTAACAGATTCCGATAACTATGTCTTGTTTGGACCGAATGACGTAAAAGTATATTGAAACTTAAAAGTTACAAGCACACCAATCATGGAAGGGAGAAAATTAGAATCAATCTACGTCATGCCAACCGAGACAACTTATGTGGTACTTGATGAAGCATCAACATGGTGGTACAACAAAGTCTCCTTGCCAGATTCTAGAAAATTGGAGTAAGAGCTACAATATAAACTAGAAGAAGAAGGACAAAGAAGTGAGGCTGAACAGGAACACGAGGTATGTGAAAAATATAACTCACGTACAGAGGAGATATTTTCAAACGTAGAAAATAATATTCATGGAAAACAAGAGTACATGATTAACCACAACTGTTGCAAGAAAAAGTCCAAAAAGTTCTGCAACCTCAACTAAGAAGGAAGACACGATTGAAATGCTCAAATGCCAAGTATAAAAATGCAACACTAGCAGAGATGGTTTACAATAAAGATGCCACTATCTTTGAAGAAGCTTCAAAGAGTACGGATCAGAATAATCCGATGAAGGAGGAGATTCTTAAAGGACATGGACGTCATGATTCTTGCAGAGCAAGAATCGCTCACAACTGACGCAAAGGAAAAATTAAGTTGGTGTTGAGGGGAAGTGTCAAGAATTCATTACAAACCTAATTATGTACTTAAGACAAGTCAAGAAAAATCTAGAATATTCCGAAGTTGTGGAGAATTGAAGGAGGATCTCCATACTCCATATTCCTAAAAATGTTCTAGATAGAGTAGTTCTAGAATTAATTAGTCAAAGGAATATTCTAGAATATAGTAGGAAAATATGCTTAGTTAGAGTGTTCCATCACCTCCTATAAAATAGAGGTGGTCCATTTGAGTTGTATGAAACTAAGAAAGAAAGCAAACCAAGCAAGAAACAAAGTAAGAAAGTAAGCAAGAGTGAGTGCTCAAATAAAGAGTGTTGTTGTAGCAAGTAACAAGTATGATCAAGATTGTAAGACCGAAGCGGGTCCTTACTTTGATATAATAAAATTCAAGATTGTGAGAAATTGATAGTGTCTATTTGTCTCCACACCCAAAAATAACCAACAGCCTTGAGGTCCGGGGGGGAGGGGGGGAGGGTAGGGCCCCTCGGGGCACGGCGCCTCGAGGCGGGCAGACTCAGGGTGGGGGTCTCGAGGTGGGTGGACTCAGGATGGGGGGCTCATGGTGTTTAAAAGCAGTTACTAGCTTCATTTCTTTCCCTTTATCCTTTATATGTTCTATCTAGTAGTACTACAGTTTCTTTAATTGAAGCTATTAGTGTAGAGTTACAGGTATTTGTGATTCTGTGTAATTACTACTGCTACCAGAATTTTATATGTTTTGTGTCATATGTACTCCATAATGGGATGCATTATAGAAGTTCCTAAAACTAGTATAACACTTCCTGTCTAAAAGTAACTCCCACTGATTGTCTTTTTCAACTCTTTATGATCTTAAAAAAAATGTTCATAATTAATTGAGCATTAGATGTTGATTCTAACGAAAGACATATTTATATTCATAATCCTTAGCTGAAATAGGATAAGAGAGGACAAATCATGAATTCTACACTTGTATAGTCCACAATTAGAAAATTGGCAACCACTGATATTATATTATTATGCAGGTTCCCAAGTGTTCAAACATCTGAGAAAAAAGCAAAACAAATACCAACACCATATACACTAACAAGCTAAATGCTTAGCTGGAAACATAGTGTTTATTGCAAGATGGCTCAGTGAGCACGGTCTTTCAGCACTTCAAGATCAACTTCTGTTGGATCAGTAGCCTGAATCTCATAATGAAAACCATCGAGCTCTCTTTTAAATGCGTCTTTAGAGGTGGCGTAAAGCATCTTTGCACGAATACGAGATGTTGCAGGAGACCTAAGGAAACAAAAGCAATGCACTGAGAATGTGAGAAGGAAAAAGTTTGAAGTGTTACTTATAGTTCTCTGAGATGCTGGACTTGCACATCAATCCCATTATACGTGCCATGAAATTGATCAACTAAAATAATATGTCGAAATCAAGCAAACGCATACAGAGGCAAAGGCAAAACAGTAGAAGCATTCTCAAAATTTTGCTTCCTAAAGACTAGCATTGGGAGTTTGCTACAGAGACCTGAGAATAAATGCATAATCTATTTTCATAAAATGAGAGTAAGATATGATTAAAAAATACAACCAAATTGATTTTTTTTTTGCATTTGGAAGAGACAAACATTTTGACATTGAAAAGAAATCTCTCTGACAAAATGATATACTAAAAAGTAATTTACCTGGTCATGAGGCAAAATGTTATTTCGATGAAGAAGACAACTAAAGAACAGGACTAGTAAACTACATAGAAAATGCTTAACAATTGTGATTCAAGAAAAAAGTTGTTTAGTCCTTAAATGATCAAGTCATACATAACAGGACATAAGGATCAAAAAATGTTCCTTTTACATCTCTATCTTTCAATGGGATGACAAATTTCTACCTTCTTCGTCCTTCACTTCCACATCGTGGAAGGAAGCTACAGGAAAACCAAGCTGGTGTACAACTTGTTTAGTTTTTCAAGAAATGCTTGGGGCATTGGTGAAACCAACAAATTAAAAAATCAAACAATAGTTGCAATCACACAGATGAAAATATGCACAAGGAGGTGGGAGACTAACCAATGAACAAAGAATATCTTGCTCTTTTGGCAATTCTCAGAAGTCACAAAATCAAAGTCATACACCGCATATCGGCAATCATTTTCTGGCAAAGAAGCAGTAAAGTCATCAAAAGTTTCAGCAGGGCTGCCAGTTTTCTCAACAACAACCTCCTTTTTCTTTTCATCGATTTTGAAAATCACGTATCTATGAACTTTCTTCCTCTTCAACTCCAAGAATGCATTTTTGCCGTGATCAGCCACACCCATTCCAGAAGAAGCATTTGGCTGAAATTCAAGGAAAAAATCCAGTCCAGTGTCAATACTTCACATGAAAACAGAGATATAATTTGAGGATTTCAAGTACACAATAATTTAGGGCTTCACTGAGTTCCTGTTTGGACATAGCTTTTTGAAGTTCTGTTTGGACATGTATTTTGCTTGAAAAAAATTTGAAGTTTTGTGAGTGAAAGTCCCAAAAACTGGTCTACATTAGTCAAAAATATTTTAAGATCATATTTCCAAAATCTGATCAGATTTCACGGTCAACAATATTTCAAAAGCATACTCTCAAAATCTATGATCAAAACGTTAGCTAAGAAAACTAATATAACTTTTCAAAATTGACATTTTTCTTTTTATTAATTGTGACGGTGTCAAGCCAACTTAAATTAAAGCGCCTTGACTATTCCATCGGATATCAGCTACTTCCCAAGAGGAATAGCTAGAGACACCACCATATAACTCTGTTTCATCTTATGTTTAATTATCCTCGTTGAAAGATGTACCCAGACCTTATAACATGATAAGTTGGTTCTCATAATGATCAGATATTCCTAAGGGACTACAACATAAATTTAAAATTAAAAAGTGAACATAACATACAAATTGATCAAAGACTTAGATGAACAAAACAAAATTAAAGATAGATAACATACCCCTCTGAATTTGAAAGACATGAGAAAAGCCAAAAAAGAAATATTAAATGAGCCTTGAGAGGAAGAAAAAAAGAGGAATATGAGTTGGTTGAATAGATTAGATAATAATTATACTACTATAAGAGGAGAAGAAAAGAAAAGATACTGCCAAAATGAAGCAAATAGTATTTTTATTTTGGTTGTTTTGCACACTAGTAATTTTATTTTATGTCTCAATCAGAAAATGAGATCCCCCACACAAAACCTTATCAATAGGGGTTTGGTGAGTTGTAGGGAACGCTACCCTTACTTTTTGCGATGACAAACGCCAATTTGACCATGCATTCCTCTTCAACATTATTGCCTTTTCCTCAATATTAATATTGTTTTTGACTAATGTTATCAAAATGGGATGAGCTAAAAAATGAAATGATTCGTCCAAAAGATATCAATTGATTTTTGGCTGGTCATAATGCAACTCACTCAACTCTTACTAAGTTATAATTATTGAAGTATTTAACAAAGAAATCTTTACTATAATGATATATAACCTATCAAATTAAAAACTTGTTTTTCTGAAAGTATTTTTAACAAAAATTTCTTTCAACCTAGTTTTTAGAGGGCAAACTTAAGAACCCAGGGAAAAAAAAGGTACGCTCACAACCAACACAACGAGACGCAGCTAAAAAAAACAAGATAAAAATATCCTTTATCTTTGACAAAAACACAACATTAATCGAGTGTAGATCAATCCTTGTTGTCCAGATTAAGCTGGTCAAAATTGCCTCCTGAATGATCACGTTAAATCATTGATCCATTGACACTTTCTCTGAAAAATCTAGTGTGGCAAGCTAAACACAAAAATTAAAAATGAAAGCGGGCTTCTTTATTTTTCAAATTTGCCTTAAAATGGCCTCAAAAGATTGAAAAACTTGCTTACGGTCCACTGGGAAGAATATCATTCATGATTTACTTGTATTCTATACATAGCCATTGAAACGATTAAAAACTTACACTGCATTATGTTTTGCACATATTATAGATACATCTGGAAGAACAATATATTTTCTTAGTGTCATGATGACACTCAAAAAGGAAAAACAAAACGTTCATTGATGTTGTGGTCAAAAACATATACTGTTACTATATATAATAGCAACAGAGAAAAATATGCACTGTGATAAAATATCTTTTTAATCTGATGTCCGCCGATACTAAAGAAATACAATTCTAGGCCGCCAAATATATTTGTACATGTCAAAATCGACCAATTTTATCATTCCAAATCGACAAACCTACCATTTCACCAGAGTCCAAATTACATTAGATCTGGATCATCTTCATAGTCATAGTCTGGTTCACTTGAATGCCTCATTCTCTTTGCATCTCTTGGACCTCCCCTGCCCTTCCTTTGTCTACCTCTGGAGAAACAGCCAACAAACAGGGCAGTCTATTGTATTAGAACTTGAAAAATCGATTGCCGATAAGAGAAGTAGTTGTGGAACTATCTATTTTATTCTTCCAACGAAAGTAGTTATAGGATAATATTCACTACTTACTGAACATTGGCAGATATCCCTCCACCATCCCGACCAAGAGCTTGTTCCTCAGCCTGAAAATATGCAAAAATGCTACTTTCATGTTCTTTGAATTATGTAACTTGCAACACAACTTCATGTTGGATGAAATATGCATTAAGGTGTCATTCCACGACCGGTCCAACATCTGAGTGATGGGAAAACATGATAGACACATGGCAGGAGGAGGTTGCTTAATATCTTTTTACCTATGGTTTTTTTTTGGATGGAGACTATCAAGGGATTTACAAGGAGAGATTCCAGAAAGATCAATGTTAATTATCTAACGCGAGGGGTCCGCACATTGTAATTTAATGGAGAGAGTGAAGGACCATTAAATATATACATGAGAACCAGCAACTACGTCACAACATCTTCCCAATGCAACCTGAGCTATTTCCAAGCAAAATTAACGTAAATATCATTTTGTTTAGTGCTCCATTTATTGGCAAAGCTTTGAGAACACTCAAAAGGTGGGGTTCTAATACGGATGGGAGCTTCTAGTTCGTTGCTTGGTAATTGGTAGAGCCCTATCTGTTTCTTTTCCACTCTACTTATATTTAACCCAGTCTTTTACAACCAAAAACAAGCTCAAACTGCCTTTACACCTTAACCACTGCTTACCCACTCAAATGGGACTTGTTCCCCTTAATCTACTTCTCTGGTGATTCATTTGGAAATTGATACCTTCTCTACTACATTCCTTCCTTTTTCCATTTATTTGATGCTCTCTTTTTTTCCTATCCTTTTACAGGGTTCTAAAGGGAGAATTTCGCATTATAATTCAACAGAATGGGCTAAGATCTCTATCTTGAAACAGGACTACAAACCAAGAAGGTGGTCAAAGACGAGTGCTGACCAACTGAACACCTTGCTACTGTTGCCCCCCTATCAAGAATTTTTAGCTTTAGTCAGCTTGAATAAATCTTCTTGACATTCATATTGGGCGCCCTAACTTGCCTCACAATCTCTAGACATTTAAAAGATGGAGAGACAGGGACATAAATTGAGTCTAATGTATAGCTATTGTAATATGTCAGTATAAATCTTAAAAAGGAAACAAAAAAAAGGGCACCCATTGTACAACAGGGAACAGAGCATATATTTGCAACAGACAGACATAAAACTTCAAGAGACAACTAAAATTTGCATGCCATGCAACAGGAAACTCTATATGGGGGGGGGAATTCCCAGTGTATAAGATCATAAGATATACATCCTATCAACAGCATCAAGGGGTCCCTTGCTGGAAATACGAAAGAGAAAATACATACAATGCGGGAGGTGCGACGATATAAAGAAAAGAAGCCTATCTTCAGGTGAAACTTCCTGGACCGTTTCAAGCTGCAAAATAATTAAAAAGAAAAAGGCTAATTTCAATAAAGAAACATATAGGCGAACCTTAAGTTTAGGCCGGAAAATTGAAACCTACAGAGAGTGATTGAGTAGATTTTTAAAATCATCATTATATTACCAGACCATTAATGGAATAAACTAATGATGATACTCTTCTATCTCTTAGGAACAGCAGTTTCAATAATATTTCCAACATCAAAAAGATGTTTATTACTTTTACTATATGATATTCCAAAAACACTGAAGTAAATGTGTAGTCTACATGTTCCTCCAAGTCTCCAACAACCACTAAACAACTCATTTCTCCAAATCTTCTCATAATATGTGAGTCAAAGTAAATAACAAAAATAGGATGCAGGGAAGGATCCTTATATCAGTGGTGTCCATTCAACTTGAATGCATTTCAGCTAATCCACTCGACAAACTGTCCAACCCACAAGCACGTATTGCAAAGCATTCCTGCCAACCAAACAGGAGGAAATGGGCTCATACTAAGTGTTAACTGCAATTCGAACCTGGGACCTCCCTTCACTACTAGTCCATCCCCTTGGGTACAGGAATTATACAAAATTTTTACGAACAACTGAAACGCTTAACCATGTGGATATATTCAGCACAATCAGCCCAACTAAAATGTCAACAACATTGGGTTTATACCAATGTCTAAAAAGTTCTTCGGTACTCTCATCTTGTAGAATTTAGCTCCGTGATGAAAATGAATTGCAACTGTTGTTATTCACACACTGACAACGTGATTAATATTCCATGTGTCTTCTCCGAAAAACAAAGGAGATAAGACAGAGAGGGGCAGCAGAACTAAGCCTTTAAAAAATGAGTCTCACAAGGTGAGACAATGACACAAAGCTAGCTCATTTACATCATTGATGAATTTTTACTGCCTTTGCGTAAATATACACAATTACATTTTACTAAGCAAAAGCAAAATGCCAAAAGTAATTTGGATGTATTCTACCTTCTTGCCCACATCCATCACAGAACATTGTCTATCAAAATCTTGTCCCATACCAACCGTATGCTTTTAGTCTTTCCTATTATACACCTTCCATCAATGTGCAAGTAACTTAACCACTTGTAATTTGTGAACACAAATTTACTTGTCCATAGTATCATCATAATAAATTGCGATATAATTACTTACATCAACTTCAGCAAATTATGGGACTACACTATTCTCTAGACAGTAGAGGCTTTTCTTACTTCTTAAGAAGGAACAGAATGTGGAGAGAGAATAGGCTTGTATCATCATAAATGCTAAATCAGCATGATTGTTAGTCTCCACTCTCTCCATTTCTCTTTGAAATCCTTACCTCCAAACATACAACACTAGGAAAGCAATCCACTCAAGAAGCACTAGAGTACATCAAGACCTACATCCATTTCTCAAAACCAAGTCATCAACAATATACAATTATATACATTGCTTTATCCCAAAAAACAAGGTCATATGAAACAACTAAGCTCAATTCGGCACTAGTGAGGGGTACGGTATAAGGTAAAATAAATTCTATGCAGCATCATTCTTCTGCTCTCTTCAGACGCCCACTCATGGCAATATAATATCAACCCATCTAGGTTCTAATTTAAAACTAAAAGGCGGTACCTCTTGGAGGAAGATAAAAACCCTTCAAACCCTTTTAGTACATTTCCACATTGGCTAGGATCCTGTAGGTAAATAGTCTCCATGTCATAAACCTGCAAGTCAGTTAGAATTTCAGGGAATCAATGTTGAAACTAAACATAAAACACAAACCCCAGAAATTTGTTGACCTGTTTTTCGAGGTTCCGTAGATCTTCGTGAAGTTTAGCTCTTTTTGACAAGAGAGTAGCGAGCACTGCCGAGGGATTGGAGGATGTTCGTTGCCCTAAAATGGATTACGTGACAGACATAGTTGAACATATTTGTTAAGCAAAAATTAGGAAGAAAGAAGACAAATAGGGTTGAACCGAGGGTTTACCTTCGGCTTCCATTGAAATTTTGTGGGAGATGAAGAAACTGTTTATATAGGCTTCTGATAGCAACGCTGGCAGCTTCTGAATCCTTCCGATCTTGGGACAAAAAGGAGTTTCTTTTCTCGACGTTGACGTTTCGGCCGTTCAGATGGTAGTAATTTTTTTCCTATAAAATAAAATATATTTTTTTGGTGTTTAGCAATTGATATAACATAAGACACATTCTAAAAATATATAATATTAAAGATTAATAGAAGTATATATTATATTATTGGGAATATTGAATTTTTTTTTTTAACGATATGTTAGGGTTATTAATTTTGGAACCATATGGTGCTCATTGAGTTAGAAAAGGCATACAATAAAGTATTATGGAAGGTTGATGTTCTGAGTTGAGAGGTTTATATATAGCTAATGTTAGAGTTATTAAAGATGTGTAATGGAGTAAAGATTTGAGTTAGAACAGTGAAAACAGTCTTGAAATACTTTTTAGTTAAAATAAGGTTACACCACATATTTGCTCTTTATTCGATTTTTATTTGTCTCGACGATAGACGTTTTGACATGATAAATGTAAGGAGAAGTCTCATTGGTATTGGTATGACATATTATTTAATGAATATACACACGATTAAATTAATGATAAACAAGAGGTTTGGAGACGTAATCTAAAGTATTAAGGTTCCACGATGAGCGAGACCAAATTGAGCACATTGGAATAACAAGACATGACCCCACTTTGCTGGCAGGCAGATGTGAAAAGTGACGGTGATACACATGTAGCCTGCACTCCCCATTTCAAAAGCAAGGCACTTCAAGTATGAACAATCCAACAAAGATTGATGATGATGTCATATATTTTATTAAATTGTATATATAATGTCTTATTTAATTAGATTGTGTAACTGAAACTTATCAATAAGTTTTATAGAATAATTCTATACCAATGATTTTGTATGAGAGAGTATTGACCATAAGATGAAAACAGAAGTGAAAATATGGAGATACAAGCATAGATAGCAAAGAGCCAAGATTAGAAACTAGATGAAAAATGATTTTTGTAATGAATAAAATGTGAGAAATAATATTGAGATATTATTATATACATGTGAGGAAGTTTAGCATAGATGCCCTAATATACGTGCAAAAAGTATATAGTGTTAGATTCAAAAAGAGATAAGGGTAATATTGAAAATCATATTTTTCTACTATCAGCTGTATATAAAATGTAGTCAACAAATAAGTATTTTTGGATACCAACCTGTTATTTTTATGTAGTTGATAAATAACTTATCGAGAATAAGTATGTGTAATCAAATGTTTACGACTATTATAGTTAAATTACAATGTAAAATAAGAGACATGTAAAGAAATTTAAATATATTTAGTCGAAATACTAAATATATTGAATAATCAAAATTATCGAAATAATATGATTTTACTAATATATATATATATATATATATCACGACCTATCTTTAGCTAATCACGCGATTCAGCCTTTTAGTTTTGTATAATTCTCACGTTTGTATAATTTAAAATGTTGTATAATATAATTTGTATAACATTTTTATAAGTCGAAAGTTGAATAATATAATTTGTATATATGCTTTGTCTTCTGAATTCTAATGTTTGTAATTGCATAAATTCACTATTTTGAATGTATGCAAAAATAATTGAATCATACAAATATATCTGCAAATTATACAAACCTTCGAATTATATAAATATATGAATTATACAATGAGACAGTTTAAACTATAGCTACATCCGTAAATGTGTAAACTATATAGCTATGACCTATAAAGAAAAATTTAATTTATCATCGTGGCTATTCGTGAAAGTTTAAAAAAAACAAAAAGTGCCATTTTTTCAATTCCAGCGTTCAACTACAGGCCCAGCAAAACGGGCCGGGTCGGTCTACACCGCCTCCACCAACTAAAACCAGACGGTAGCCGTAGAACCGCCATCTGCCCAAAAGTATAAATGTATTTACGAGTCGAATTCTAATTGCGGGCCAGAGAGTATTATATTTCTAGGGTTTCGTCAATCCAAACATTTTTCCTCTCAATTTTGGTTTGCAGAAGTAATTATGGCTACTGCATCAGGTGCGCAGTTATTTTAGACCTAGCTTGTAATTTTGTGTTCGATTCATTCGTTATTTTTATAATTGTATGGAATTTCAGGGGCATTTAAATCTAGGGAGGATCACAGGAAACAGTTGGAATTGGAAGAAGCAAGAAAGGCTGGTCTTGCTCCGGCTGAGTTGGACGAAGATGGAAAAGAGATTAATCCTCATATTCCTCAGTATATGTCTTCCGCTCCTTGGTACCTTAATGCAGAAAGACCAGTATGTATCTCTTCTTTATTTTGGGGTTTTATGGTTTTCATGCTCAAAATTTGACCTTTTTCAATTGTTTCGGTGTTTGCAGAGTTTGAAACATCAAAGGAACTGGAAATCAGACCCTAATTACACAAAATCATGGTATGACAGAGGTGCGAAGATATATCAGGCTGACAAGTATAGGAAGGGTGCATGTGAAAAGTATGTGTGCTGTTTCCTTGCTTCTTTGGGTGTTTAAGTTTGTGTGTTTCTGTCTGTGGCATATACTTAATTTCATTTGTCATTCATTGGCACTTAGTAGCTCATCTTGCTTGCTTTGGAGTTTAAAAGAAATCCAACTATGAAGATATTTTACTTTGGAAATTTAAATTTTGAACATGGATGCTTGCTGCCTTCCTTAAATGTCTTGGTTCAAGTGATAAGCCATTTTCTTATAAGTTCCATACGAATTTCATTAGATGCCTTGGTTCAATTGATTAGCCATTTTCATGAAGGTTATTCAAGGGATCCTGAAAGATGAGTCTACATTTGTTTTTTGTGCAGCTGTGGAGCAATGTCCCATGACACTAGGTCATGTATGGAAAGGCCACGCAAACTGGGAGCAAAATGGACAGGGAAACACATTGCTCCTGATGAGAAGATAGAGCAGTTTGAGTTGGACTATGATGGTAAAAGGGATCGTTGGAATGGTTATGATGCTGCTTCTTATGCCCATGTCATTGAACGATATGAAGCAAGGGATGAAGCAAGAAGGAAATACCTCAAGGAGCAACAACTTAAAAAATTGGAAGAAAAAAATAACAAGGATGACAAAGAAGGAGGTGATAGTGACAATGAGGATTGTGAGGATGCTTTGAAGGTAGACGAAGCGAAGGTTGATGAAAGCAAGCAAATGGATTTTGCCAAAGTTGAGAAGCGTGTGCGGACCACTGGTGGTGGTAGCACAGGGACTGTTAGGTAAGTTTTTCTTAATATCTTTTCTGGGTCATTGTGATGGTTAGGTTGTTGGAATATTTCGAATATTGTGGTTGAATGCTATGCTCTATTGATGCATCTTTCATGACCAGGAACCTGCGTATTCGGGAGGATACAGCTAAATATCTTCTCAATCTTGATGTAAATTCAGCACACTATGATCCCAAAACACGGTCTATGCGTGAAGATCCTCTTCCTGATATGGACCCGAACGAAAAGTTCTATGCTGTAAGTGCTCCTAATCAAAAATGGGATTTTACTCTCTCTCTATCTTTTGTTATATGTATGTTTATTAACTCATTGGTCGTTTTTCTGTTTAGGGCGATAACCAAAACAGAGTTAGTGGTCAAGCATTGGAGTTCAAGCAGCTTAATATTCATGCCTGGGAGGCTTTTGATAAGGGGAACAGAAGGGGACAGATTTCCCGTCCTCTCACCTATCTTCGGCCTACCGTCTCACGCCCCTACCCTATTTCTCCTCTTACTATTCCCAATACCTCTCTTAGCCCCCCCTACCAACACCCTCCCCCAAGCTATTCCAATCTCCTGGCAAGCAGCTCCATCCCAGGCAGAATTGCTCTACAAAAATTTTAAGATTAACAAGGAGAAATTGAAGGTGCAAACTAAGGATGATGTCATGGAGAAGTATGGCAATGCAGCTAGTGAGGACACACTTCCAAGAGAACTCCTACTGGGTCAAAGTGAGAAAGAGGTTGAATATGATCGTGCTGGGTAGGATGTGAAGGACAGGGTAAATGTTTAATAATAGCTGCCGAAAATGATTGGCCCAGAGTTACTATTCAAGTTAGTTTTTTCTTGGGTGGTTTGGAGGCGGTGGGTAATATATTGTGTGATATATTGTTTTTGTACTCATTATTTGTTAAATAGATGGTCTAAGTAGCACACCTTTGTCTCAAAAAAGAAAATAAAAAATTCTTGAGTATGTTGTTTAAATATTTGTTTGTGCCGGTGATGGATTAGTTATATAACCAATCTAACTTGCTTGGGATTGAGGCATAATTATAGTTTTGTATTAAATTGAGTGTCATGGATGGTTAAAGTTATAGTTGTCTATACTTTCTCATCCCTTGGACCAATTCTATGGGGAGATTAGGTACTTCAGAATATTTGCATAGAACACTGATTCTTTTCGAGGATCTATTTCAGTGAAGCAATAACCTCTGTATTTATTGATCAGGCTATATCATGATTCACGTCTAGCATGAAGCATCTCCGTCTTTGAAGTTAGCCAATATATCCAAAATATAATTGCAATCTTAATACTTTTAACTCCTCTACTGTAATTTAAGATCTTTTGTTGATGCTATATCATTCCTTAAAAAACAAAGGAACGTATGTTCATCTAAAAACAAATGTTTCACCCAAGGGTGTTGGAATTCGGAAAGAAAGAAAAATACAAAATATTCTAGCCTTGCCTCTTCTAGGGCAGCATAACTAATTGGGGAATATTAACCTCTTTCAAAATGTTGTTTTCCTAAATAAACATTTATTCAGTTGCTGCTGCCCCTGATGTATATAGTGGTAAATCAAATTTTAAAGCTGCTTTTCAGTTGTCTGTAATAATCACAACAAAAATGACGCCTAAATTTTGAACTAGTTGGGGTTGGCTGAATGGATTCTCTACGCCATGCTGCTCTACTGGACATAGTTTACTCATTCACTGACCATCATCACCACTTCCCTCTGAAGGTGTGCAACAGTCGAATTGAAAGGGAAGACTAGAAATGAAGTGAATGAAAGAGGGATAGCATGAAGGTTTATACATATACTGGAAAAGAAAAATTCAAAAACTAGATTGTTTTGTATTTAGCTTGTATGGTCTATAACTAAGCTCCACCACTGACTGGAATGGGGAAGAACCGTTAGAGAGAGAGAGAGAGAGACGGATTTTCAAGCAAAGATTTTAAAAAAAAATTTACACTAGGTTGAAGCGGTGTTTTTGACTTCTAACATAATGGTAAAATTAAGTCTGTTAGGGGTCGTTTGGTTTGAAGACAAGTTATGTTGGGACTAATTATCTTGGAATAAGTTATGATGAGATTACTAGGTTGAAGTGGTGTTTTTGACTTCTAACATAATGGTAAAATTAAGTCTGTTGGGGTCGTTTGTTTGAAGACAAGTTATGTTGGGACTAATTATCTTGGAATAAGTTATGATGAGATTATTTTTTATTGGTTGTTTGGTTTGTCAAATATGCTTGCCATAATTTCTTAGAATAAGTTGTTTGGTTACAAAAATACCCTCTTAAGAATAAGTTGTTTGTTTATAAAAGAGGGTTTAAGGTACTTCTGTTATTTAACATTTTTACCTGGGATAAGTTATTCCGTGATTATTGTTCCACCCACAAGTAGGGATAACTTATCCCAGTCATAATTATTTATCCTGGGATAGTTTTTCCAACACTTCGTCACCAAACAAAGAATTTAGGGGTACTAAAAACTTATCCTGAGATTATTTTCTTTATCCATCACACCAAATGACCCCTTAAGGTCTTAATTTTCCTTTTACATAAGGATAAACAATTAACTTGGATTTATTGAAGGCAATATTTTTTGATGTGCCATTTATTGTCCGAGAGATGATGATAGTTGTTCCTACTTATGGAACGGGGTTCGGAGTTCTTAGCTTGTTCAGTCTATATATTCGTCAAGTTCTATGTTTTCTTTTGTGCATAAATGAGGAAGAATTATTTGTATTCGAATAGATGGAAGGGAATGTGCAGTCAAATATTTCCGTCATACTTGTTTGTTTCTATTGCCTAATTCAGTAACTTGGTATCTGCAGGAGATGTCACTTCCTAGAAGCAAATACGAAGAGGATGTTTACATCAATAACCACACCACTGTTTGGGGTTCATGGTGGAAAGATCACCAATGGGGTTACAAGTGCTGCAAACAAACAATCAGAAATAGCTATTGTACCGGTCTTGCTGGAATTGAAGCAGCAGAAGCCTCTGCTGGTCTTATGAAAGCCAACATTGCTCGTAAGGAGGCTGCTGAAGGTATATTGAAACTGCTGACATATCTTGAAATTATCATACACTGCTTCCATAACAATCTTACTGTCATAATTCAATGTAGTTTGCTTTAAGATCGTATCTATTTCTCCAAATTTAAAGGATACCTGCTAATTTTTAAGCTCACAACCTTCTGCTGAGTATTCAGGAAGTAATTGTTTTCCGTACATGTTGTTGGAAGTTGTACTTCAACTGTTGCATTAGTGGTTTTGTCAGTACCTGACATTGTTTTCCGGATCAAATAGTAATTTCCATTGTTTGCACGCCCTATAGAACTAGAATTGTCCTTTCTTTTTGAAAAATATGAAGTAATAGATTTTATAGGTGCATCAAGAAAATGCAACGAGTACAGATGATAGCAAGTACAAAGGAGAATTTGCTAGCTCCATTACATGAGGTTCTATGCTAGAGATATGGAGCGTAGAACTAGAATGTCTTGGATTTGGTGATGGTAATGGTTTTCTTGGATTTAGTAGAAAAATGATCCTTTTTGTGTTTAGAAGAAGAATGATGGATCAGTTTATTGGTAAACATATTCATGATCAGGATAAAGCATATGGACCTTTGGACTTTTTTTTAGCTTTCTGTTGAAGTGGTAAGCATAACCTCTAGGGTTTTAGTGATTACAAACATAACATCTACATTTCGAGACCATCTACTTAGCTTTGAATTTTTAGTGGATAGCTCCTTGGTTTCTGCTTGAATTAGCAGTCAGTTTAAATTTCATCTTATTTAATGTAAGAGTTGGCCAGCAGAGCTGCTGAGAGGATTGTTTCATTGAAGACCATATCAAGCACAATCAAAGCACATTTTTGGCAACTGTTTCTTCAGTAATTGATAACATTGTTTTTCTTTTTTCTCAATATCCGATCCATATCCGATCCAGATACACATGTGCCTGTCGAGGAGAAGAGGCAAGCTACTTGGGGGACTGAAGTACCGGAAGATCTGATACTAGACCAGAAAAAGCTCACTGAAGCTATAAAGAAGGTATGCTTATAAACCTATGCATGGTGCTACCTCCGTTTTTGAACTTCATGCTAATATGAATTTTGTCAGTGTATTTCCTGCTTCAAGTAATTTATTTTTAGGAGGGTATAGTTGGTGAGGGTAGAGTTTTGGGGGTTGATGCTTGAAGATATCCAACTCCACCACCAAAGAAAAAAGGAGAGAGACGCTTAGAGGTGGGGAGAGATGTTTCATAGAGGACTGCCAGAGGTTGGGATTGGGAAGACTGATAACCTGACTGGATCCGTTCTTTTGACAGCTATGTCGATTCTCAGTTGTCTCTATAGCTTCTGTTTTTCTGATGATCTGATCAAATTTATTTTGCTGTTTGAACAGGAATTGAGTGACCCCCTCCCGAGGAGCAAACCGAAGAAGGAGCAAACAGAGGAAACAGGCCCCCCTAACCCTTCCCTCACCTCAACACTTATTCTATATACTCCCGAAAGCCCCCGCACCTACCTCTTCCCGAAACTACCTTACCGAAGAACAATGACCTTCTCCCCCCTGTCCATTACTACAGCCGATAATCACCCGATACACTAAACGGAAAAAGGCTTGCCTCACTATGCGAACCCCGACGCCGTCATTCTCCAATTTAAACTACTCAGAGCCACAGGGACGACCACAAGACCGGGGCTCGATAGGGCCACGCTGGGCCCCAAACGCCACCTCTGGCGCCCCGGGCTACCCGCCGCCACTGCCCCCGAGCTAGCCCCAGAGGAAAGGCCTTGGGAGGGAGGAGCGCCACGACCACCTCCCGGCCATGAGGTATAAAAAAAAATCTTAATCAGAAAAGGGTGAAAACAGGAAAAGACATGTGAACAAGAGCATAATGGAGGGCCAGGCAATAGGATGAAGCGGGTTCACCAAGATGATCCAATGAAGGACTTCCTTCACTGAATCGTAGATATGGCCAAATTTTTCACCTTTAGGGAAAACATCAGTTGGGACCATGTGCCAGTCTTAGGTGAAGTTGCGTATGATATTTTCTTAGTCGAAAATTGTATTGTGATGAAGAGTCTGTGTTGGGATTGCTTGAGATCTATTTCTTCTTTGATTTAGTACCTTAAAGTTGTATACAACTGCACGACACACTCTTTAAGAACATATGTACAATAAGATACCTAAGAATTGGGAAGCATCTATGTACGTGTAATGTTCTGTATTTCACCGGTTTGTGGTTGTAATTCAGGCAAAGCCTGTTTGTTTGAAGTTCTTTCTCTGGTTCTTGTATTAGTGTTTGCCTTCTTTCTGCGTTTGTGTGTGTCTTCAGCTTTGTGAATGTGACAGACTACTAATGCATTGGCTCATTGAATAAAAAATTCTGTTGTTCCATTCAACGATCAAAATTGATTTTTTTTTGGTTTTGTACATTGTGAAATGAGTGGATCAATGATCAATTCATCCTTAAACATGAAGGATGTATGTAATATTTTCCCTCCACTCGCGTTCAAGAGAGTATCGTAGATCGAAAGGGGCTACACCTCGCCAAATTTCCAACACAAATATTTCACTCATCTCTTGCTTATTTTGGTGATCACTAAAGCAAGTAGTTTAGGCCATTTAATTTTTTTGTTTGCTCTTGATTACTCATAAGTTTACTGATGCCACCCTGGTTAAGTTGGCGCTGCATGAGTCGATTCAACCCAGGTGGGGTTCTTGGCTGGTGGAAAAAGGGAGTGGGGGGGGGGGAAAACGGAAACGAAGCGAGCGGAAAAGGAGAGGAGGAGGAGCCAGTGCCAAGGGCGAAGGAGGAAGGGGGGGGGGCGGGGGGGCGTGACGGGGAAAGGGGGTAACCAGCACGCAGTACTAAAAGATTTTGATTAAAACTTTGTCATTGATCATTTTGAGCTATAACTTAGCCCATTTTTCAATAGACTGAACCGGATAAATAAAAAAGAACAAGCCACAACATTTAAATGACTTAGCTGAGTTGTATTTGGGCTAATTTCGCTTTAATTTCTCTGCACTCAAATGAATAAAAATAAACTAGATTTGTATATAGTGGACAAATTTTATTCAATGCTGACAAAAACTACAAAAAAAAAAAAAAAGAGAAAAAAAAAACAACAAAAAACCCATACTACAAACGCTGGATCAACATATTCTCTTGACGCAGCATGTCTGCACGAAATTTAGCTATGAACTCTTCTGCTCTTTCATTAATACAATGCAATTGTGGAGATGCCAATGTCAACGATTCCCACATCTCATCATTCGTTACACTACTACTACTACTACTACTACTACTTTCCCCTTCATGGATTATCTCACCTTGTTCGGTTTCCGATATGCAAACTTGTTTATGCTCCTTCTTCTTTGTCGTAATCATACTAGTTTGGCCAAAGTTGTTCTTCTCCACAGAATCAGATATATTCTCAATGAAAAGTTGATCTATATATACCGGTGCTGATTTCTTGTGAAATTTCAGAGTAGGTCTGAATTTCGACTTGTATTTGAACTTATTGTTTGAACGTTTAGTTTTGAATTGAACTCGAAAGACAGGGGACGGGGCTAGTTTCTTGATGCATAAAGGCTTTGGATTCTTGGATTTCTTAATGACTTTGGATCTATTGAGTACTTTATGGAAATTGATTTGTAATTTGGTGGAAAAAAACTTCCACATTTTTTGAGTTGGAAGGAGTACTCTACGCAAGTTTAAGAAATACATGGTGATTGAATTTGAAGCAATGCAAATTCAGTTATGAATAAGGGGAGAAATATAACAAAAGGCTGAGATATTAAGATGTATAAATAGTACTAGTAGTAGTAGACTAGTAGTTATAGTCAATTGGTGCAATAATATAAATTCACTGGCTTAAATTTTACGCTATAGTTTGGTGCAAAAAGAGGACAAAAATTAGGTAGTTTAAAGAATGCGTTTCTTTTCAGCAGACTTATGTCCATTTTGTTTTCTATTTCTTAATTAATAAAAACAGTTTTGCTTCATAGATGCTCCAGGCTGTAAAGACATCTTGTTGGATAACTCTTTTATTCTTTTCTTTACGGGTAAGATTAGAGTCGGATCTAAAGTTTTTTAATTATTAAAAAGAAAAAAAATCTAAAATATATTCAAATTTTGATCGAAATTACTGTAATGATATCAAACTTTGGAAATGATCTTTTATCCATTACACTATTTAATAGTGTATCTTAAAGGTATATATGTGCTCACATAGACATAAAAAATATTGCATAAATTTTTAACTAGTAATGTAACCACGTGGACAATATATATCTTCAAAATATACTATTAAATAGTGCAGGGGTAAAAGGTCCTCCATAAAGTTTGATATTGTAACTTAAGTTGAAATATTTTTCAAACTCTTTTCCCTTATTAAGACAGAATATTCACTGCACTTGATATATTTTTACGAAAACGAGTTCTTCGTCTCAATGACTATCACACATGCATATAACTTGGTCTAGTAGACACTGGTGGAGCCATAAATTTCACTTATGTATCCAACCATCTATATATACAAATATATATGTATACGATTTTGTACTTAAGTAGACAATAATAAGAATGTGACGAACTCCTTTTACTGTCAATAACTCATATCTCAAAAATTAACTTAAAGACAAAAAAATTGACCAAGTTTTATAAGAAAATCACTCATCTCATTAATACCGAACTTTTTTAATTCATTAACATACCACTTTGGAATTGCTATTGTTTAGTCTCAATTGCCTCAAAAGTGGGAGATTTAGGCAATGATTCTAACCGTGTGTGGATATAGGAAATTCGTATCTACATTTCTTTTTTCCAACTTTTCCAAGATTGATCCATTTCTACATCTTCTGACTGTTTATTTGTATTCATATTATCAATTGGCTCTGTACCATGCCTTGTATATGATATCTCTTAATTGACTCGGTTACTGATATTTGATATATATATCACTGACTTATATATCACACCTGATATGGAATATCATGTCTGATACAAGTTCTATATTGATTTGCTCGCGTGCCTGGTATATGTGTGATTGTTTTCTGTATGTTAGTTCCGTGAGTGGACCTCTCTACCCTGCACCATCTATTTTCTATTTTTTGTTTTATGCTTTTGCCTTTATCCTGAGGCAACTAGCAAGATTCTTGGCTACTATGAGATCAAGTTGAATCAATGTCATGTTACTTAAAGAATCTACTAGTAGGACACTATTTTATTTTTTAAAATTCTGCACTAAAAAGTGATGTCGTGACCACTAACCATAAGTCAATTACAAATGTTAGAAAATAGTTTTTCGCTATTAACTTAACACTTTCCTTTGAGAAATAATGAATAATGGGGTAATATATTATATGATTTTTTGATTTTATTAAATTTAATGCTCTGAAAAATGTGGTAGATGATTAATACTTCCTCTAATTTTTAGTTATTTATCTATTTTCCTGTTATAATTGTTCTTAATTACTTATTCATTTTGACAAATCAAGAAAAGAATAAAACCCTCAATTAATTACTTTGAAAAAGATAGAATTTCATGAAAATCTTAAAATTTTAATTTACCCACTTCATCATTAATAGAGATAAGATGATAAACTAACTATGTTGATAAATTGTTTTCTTAATAAGTATGTCAATTCAAAAGTAGACAAGTAACTAGGGACAAAAGGGGTAATATTTAATAGCAACTTAACAAGGGTAAAATAGACACAAAAGGTTAATTATCACTTGTTTTCTTAAGTGTACAAATACGTTGGACAACTATTTTTGGTATAGTAAACAACTATTGTTGATGAACAGAGTATTAATATTTCCATTGTTATGTCCAAAAAAAGCGACCATGCTTTATAAGTTTTTGTTTGGACTTAATTTAAGCTAAAGCAGGATGAGTAGGTGTGATTTGCTTAGTAGGAAAAAAAAAAGACGACCTCAAGACCCCATTTATACAAAACAAATCGATTCCTATATTCTTCAATTTTCGAAGCTTCTTAGTCTATTTTTTTAAGAGCGAATTGATCAACTTACCATTTATTAAGAGCCGTGTTTGGCTCAGCTTAAAAGCTGGTCAACATGAATTAAAAAAGCTGGGTTTTTGACTTATTAGTGTTTGGCAAGACTCAAAACAGTTATTTAGTTTAAAAAAACTTTATTTTAAGCAAAGTTAAAAGCTGGGGTAGGGTGGCTTTTTTTTTTTTCCAGCTATAAGCTATGCTTTTAGTTGGACCACCGATTTTGTACCTTTTGACCCCTTATTTTTATACCAATCTCCAAATTACTCAATAACCCTAAATCTCTTTCTTCTATTTTTACCTTTTACGTTGTGGATGTAGACAATTACGATAATAATGAAGAAAATCAAATAAATCTTAAATCTTTAAGTGATCTATTCAAATTATATATTTATTTTAAATGTAAAATAAGTTGCATATATTAACTTAAATAAAAAATTTATATTCCTCTTATAAATAATTTGTGATAATAAAAAAATATAGGGAATGATAGACAAATATATTTACGTCTAGATTGAAACTAAATAAAATCTTAAAGCGTTCTTTAATCTATTCAAATTATATATCTTTAAAATCTATAATAAGTTTTTGATATTCTCTTATAAAATATTTGTGATGAGAAAGAAATATGTGAATGATAGCAATATATAATTATTTATGGCTTACAATATAAATTATTAACTTATTTTATGTTAACAGTTTTTAAGGGTATTTTCAGACATCTTTGATTTTTTATAAAAAGTTTTTATCAGACCTTATTTGCACCCAACACAATCAACAACTTTTTTGTTAAAACTTCAGCACTTTTATCCAAACGCATAACTGCTTATTTTAAAAATAAGTTTCAGCACTTTCAAAAGTATTTTTTTAAAGCTGCTTTTAATAAGCCCATCCAAACGGGTCCTAAGTATACGATTGAATTATACAAAATGAAGCTAATATTCAATTCTGATTAGTTTCATTTCTAATAAAGTGTGTTAAGTTTAAGAAGATTCTAAACTATTAACACAAAGAAAAAAGTGTGAGAGAAAAGAGGACTATTGGCCCCAATGAGGCTACTACCAATATATGTATCATAATTTAGACATTGACGCTAAATTTTAAAACTTTAATAGCGAATTTAGACATGAAACCTATAAGTAGTTTGAAACAAACTTAAAATATCAATAAACTCTTAAACTAGTCAGTAATTTTCAATTAGACACTTGAACAATGACTTGCTCCTATTAAGCACCTCAATGCATATGGTAAGATATTCCTATTACACTTTCAATCCAAATATGTGTCAAATGGTAAACTCTAGGCATGTTTTCAAAAATGTACTAGATGATTAAATTAATCCTATAAAATGTGTCATCTCCTTTAATTTTGCACACAACCTCTTTGGAATATACTTGATGTTAAGATCGACCACAATTGAAGTATACCTAATGTTCTACAACTTATCGAGATTGATCTTTTTAATATGGATAACTTATCTACATAACCTACATTTGAGAATATACCCAAAAAAAACATACATATCCAATTTGAACATGAAATATCTAAAAGAAACACTCCTATTCAACAATAATTTGAGGCCCAAATTTGTATGCTTATTTATGGATCCATTGGAGCCCAACCCAAATATTACTGCTTCCCCCAGTATTTTGAACTCAAACAGCCTGAGTGCTAGTATCAGAAAACAATGAATTAATCAAAAACAGAAGAGCTTAGACAAGTGGTATATGCAAAGACAGAAAGTGTAAGCAAACCAGCTCAACACTTCAACACGTATAGTTTCATGCAAATTAAACCAACACATCTTTGATTCCTTTGAACAGCCATTGCAAGGTGTCATTTATGTTCACCATGCATAAAAAAACAGTTTCACCATGCAGAAGAAAACAGGTTAATGCCACACGGCAATCATGCTTGTTCCTCTCAAACACTATAAAAACAGAGGCCTCTGTTTCTCCAAATCTCATCTCATCTTTGTATTTTTTTTATATATAGTCAATTAGTAATAAACAATAAAAACTCCTTAGCCATGGCGGTCTCTACTAGGGTCTTGTTAGCTTTACTCTTCTCTGCTTTTCTCTTATCTGCAGCAAATGCATATAGACAATATCCGGTTCAGCAAGGTCAGCACGGTCAGAGAAGCATTCCTCTGACTCAAGCTCAACAATGCCGCTTACAGAGGCTTACTGGAAGCCAGCCCTCTCAGCGCATTGAGTCAGAGGGCGGCTACACTGAGGTGTGGGATGAGAATGAGGAGCAATTCCAGTGTGTTGGAGTTGCTCCTATGAGGAATGTTATTCGTCAAAATTCTCTCTCTTTGCCTAATTTTCATCCCATGCCTCGCTTGGTTTATATCGAGCAAGGCAGGGGATTGATTAGTGTGATTAACCCTGGTTGTGCCGAGACTTTCCAGTCTCAGACCTTCCAGGCTGGCCGAATGGCGGGTGAAGAGAGGGGTGAACGCCGCGGAAACGACCAGCACCAGAAGGTCCACCGCATTCGCCAAGGCGACGTTGTGGCAATTCCAGCTGGTGCTGCTCATTGGTGCTATAACGACGGTGAGGAAGAGCTTGTAGCCGTCTCCATTAACGATCTCAACCATCGGTCCAACCAGCTTGATCAGAACTTCAGGGTAAATTCTTTTCCTCTTTCCGATTAAAGATATATAGAATGTATACCAAATCCTACTTGATTTTTAAATACGTCAGATGAAAAAGTTAAATTACCACTTCTTTTGGTAATCTGATGAAATTTTTTTGTGCGTGCAATTTCATAACGATATTAATTTTGTATATAACATGTTTATTTAAAAAGTAATTACAGGCAATTGGTAACTAGATCTTGCTAGTTAACCTACACAAATCAATGAACTCATGTTAACTTCGTATTCTTTCATAATTCGATGTACTTATTGGTCGACTGTACTATTTGTGTGGATTTTAGGCATTCTACTTGGCCGGTGGAGTACAAGAAACTAGTGGAAGGCAAATTGGTGTAGGAAAGCAAAGCACACAGAAGTTCCAGAACATTTTCCGTGCTTTTAACACAGAATTGATGGCAGAGGCCTTCAACATCCCCGTAGAGATTGTTAGGAGGATGCAAGAAGAACAGAACGAACGTGGACTAATTGTTAATGTCAGGGAAGGAATGAGCATGATTAGGGCTGATGAAGAAGAAGAGGAATTCGAAGGGCGATCACAACGAGGACAGCGATGGTGGGCAGAAGTAACTGGAAATGGCTTGGAAGAAAACATTTGCACAATGAAAATCCGCACCAACATGGATACTCAAAGACGAGCTGATATCTACTCAAGGCAAGCTGGCAAAATTAAGCATGTTAATTACCAAAACTTTCCCATCCTTAGAGACATGGACATGAGTGCCTCTAAAGGAACCCTATATCCGGTAATTCAATCAGTGTTATTTCTAAATTGATCAAAAACAAAAAATAATTCTTCCTAGTACTATTGACTTGAAATTGATTAAAATTGGTGGATTGCAGAATGCACTGATGAGCCCTCACTGGTCAGTGAATGGACACAGCGTGATCTACGTGCAAAGAGGAGATGCACAAGTGCAGGTAGTAGACCACACCGGGCAACAAGTGATGAATGACAGGGTAAATCAAGGAGAAATGTTTGTAGTCCCTCAGTACTATGCATCAACAGTGAAAGCAGGGCAAAATGGATTTGAATTCGCGGTGTTTAGGACAAGCAGTCAACCAATGAACAGCCAACTTGCAGGTTACACATCAGTGATTAGAGCAATGCCTATTGAGGTCCTCACAAACGCGTACCAGATATCGCCAAATGAAGCACAACGTTTAAAAATGAACAGAGGAGGAGAAAGCTTCCTGCTATCTCCCCAGAGAATGTCATTCTAAAATGGCTTTAATGTGTAATAATCCCACCTTGGCTATCGCCTAGTAGTACTCGTTTCTAGTCTTTGTTTTTAGGCAAAGATGAAGCAAGAGCGACTTGTATTTAGGAGCAAATAATGTAACGAATAAAGCTCCTGCCTTTTTGTACCTAAATCTCATCCAAGATGTTCATTCTCTCTGTGCAAAACTTCTGATATATTTTAAACATATAAACCAAATCATCAACTAACAAGGGTAATCAATCTCAACTCAATAAAATAAAATGAGATTAAACTCAGAGAACAATGGATAAAGTTTAAAATTTCTATAAACCAAGAATTATCTCTTAAGCTCAGAGTTTTATTTCATCACATTACTCACACAATTTTTGTTGTTATTGTGATTTTGTTCTAACAGATTATAGCTCTATCCTGATATTGATGAGTGCTTTAGAAATTTGTTACATTTTCATAGAAGTGGCACTACTCCTCAGTCATGTTAGCTCTTTGAAAATCTATTATTTACTAAAAAAATTCATTATCTTTTTATATGATCGACTTTGTACCTCTCGTCAATCGAAATATCAATCCAATCTAAAAAGTTGTTTGATAATGAATTAAGAGTTCATATAATTCAGACTCACTTTTCTATTTAATAAAAAATAAAATGTCTTTTAGTGTTATATACTCATGTTTTGTAGTGATTATAGTAAGATGATTTAGTATAAAAAAAATAAAAAGTATATATACTAAAATATTTTTAAATTGTGCTAATTAATAATAATATAGTCCAACAATATTGCAGTTAGTAATTTAGTTTAAAAAGAGAAAAAATTATATAATTACAGGGCTTAAATAATTGAATCCTTAAAAATTTCTCTCATTTGAATTAATTACAAAAGAGTCTCCTTTTTCCTTCTCTCTCAATATTGTGATACATCACTCACCTTTATCAAATACATTACAACTTTGTTTGTGCATATTTTTAAATTGGAGAAAATACATCAAATTTAGGAATTTACTTTAACATTGTTTGTGCATATTTTTAAATTGGAGAAATTACATCAAATTTAGGAATTTACTTTAACACTTAAACTACATGTGCAATCAAATATCCCTTTAACATCTTTGAAGTGAATTAAATACAACACTAAGAGTAGAATATCACTTTCACCTGCCATATCATAGCCACGTAAGCACGACGCCACAGCCATGTCAGCACCACATCATTAATTTTTAATCTTTTTTTTTGCTTATTTACCCTTTTTTTCTTAAATATTTTTAAAAATTCATCACACTAATCAATTAATTTGAAATGCATTTTAAATTCAAAATTTCCCCACCTTCTCCCATTGTTTCATTTCTTTTTTGATTTTCACCATTTTCAGCCTTCATTGATTTCTTTTTTTTTTCTCCCGATCATTTTCGGCCTTCAATTGTCGTTTCTTATTCAACATTTATTTTTTTTAAACAAAAAAATACCTTTTTTTTCTTTTTCGAACCTTCTCGTACAAATCTGTCATCCGAGAATGATATTTTCTCAAAATATTTTTTTCTTAACAACTCAAATGAAAAATGAAGATTGTATAAGAAAGTTGATAGACCTACGTTTTTTGCATATATAATATTATGGGTCTCTTAAAATTAAAGAAATTTACATTCAATATGAATTAGGTGTTGGGTTCTGTGAATTGATGAATGGTTAGTGAAATAAGAGATGACCTTAAAGGAAGAATGACCAATGTAGAAGAAGAAAGACATAAGAAGCGTTTTAATAGGGAAGAAAACATTTGGGAAAGACGCAAAATAAAAAGATTTTCTGGTTTTTAAAAAAAATTGAACCCACGAATTTCATTTTCTTTTAAAAAAGAAAATTCACATTTTTTAAAAATTTAACTTATTAAAAAATTAAAAATTATTAGTTATATATTCGTCAGTAAAAAATGTCATGACTCTCGGCCCCGAGTTACCCCCCTCCTAGAGGCTCTCAGGGCCCCGAGGTACCCTCCCGCCCCCTTTTTTTTTAACCCCCCTCCTAGAGGCTCTCAGCCCCGAGGTACCCCCCCTTAACCCCCCTCCTAGAGGCTCTCAGCCCCGAGTTACCCCCCCTTAACTCCCCTCCACGAGGTTCTCGGCCCCTCTTGAGGCTCTCGCCCCCCCTTAAGGCTCTCGATGCTTTGAGGCTTCTTGAGGGGCCCTCCACCCCCAAACCCACCCTTCTTTGAGGCTCTTTGGCCCCCCGTAAGGGCTCTCGCCGCCCCTTGAGGCTCTCGACCCCCCTTGTGCTCCGAGGGGCTCCAACACTACCCCTACCTTCCAAACCCCCTCTCGAGGCTCTTCGGACCTAAGGTACCCCCTATCCCCCCAAAAAAAAAACCCCCCAACCCCCCCTCGAGGTTTCTCGAGGCTCTAGGCCCTAGAGGGAACCCCCCTCCATCGAGGCTGGTCTAGGCCGAGGACCCTCCTCGAGGGCTCGGCCCGAGGTGACCCCCCAACCCCCCAACCTTGAGTACCCCCTTACCTCCCCTCGAGGCTCTCGGCCCCGAGGTACCTCCCAACTCCCCCTCGAGGTACGCTTCCCCCTTCGAGGCTCTCGGCCCCGAGGTAACCCCCCTTCGAGGCCAAGAGGTACCCCCCTTGAGGCTCTCGGCCTTGAGGTACCCCCCCTCGAGGCTATCGAGGCTCTCGACCCCGAGGTACCCCAACCCCTCTCCATCGAGGCTCTCGGCCCAGAGGTACCCCCATCCCTCGAAGATCTCGAGACTCTCGGCCTCGAGCGACGCGTAAACCTAACTAAAAGAGGATCTCGGCCCCGAACTGGGGGTACCCTTCTCGACTCGGAGGACTCTCGGCCCCAAGGTTCCCTCCTCGAGGCTCTCGGCCCCGAGGTACCCCCCACACCAACCCCAACCTCTCCCTTGAGGCTATCGGCCCAGAGGTACTCCCCTCCCTCGAAGCTCTTGGCCTCGAGGTACCCCCCTCCCTCGAGGCTCTCGGCCCTGAGGTACCCCCCTCCCTCGAGGCTCTCTACCCCGAGGCACCCACCCTTGAGGCTCTCAAGGCTCTCGGCCCTGAGTTACCTCCCCCTTGAGGCTCACGACCCCGAGAAACCCCTCCCAAACCCCCCTACCTCGAGGCTATCGGCCCCGAGGTACCCCCCCTTCCCCTCCATCGAGGCTCTAGGCCCAGAGGTACCCCCCTCGAGGATCTCGAGGCCCTGAGGTACCCCCCTCTAACCCCTCCTCGAGTCTCTCGGCCCCGAGGTACCCCCAAAACCCCCTCCCCTAGCCCCCCTCTCGAGGCTCTCGGCCTTGAGGTACCCCTCAAACTCCCCATCCCTCGAGGCTCTCAGCCCCGAGGTACGCCTCGCCCCCCTCCCCGAGGCTATTGGCCCAGAGGTACCCCCAATAACCCCCCTCTTCCCTCGAGGCTCTCGTCCCCGAGATAACCCCCCTAACCCCCTCGAGGATTTCGGCCCTGAGGTACCCCCCACCCCCCCCTCCTCGAGGCTCTCGGCCCCGAGGTACCAATCCCCCCCTCGAAGCTCTCGGCCCCTAGGTGTAACCCCCCTTCGAGGCTCTCGAGGCTCTCGGCCCGAGGTACCAACCCCCTTCGAGGCTCTCGGCCCGAGGTACCAACCCCCCTCCCCCCAACCGCTCCCCATCGAGGCTCTAGCCCTAAAGGTACCCCCTCCTCCAATTCCCCCCTCGAGGCTCTCGAGTCTGTCGGCCCCGAGGTACCCCCTAACCCCCCAACCCCCTCTCGAGGCTCTCGGCCAAGAGAAACCCCCCCAACCCAAAACTCCCCCAGCCCTCCCTCGATGCTTTCGGCCTCGAGGTACCCCCTACCCCCTCCCTAGTAGCTCTCGATCCCGGAGGTACCCCCTCCTTTGAAGCTCTCGAGGCTTTCGACTCCGAGGTACCCTCCTTCCCTCGAGGCTCTTGAGGCTTTCGGCCCCGAGGTACCCCTTCCCTCGAGGCTTTGGCCAGATTGTTGTATCCCATATCGGGCTCTGGCTCGAGGTTACCCCCACTAACCCCCATCTCTTGAGGCTCTCGAGGTTCTCGGCCCTGAGTGGTACCCACGCTCGAGGGCGAAGGATACGATTAGGGAAAAAACTGCTGCTGTTCTGCCTACTCGATCGAGGATCTAGTCTAGAAGGTACCCCCCTCCCCTTGAGGCTCTCGTAGTCGAGGTACCCCTCTCGAGGCTTCTCGGCCCCGAGTACCCCCCAACCCATTCCCCTCCTTCGAGGCTCTAGGCCCCCCCCGCGGGGTACAAAAAAAAAAAACACATATACTCCCTCAAGGTGCTAAGCCCCAGTACCCCCAAACATACTCGAGGATCTGAGACCCCAAGTAATCCCCATCCCCCGAGGCGGGTCTCGGCCCCGAGGGTACCCCTTCCCAACCATCCCCTCGAGGCTCTCATCCCATAAAGTAACCCCTCACTCCCCCAAACCAACCCCCTCGAGGTTCTCGAAGGCATCATCCCAAGGAACACCTACCCTTCCATACCCCCTACCCCCTTCGAGCTCTCGGCACGACCTGTACCCAACCTCCCTCCCTCGAGGCCTCGGCTAAGGTACCCCCTCCCCAACCCTTTCGAGTCTCTCGCGCACAGAGGTACCCCCCCCTACCTCCCCCCTCTCGATGCCGCGGGCCTGAGGTACCCTCCACCGAACCCCACCCTCTTGGGGTTCTCAGCCCCGAACGGTACCCCCTCGCAACCCTTCCCAACCCCCCATAGAGGCTCTCGAGACTCTTGGCCCCGAGGACCCCCTTCCCTTCCCCAACCCCTCTCGAGGCTCTTGGCCCTGAGGGCACCCCCCCTTCCCCTAACCCCCTCTAGAGGCTCTAGACGCTTTTTGCCATCGAGGTAGCCCCACCAACCCTCCCTCGAGGCTCTCGAGTCTCTAGGCCACGAGGTACCCCCTTCCCCCAACCCTCCCCTTGAGAATCTTGAGGCTCTCGTCCCCGAGGTACCCCCTCCCCCAACCCTCCCCTCGAGGCTCTTAGCCCCGAGGTACCCTCTCCTTCCCAACACCCCCTCGAGGCTCTCGAGCCTCTCGGCCCTGAGGTACCCCTCCCTCTCGAGACTCTTGAGGCCCTCGAGGCTCTCGGCCCCGAGGTACCTCCTCCCTCCCTCGAGGCTCTTGACCCCGATGTACCCCCTCGAGGATCTCGAGGCTCTCGGCCCCGAGGTACCCCCTCACGCCCCCCAATACCCCTCGAGGCTCTCGAGACTCTTGGCCTTGAGGTACCCCCTTAACCTCCCCTCGAGGCTCTTGAGGCTCTCGGCCCTGAGGTACCATTTCCCCCCTACAACCCCTCCCCCTCGAGGTTCTCGGCCCCGAGGTACCCCCTTCTCCCCCAACCACCACCCTTGAGGCTCTCGGCCTCGAGGTACCCCTCCCCCTCCCCTCTCGAGGCTCTCGAGGATCTCGGCCCTGAGGTCCCAACCCTTATAACCCCCCTAGAGGCTCTGAGGCTCTTGGCCTTGAGGTACCCCCTCCCTCTAACCTCCCTCAAGGCTTTCGAGGATGTCGGTTCTGAGGTACCCCCCCTCGAGGCTCTCGGCCTCGAGGTACCCCCCTTCCCTCCCTCGAGTCTCTCGAGGGTCTCGGCTCCGAGGTACCCCTACCCCTCTCAAGGCTCTCGGCCCCGAGGTATTCCCCTACCCCCCTTGAGGCTCTCGGCCCAAAGGTACCCCCTTACCCCCCCATTAAGGCGAATTTCGTCTTTTTTTGTTCACCTTTTGATTTGAGCTCAAGAAAGAAGAGTTCAAGATTTCAAAATTAAGAACTAAACAAATGTCTCCATGAAGTGTTTAGCTATGAGGAGATTGCAAGTCTACAAATTGTTGACACCCCAATTTGACCGTCCACCAATTTAATTAATTTACGTTTTCCCACTTCAAACAATTTGAAGTATATTTTGAAAAAAATAAGAAAAATACTTTAGAAGTCATTTCAAGGCGATTTTACTTTTCTCGTATAAAATAATCCCTATATGTACGTGATATATATATATATTATATATATATATATATAAAGGTTATTATGATTTATTTTTTAATAAATATCTAAAATCGTTCTCACAAAAAATAGATTTTAAAGTAAATATACAAACGAATTTTTCTTAAAAGTGATAGCACATAAATTAGATTTTTCAAAATATTATTTTGTGTTTTGTGTGCGTTAAGTTAAGAGGTTTGAGTAATTAATTAAATTATAATTCATTTCGTTCCCTTTTTATCAATTGAATGTGATGGAAAATGCTTAATGGACTTCCATTACTCCAAATTCGGACCCATCACATGACGGGGCCTGTTTAACCCAATGTTTGGACCACTCCTTAACCCAATTCAAAGGATCAGCCCATTTCCCCCTTTTACACCTCTTTCGCTTCTCCAAACCTTCCCAGATGCAAAAGCTCAAACAGTGGTTTTTGTAAAACCCAGAAAAAGGCTTATTCAGACGCGAACCCAGCAAAATCGCCATGCTCTCTCTTTTCCTCTAAGTACGGATAATGTAATCGAATTTTCTAGGGTCTCCATCTCCTTCAGAGTTCTTCCTTCGCGCAAATCGGACGACTCTCTCCCCAATCCGTTAGAATTGGTTACAAATTGCAGTTCACAACTATCCTCCAGAAAAATTTGAAAATTCAGGTTGTCACACATCGTTTCATCCTCTATATTTCAACCCAGAAGTTGCCCTAATATTTGTGAAAACCCTTCTTCATTCATTGTTCAGAGGGAGGGATATTTTTTTTTGGAAACGAAGGAGAGTTACCCATAAAGGTGGGAAAATCTGGTTTCAATAGTTTAAGTTTTTGTGGTTTCCGAGTTGATAAAGGTGGTGGAATCATTTTATTTACTCGTGGTTTCAGTTAGCTGCCCGGAAGGAGGTTAAATTTTCTTAGCCTTGTTTTATTTTCATTCAGTTCTTAATGCTTTATTTATTGTTGTTCTTAGCTTTGTTTTAGTTTTTGTATGCTCATGGATGATTTTGTATAATTTCCTAGCATCTTTGGGGTTTTGTTTTGTGTTTCTTATCCAAAGATTAGTAGTTTTAAAGTAGGATTGTATTTGGATTTAGTTCTTGCATGTTCTTATAAACAATAAGCATTTGGATTCGTGTATGCATTTTTTTAGGAATGTCAAATATATATTAGTTTAAGTTCTCTATTATTAAGAGTTGTTTTGAGTGAAAGTTAAATTGTTCAAAGTGTTTCCATTTAGTCTCGGTGGCTCTGTTGGCTCATGTCTTCATGGGATATTTGTTCAAGTTTTGGGTTGTTGATTGTTTTGGTTATAGTTTTGAGTTCCTTTCGAATTAGTTGCCCAACTTGTGTCTTAAATCTGTGGTTCCTTGTAGATATAGTTTTTGGGAACCATACTATAGATATTTTCTTAAGTTCGTTTTTAAAAATTTAAAAACGGACTCTTCAAAGACGGCTTCATAAGTTTTTCTAATTTTCTAGTGAAATTCCTAAGTGATCATTTTTGGAAATGTCGCTCACTCCGTGTTCCCTGTCAATTTTTCGTTGTTCTCCCTAGTTCTCAGATCTTTCCATTGCACTTTTCATTAAAAATAGTGATTATTTAATTCGCCGCTTGCCTGAGCAATGGCTTGAAAAAGTTTTCTTGTGCTTGTAATTGAGTGACACTTTGATCAAATTGAGTCTAAAGTTGTTTATCTTTAAACCACGTATGACTTTGTTTTGAACTCTCTTTTGGTTTGATCAATTGTTGGGTTTAAGTAGTTCACTTGATAGTTGACGTGTCAGGGAACTTCTGTTTAGTTATTGTCATGTATTTGTTTTGGCTGTTTATCACTATTGCTTGTTTTTTTTTCTTTTTTCTCTTTGTTGAATCGCTTAGATCAAAGTTGACGGATAAAAGATTGTATCTTCTTGTCTATTATGCATTACAGAGGTGTTCAATTTGCCAATGTAGTTAATCAACTCATGCTAAAGTTATATGATTAAGTCATGTTGTTTGCAGATTTTAGTAAATCACTGTGTTGCTTTTATTTTCTGAAAATTCCTTTGTTTGGTTTGAATGTTATCACTTGTTGGTTCTTAATTTTCTAACTTGATCATCTTGCAAATCTTTATTTTCCTTTTTTCTTTTTTTACATGACTAATCTTATTTGAGTCCATCCAGACCTCCCTTTCTCTTTCATTATTCCTCTCTTTAGTCAACTTTCTTCGATTCGCAAAAGGGAGTTACGTATTGGGTTAAAACACCCAAAAAAATGCAGCATAGCAAAACAGCCTTAAATTCCGGAACTGAAGAGCAAAAAGTGGGTTTAAACAACCCAAACACGCAGGCAGCAGTCACAGCCTTAAGAAGGCCGAAGTGAAGAGCAAAATTGGGTTAAAATCCCACAAAATCATCAGCAGTAGCAGCAGTTCCTTATTGGACTAGAACTGGAATTTTTTTTTTGAACTTAAAAGGTCCAATACTGGCAGTGGCGGCGGCAAACTGACTTGATGTCCACGTTTCATCACACTTGCTTCCTTATATATTTGTGAGTTTGTGTTTAACTCTACCCTTTATTATTAGTGAATTCCCGGAGAGATTTTTACTACTTACTTTCTCCAAGTCTCAAATTCGAAACTGTGTTTAGGTTAAATAGCTTAAAGCTATTAGAATAACTTAAGAACTTTTTACGTTCTTCATAGTTATTATAAAGCTTTGAAGCCATGTTTACGAGTTTTGAACTAATATTTAGTTCAAATTTTTGAATGGATAAAATTGTTAATTTCTCAAAATAATGTGTTAGGTATCTTTTATAACTTAGACACATTTGTATGATGACTTTGAGATTTCCTATATCCTTTCATAGTTATTAAACAAGTTTTATTTAGTCCATGTTGGTTGGTGAAATGAATCATACATTAATTCAAACTTGAATATGGATAGAATTTCAAGATAAATCCAGACTTTTGAGAAGTATCACGATTTATATCTAAGTGTTCAACAAATTATTTGAGTAGTTTGAAATAAATAAAATCAATAAATAAGTTTTTTTTATAGTATGCTTAAGATTTTTTTCTTAAAATTAGCAATTTTAAAATTTCGGTCAACCGCGTGTTAGCGGATTTCTCTAAGGTGCCTAACCCTTGCCTTAGAACTAACTTGAACTCTTACCCGACTCCTGGTTTGTTAAGAATTTTATTTTACAGATCACATTTTTAAATGTTTTCTTTTTTTCCTATAAAATAATTGGCGACTCCTAAAATGAAACATTTTCCCAAAAATTGGCCCAAAGTGTTGTCGACATCGGCTTCGAAACCCTTCAGTTTTCGAAATCGGGTCGTAACAGAACATGCGACTCCACTGGATTCACTAGGTTCTACCAAAAGGAATTTTATTGTTTGGCTAATTATTATTGAATTAACTGTTATTTGATGCAATATTGTATTTAAATTTTGTTTGTTAACTGTTTTTTTTTGCATTCATGACATCTTCTGATATTTTATGTTAGTATATTAAAGAATGGTTTACTTAACCGCAAACAGACTTTTTATGCTCAACCTTTTTTCGGAATGATCGATAATTTATTGGTTCGCATGCACATCCCCAATAATATCGTGAAATTTCAATTTCGCCAATTGTCCGCTTAGGTTTGCGGTCCGTCAAAAGCCCTCTTATCAACTAATATAGAGCTCAACCAATACCCTTTTAGGTGCATTAACCTAAGACAACCCAATACCCAAGGCGTATTGAGTCCTTAGAAGACCACCTGAGTCTAATTGACCCGCGGTCAATATAAGGCGATCATCAAATTATTTGTTTAATTTGAAGATATGTATGTTAATTTTGTAATACCTTGTCCTTTTGGGTTGTTTTTTTTATTTTATTAGGTAGTTTTCCTTTGTTTATAATTCAGTGAGGATACTCCGTCATCAAGAAATAATTCAAAAGCATCAAGAAGTTCGGGAATGAAGGTTCCTATTGAAGCTTGTAGCTTAGTTATCATTGTACCAGTATCCCCTACCGTGTGACTAACTATTTATTTCTCTTCCTCTATGTGTGTATTCCCTATTTAAATTTTATTTATAAGTTTTGTATAAATATTTTTGGGCAATGGAACATGTACAAATGAATACATACCTCAAACGTTAGGCTTGACCTTGGCTTAAAAGTCACATGTATGTTTAGGAGCTTTATATATTGTTTGTGTGTAATTGTTTACAATTTTTGTTTCTTTATCGCTTGTTTGACTATGTGTTTATATACATTATGTTTTTGCTTTAATATACTTGGTCCCATTATTCTATCCAATGTGTTAGAAAATCAACCAATTTTCACCCAACCTTTCAAAATCACTATAACTCCATTACCAAAATACGTTCAAAATTACTCCATAGAACTTAAAAAATTATTATGTCATCATTCAAATTCACTTTGACCTCTTTATTTCTTGAAGAAATTATTTCCACAACCGTACTAGCCGACGTTACTAAAACATGTCCTCCTTCCTTTCAAGCAAATATCCAATACCTTTTGTTTCTCCGAAAGAGATTTCCAATTGGAAACCATACCATTTTCTTTCGTTAAATTTTAGTTCACACTAACACTTTTTTTTTTTTTCATTTCATTTTTATCATTTTCTAGAAACTTGGCCTTCTTCGAATTTGACTAGTTTGTTTTGTTTAAAACAAAACAATTTATTTGGTTTTATATGTTACTTGATTGTTATTAATAATTATGGACTAACTTTTTTATTGTTGAGTTGTTTTCAGAAGGAAGACGATTTGTGTTTCTAATCAAACTTGCTCACTTCACCAAAGTCTCCTCTGGCAGAACCTTCATATTTTATTTACACGGTCCTAAGGCAAGGGAATCTCCTACAGACTCTCACGTGTTACTTGGACTACTAAAAGGACTCGTTCAAAAATGGATCCCACTATTCACACAGTTTCTTCATCCGAAATGATCCCAACTTCATCTGTCGTGGCCAATCCTAGTGCCTCAGTAGCAATAGAAACACCTATGGAGGTCATTGCTCTTCTAGAGCGACAAATTAGCACACTAAATCTCCTGGTAGCTCAATACCAAGCTGCTTCTCCGAATCAACCACCTGATGCTCGTCAAAAGGAACCCATGCCACCTGTGTATGGGGCTTCAAGTGAGTTTCATCAAGGAGATCACTTTGCCACCTTTCAGCAAACTCAAAGCGCCTCACTAACTAATTCAACTCAGGATACTCCTCTTGTATACACATTTGCTCCCCCAAAATCTCCAATGGTAACACATCATACTCCGCCAGTGTACACTTATGTCACTGCTCCACCCGTTACCAAGGCTCCAGAGTTTCATCGCCCAGATGTTTATCACTATATTGAAATTGAGGGGGACGGAAAATCAAGTGATGCTTAAATGATGAATAAGAAGATGAAAAGTTTGGAGGATGCTATGAGAGGTCTTCGTGGTTTTGATAGTAGCCAGAGTGTTACATACGAAGAACTGTGCACATTTCCTGAGGTTGAGTTGCCACCCGGTTACAAGATTCCAAAGTTGGAGAAGTTTAGTGGACCAGGAAATCCATTCTTTCACTTGAAAATTTACTGCGAAAAGTTGATTGGTGTTAGAAACAATGAAGGGATAAGAATCAAGATTTTCAACCAAAGCCTAACTGGAAAAGCGTTGGAGTGGTACTCTAAGAAAGATGTGACCAAATGGCATACTTGGGATGATCTGGCGAATGATTTTTGTGGATCACTACAAGTTTCTTGTTGAAATTGCTCCCGATAGAATTTCTATTACCAAGCTGAAACCCAAGTCGACTGAATGCTTTCGAGAATATGCCATTCATTGGAGAGAAGAATCTTCCAGGGTACACCCACCTATGGAGGAATCAGAAATGATCACTCTTCATTCAAGCTCAAGAATCGGAATACTATGAGCAAATGGTGACTATGGGTGGAAAGTCATTTGCTGAAGTTATTAGGCTAGAGAAATGGGAGCGAGACGGTCTCAAAACTGTCAGATAAGAGTTTCCGCCTCATCTCAATTTGCTAATATAACCTATCAAACTGGTTCTTTTGGAAAGAAAAAGAGAAAGAAGTTATGGATGATAATGACACGAGAGCTGCCTCATATAACTGTCAACCACCTCCAAGTCTATCCTAATCACAATACTATGTTTGCAACAATCAAGCACATTTCGTTTCCACGACCAATGCAAAATCCTAAACAATGCACCTCTCCGAATTTTGAGAAAAACCCTGCTAGAGTCTTCACTCAATTGAGCGAGACAATTAGTCAACTTTTTGAGAGACTGAAAGAGGCAGGATACTTCAATCCCAGTGGAAAGCAGACTGTGAACTTTCAGCCGAGTGGTAGACCCAGTAAGCGTTGTGCTTATCATTCAGGGTGTTGGTCATGTACCGAAAGTGTATCACTCTCAAACAATAAAATTCAAGATCTAATTGACATGAGGTGTAAACCTCGCTCAGCTCCAACAATGTGAATCCCAATCGTTACCCAGCAGAAGGAGTATTGGTTGAAGGACATTTTCAAGAAGAAGCAAGTTTCCTGAAGGTCACACTTTTGAGCTTTTAGTCTGCATTTATAGTTTGTTATTTTATTTCTCTGTATCACCTTTTATCGCTTATTACTTTTTACTCGTTTGTTTGGTTTAGATTTCCCGTTGAGGCATCTTTTCACTTGTAATGAACTACGTCTGACCTGATTCTCAAGGAATGAGATACGTAGGCGGCCTATGTCGGCTTCGGTCACCCCTTTATCCATTTTAATGTTTTATATTATTCGAACTACGTTTACCTGATTCTCAAGAATGAGATACGTAGGCGGCCTATGTGCCTCATCATTTTCTATTAAATTTTTGCTATTCCTATTAATCTCGAGAGTTGGACTACGTTTGACCTGATTCCTTCCATCAAGCGGTATATGTAGGCGCCAGATCGGCTCGGTCCATGTTCCCCATAAGTTTTTGAATTTCTCTTTATAATGAAAACTGGGGCATAAAAAAAGATTTTAAGAGGATCTCAAAATTCAACACAAAGATAATTTTGTTTTTAGTTCGAATCAAGGCACTGCAGTTGCAAACCGGGGTTAAGAATTTTTGAGATTCAACTCAAAATTCACTGAACTATAGAAAGTTTGAAATTTTCTGTTATGTTTTAAACCGGGGCAGAATTTTGAGGAGGTCCCTCAAAAAGTTCTTCAAGTGACATTTTCAGATCAAACAAGTTTGTATCTAGAAGCAAAAGAGCATCAGGATGCAAGACAAAGCCAACACGATATATCGAAAACTAAGAATTTTCTTTGGATGAAGGAATTATAAAGTTACAACACTCATTTAGCCCCATCAGTGGCCTCATCAGGACTGAGGATTTCTATTCTTGCTCATCTTTTAAAATTTTCATTTCAATTCACTGTGACTTAATACATTTTTATTTTTACAATGGGATAGCTTGGCGCAGGGTGATGTATTCTAAATGTTAATTCACAACCAATCTAATTTAAAAAACTTCATTTGAGAACTATTCTTTTACTTGGATAAGTTTTGCTACTAATTACATCTTAGCTTTGCAGGTGTCGTCAAGTTGGAGGCCAAAATTTTGAGGATCCTTTCAATTTTAAAAGACCGGCCCATACATTTACAGACACAGGCCCCACACTAGTCCTGATCCAAGAATTTTATATGAGTCAGGATTCCTGACACACGGAACCATCCAACACTGATTTTACCTCTATGTTATCTGAAGAATTTTCTTTCTTAATTTTTCAAATCTCCGTCCTTTAAAGGCAATTTTTTTTCATTCATTTAAAAAAAAAGTCCTTTAAGTTTCATGTTCGAACTACGTCATACCTGATTTTGTCTTGTTCATCACGATACATAGGCATATCCTAGATAGATTTCAGTTTTCTAATGTTTCAAATTACATGCCCCAGAGAAAATGGGGGCATGTTTTGAATTATTCATTCTTGTGTCTTACAATTTATTTCAATTAAGTACCCTTGGGCTGGAAACTGGGCAATTTTGAATAGTTTCAAAATTCTCCAAATCTTCGTTCAACGCAAAGTTTCCAAGGTGACCTTTATCAACCCAATCTAATCTTCTATGAAATTCAGTTTAAAGTAGCGACACGTCCTCGCGTGAGATTCCCTGTTTGTCTTTTAAGTCTCCCTTTCAAAAGAAAAGTTATCGATTTGTTCTTCAGAATCTCGCATTTCTCTATGCATGCCAGTGTCGTGACTCATCCAAGTCCTGAATTTTAATATTTTCCCTGTTCTTGTATAACAAAATTTTCATGAGCGCAGCGACTACAAAGTTTTGTAATCACTCTAAAGAAATTACCAACTTCACAAACTACAAAGTTACTCAGATTACTCTGTTCAACCTGATTCTCTGTTTGTGAGCGTCACTTTCTTCCACGTGACACATTATTTATTATTGGATAGTCACTTCCTTCAACGTGATCATTATTTATTATGGAGCGTCACTTCCTTCAACTTGACAGATTAACTTATTATTGGAGCATCAACTTCCTTCAACGTGACACATTCACTTATTATTGGAGCGTCCACTTCCTTCAAGGTGACCTGTTTAAAATTACTATTGGAGATTCATTCCTTCAACGTGACATGTTCGAATGTGTTGGTATTATGGAGAGTCAACTTCATTCAATGTGACACGTTTAAATTATATTGAAGTCACTTCTTCAACGTTGACACCTTATATTGGAGCGTCACTGTCCTTCAACTACCCATTAATTATTTTGGAGCGGTCACTTCCTTCAACATGACAGTTAAATTACTATTGGAGAGTCACTTCGTTCACATGACAGTTAAATATTTTGGAGAGTCCCACTTCCTTCAACGTGACCTTTAAATTATTTTTGGAAGTCACTTCCTTCACGTGACACGTTAAAACTATTATTGGAGAGTCCTTCCTTTAACGTGACACTTATTTATTATTGGAAGCGTCACTTCCTCACATGACAACGTAAATTATGAGTGGAGAGTCCCTTCCTTCAATGTGGACACATTATTTATTATTGGAGATTCCACTTCTCGCCGTGACCAGGTTATATAATATTATTGCATCACCACATAGTTCAAACTGACATACTATTTCGAACTGTCACATCCTTCAAGAGATTGCACTTGAAAATTGGATCGTCATCTCCTTCAGTAGGACATTATACCAGGTTTGCACAAATTATATTGGTATAGCGTTACATTTTTCACGACAACTTTTTCCAGACCTTTTTTTTCAATACGACAATGTGGAACCACGTCACCAGGACGCTGCACACACGTGGACCTTTTTCTTAGGCAAGTGAACTGTGGCAATAGTCCAAAGAGGAATATCAACTCTAGGACGAGAGTTGAGAACGACTTCCACCACATCAAACCTTACCCCTATCTAGGCATTTAGTTATTTCTTGGGGTATTAGTTCAGTGTCGCCTCAGTGAAATTTTGAACTCTCACCCAAGTCAATTTTTTCAATTCGGTGACAATACACTTAGAGATTCGAAATTATGTCTAATGTAAATTCTACCTATGATGCGAAGGGCCCCACATTCACAGTTGAGATGGTTGCAAGCCTCTTTTCCGCGCTCAATTATTTTGTCACTCATCCTTAAGCTAAAGGTTAAATCTGCATAAGAGATTTCCTTTTCAACTGATTGAGTCGAACTACAAGCAATCTGGTTCCCATGTTTTGGGATATGTAGGCAGGATCAATGTTGAAAACTCGACTGTATCCCAATAATTCTATCATCAATCCATTCTCACGATTTTTGGTCTCTCCATACTTTGACACTGAAATAGCTTTTGCATTCTTTAAAAAATCGTGCTTAAAATAAGGCGTCCTTTGAACTATAAGTGGCATGAATTCTCATATAGCATGAGATAAATAGGAAACTCAATACCATAGTCCGGCCATGCTTCCTTAGATTCATTACCACTTTCCTTTATGATAAAATGAATTAGTGGAGAGTCACTTCCTTCAACGTGATACATTATTTATTATTGGAGCGTCACTTCCTTCAACGTGAAAGATTAACTTATTATTGGAGCAACACTTCCTTCAACGTGACACATTAACTTATTATTGGAGCGTCACTTCCTTCAACATGACATGTTAAATTACTATTGGAGAGTCAATTCCCTTCAAAAAAGTGACGGTTCAATTATATTGGAGAGTCACTCATTCAGACGGACACGTTACATGATTATTGGAGAGTCACTTCCTTCCACGTGACAGTCACACCTTATCCTCCAAAAATTTTGAAAATCTCAGCTTGTCCCTCATCGTTCCCCCTTTATATTTCAACCCATAGTTGCCCTTATAAACCTCTTCATCATTGTTCAAGGGAGGATTTTTGTTTTGAAACGAGAGAGTACCCCATAAGGCATTTGGGAAATCTGTTTCAATAGTTTAAGTTTTGTGTTTTTCGATTTGATGAAGGTGGTGGAATCATTTTTTTACTCGTGGTTTCAGTCGTCAGCCCGTAATAGTAATTTTTTTCTTAGTCTTGTTTATTTAATTCCCAGTTCTTCTAGGCTTTCTATTATTTGGTGGTCTAGCTTTGTTTAGTTCGTAGTCTCATTGTTATGATTTTTTTGTTATAAATTTACTCCGAGCCATCTTTGGTTTTGTTTGTGTTTTCTCTCAAGATTAGTTTTAAAGTCTATTGTATTTTGGATTTAAGTTCTTGCATTTGTTCTTAATAAACAATAAGCTTGGATTCGTGGTATGCACTTTTTTTTTAGGATTTCAAATTATTAGTTTAGGTTCTCTATTAATAGTTGTTTTTGATTGAAAGTTACTTGTTCAAGTGTTTCTTTATTCTGGGCCTGTTGCTCATGTTCTTGTCACTGTGATATTGTTCACGTTTGGGTTGGATTTGTTTTGGTATTGTTTTGAGTTCCTTTTGTCATTGTTCCTCAAACTTGTTTTCCTTCAAATCTGTGAGTCCTTGTAGGTAGATTTTTGGGACCATACTATAGATTTTTCTAATTTTTTTTTTTATAAAAACTCTAAATGACTGCTTCATGAGTTTTAATTTTATAGAATTCCAAGCTGACCATTTTGGAAATTGTTTCGCTCATCCTGGGTTCCCTTTAATTTTTGCATGTTTTCGCCTAGTTCTCCATGTCTTTTCCCTTGCACTGTTCATAAACATCTTGATTATTAATTCCCCACTTGCTGAGCATACTTGAAAAGTTTTCTGTGCTTGTAATTGAGTGACACTTTCTCAAATTGAGTCCTAAAGTGTTTATCTTAAACACGTATGACTCTGTTTCGAGTCTCTTTTGGTTTGATCAATGCTGGGTTTAAGTAGTTTACTTAATAGTTGACGTGTCAGGGACTTCCAGTTTAGTATTGTCTGTATTTTTTTGCTGTTTATCACTATTGCTTGTTTGTTTTTATTTTTTATTTTTTCTCTTTATTGAACGCTTTAGATCAAAGTTGACGGAGAAAGATTGTATCTTCTTGTCTAGTAGCATTACAGAGGTGTTCAATTTGCAATGTAATTTAACCACTCATTCTACAGTTATATGATTAAGTCCTGTTGTTGGTCAGAATTTTTAGTAACTCATTGTGTGGCTTTTATTTTCTGAAAACTTCCTATTTTTGGTTGAATTATAATCACTTGGTTGTATTATTTTCTAACTGATCATCTTGCAAATCTTACTTTCTTCGGATTCGCAAAAAGGAGTTACGTTATTGGGTTTAAACACCCAAAAAAACGCAGCAGCAGCAGCAGCCTTAAAAGGCCGGAACTGAAGAGCAAAAATTGGGTTTAAACACCCAAAAAACGCAGCAGCAGCAACAGCCTTAAAAGGCCGAAAGTGAAGAGCAAAATTGGGTTAAAATCCCACAAAACAAGGTTATCCTTTATATCCTTTCATAGTTATTAAACAAGGTTATTTATTCCATGTTGAGTTTAAATGAATTATATATGATTCAAAACTTTAATATGGATAGAAGTTTCAAGATAAATCTCGAGACTTTTAGAAGTATCAAAGATTTATATCTAAGTTTTCAACAAATTTTTGAGTAGTTTGAAATAAATAAATAAGTTTTTTTTGTATTCTTAAAATTAGCCAATTTTAAAGTTCGTCGGTCAACCGCGTGTTAGCGGATTCTCTAAGGTGTCTAAGCCCTTCCTTAGAAAATTAATTGAACTCTTACCCGACTCTGGTTTGTTAAAGAATTTTATTTTAAGATCACATTTCAAAATGGTTTTATTATTTTTCCTATAAAATAAGTGGCGACTCCTAAAATTAAAGATTTTCCAAAAATTGGCCAAAGTTGCGAAATCGGCTTCGAAACCCTTCAGTTTTCGAAATTGGGTCGTAACACAAATTATTTTCATCCAGGTTTGTGTTCTTCATATGTTGTATATATAAGTATTTCTTTTACCTCTTTCGGAACAGACCTTCACATAAATAACTAGACAAATTTAATAAATATTTCTAATCGATATACACAGATTTTATATTAATTATGCATAATGATGCATGTTATACATGAATTATACATATATTTGACCAAATGGCCTTTTATAGGCTACTCTTTGAATTATGTCCCCCTTAGTCCAATGGGCTAAGTGTGGCTTTTAAAATTGTTAAGTATATCACATAGTATAAAAAGTAAATTACTTTTCCTTCTCATTTTTTAAATTATAATCGCTTAAAATTTATAATACATTAAAGAGTATCTCAGATACATTATAACATAAGTTGCTTACATTAAAAACTAGCTCAGATACATTATAAAATAAATCGGATACATAATATATAGTTCAGATACATTAAATAGTAGCTCAGATACAACACAAAGAATCTCGCTGAAACAATTTCTCCAACAAAATCTTCATTAATGTCAAAAAGGTCCTGTAGAAAATACACGCCAGTGAACACATCTTTCTAACCTGTTCAATCATCGATTGTCGAACCACTAAACACTGACTCGTATTGAATCTGGCTCGATACCATTGTTAGGATAGGACAAAAAGCAGGGGGGTGTTAAATGCGGAAGTAGCAAAGCAAAACCTAAAAGACCACGAGTAAGAAGACAACGAGAAAATACCAAAAGATAAGATACGAAGATTTAACGGTGATCGGTCAATCGACTTACGTCACAAAGGAGATGATCAATCCAAAAAATATTAGATTACAAAATACAGAGAGAAACAACCTACCAATTACTCGGAATACAAGGGGGTTCACACAAGGGATACGTAATCAATCTTGGTGACGGACAAATTCTCCCCCTAACCCCAAAACGCTCAACACGCCCTTAAGACTATATTGTGAATGCTGATTAAAGTTAGAAGGCACATGCCTCTATTTATAGAGTCCTAAACTTTTTTCCTACAAGGAAAGATAGCAATCCAAAAACCTTTTCTACTAAGGAAAACCTATTTCTGATCAGAAATTAAGGAAAAAAAACCAACAGCAGTCTGGACGAGGTGGCGATCTGCTGAGCCAACTATGGCGCGTCTATATGAGGCCGACGTCAACAGTGCCCTGCAGGGTCTGAGCCTGATCTACGAGCCATATAGGCACCACCGGCAGACCTGCAGAGAGCAAAGCATCTGCACGGGAAAGGGAAGTAGTAGTGAACTTGAACGCACTCTCGTGCATTGACTGCCTGTAGAAGCCATGTCGAAGTCCACCTCGAACCGCTATCATCGCCGCCATCAACACGCTTATCCCATGACACAATTATTATAGGCAACTGTGGGGTGGAAGTGCGTGACGGACAATCAGCCACAAGAATTTGCCGTGAAAGTGAGGTGGCCTTTCTTGATGGACCCCCTTGGCTCGTCAACAGTCGACACCCTCTCCATCAATAAAGGCAGGGCCATCAACCTCTAGGTGTGGTCTCTCTAGTGATGGCTCGCGCACGGGAAACTGGCCTCTTTAACTATATGCCAGCGGTAGTCAAACTCGGCAGTGAGGGGGTCCGGTAGCATCAACACACCGCCGTATAGAAAAGGCGGATGGCAGGCAGGGGGAAATGTCAGTCATGTAGCCCCGTAGTCGGACCTTGCTCCAGTGGTCCTGTTTAGCTGGGGCAGCCCGTCGATCTATCTGCGATCAGAGATTCGTATGTAGAGCGTAGAAAACTTCGACCATTTCTGTACTGTAACGTCCCCAACAGACGTGCTGTCCACTCCAACGATGCTGGTGAAGATATGTGTGATATCAGGCATCGTCGGGAGGACTCCTGTAAGGACCCGACACTCCAAGGTGAGTGTTCGAGTCAACTCCTTATCGTCCGGACTTGGCGTTGGAGTAGGACTTGAAAATTGCCCGTTAACAACCACGGTTGGGCTGGTAGTGGATGGGTGGGGCGCCTGAGTTGGTGACCTGAGTGGATTCGAACTGTCAGGCCTCATCAGATGAGGCCGACGCTGCACGGTGGCGACGGAGTGCGGGAACAATCAGTAATACAGAGCTGGAGGCTTCCTCAGACCAGATACTCTTAAGGAGACCAGGACACTCCTTCTTAATTTGTGGCTAACCCAGAGGGGTGCCGGTCAGTGTGCGCTCCTCATCAGACTGGGAGGCAGTGACTACGCCGAGCGCACCTGTTTGGGTGTGGCTCTGGGGAGCCGTGCAGTAGGGACGGGGTGGAAGTGCTTGGGGGCCATACTCGGGGTCACGCTCATACATCAGAGCCAATACCATGCAGGGCAGACGTGGTGACAGATTCGATCACCCGGTGCGTAGATTCGGTTTGCGTGGGTGCCAAAGTAGATAGTACCTGTACAGGTCATATTCGTAACAGACTAAATGCGTAGTGGCAACAAAGGACAACGCAAAACCATATAACAACATATTGAACATAGTAGTTCACTGCTATAGAAAACAGTGACACACGATGGACTGGGTGACGTCGTGTGACTATGACGGACCGTCATGAGGTCCGTCGGGTCTATGGTCTATGATATATGGAGCACGGAAGGAGAGTCTCTGGACTAGTATGACGTATGTGCAGGATGACCATCCCGGCACGACAGTGCCATCGACGTAGCTGTCCGTCCAGAGAACACTTGGAAAAAGGGAGACCCTTAGGAGAGGTCTCTGGACCGGGTATGACGGCCATGCGGAAGGGACGTCCTGATACGACGGTCCGTTCAAAGGTGGCGATGTGAGACACTTAGGAAAAACGAGCGACCCTAGCAAACAGGGTGTCTGACAACAAGAACAGTTGTGCAAGAGGACGGTCGAGGAAGACAACGCGTCCCCGTCAATGGCGTTGGGACAGGGCATAGGATTTGGAACGGACCAACGACGTCCCATATTGGGTACACGGTCGTCCATCGGGGTCTCGGTTCATGTATATAGTGCCAGACTGGGTGGACCCCATGCAGCCCGATGAACCCACATCAAACTTGTGGTTTTGGACCTACATTTGGGTCTAACCAAACAACCTAGGAAAATAGCAATGCAAGGCACCTATGTCAGGGTGTAAACAGGAATTTGAACATTTTTACATAGTTAGACAGAATCATATAAAGAAACACATAGACTAAGAACTGAAGCTAATATACCTATAAACAAAAATGCATAAATAAATGAGTAGGACATGTAGAGACACAACCTTAGAATTGGAGAAAAAAAACAAGATAGATAAGTACTCGTTGGGACAGGAAGACACCCCACAACAGCAACTCCAATAGTCGATTATAACTTTAGGCGTTGGAGAATTTTGGAGGGAAACATGATGAGTGGGAGACTGTGGAAGTTGAAAGAGCGGGCACATGGGAGGATAATAAGAATTGGGGTGAAATGAGGGATTGGGGGTTTAAACGGTCTGATTTTGAAAAAAGACTCCAGCCGATGTCTAGGGTCGGGTCGGGTCGACTCATTTAATCACGCGACGGTTCCCCGGACAACGGTCCGGTCTAGGTGTGACGATCCGTTGTTGTGTCCGTCGTATGTGCCCTAGTTGTAATACAGAAAATTTGCTGTTACCTGGTACGACGAAGGAATACAACGGTCCGTCGCAGGCGCAACGCCGTCGATGCATCCGTCATGTGGCTGATGGCAGAGTAATTTTCTACAGAATTCCTGGGTGATTGTGCCTGAAAATTTAAAAAAAACCCATTAGTAGAAAAAATGCTAGCCATTACTAAAAGACTATAAGCATTGGGTTGCCTCCAAAAGCGCCTGATTCTGATTATGTCGTGGGAACGCTGGGGACCTTGATTACTCAGACTCATCAGATGGGTATGCCTTCTACACTTCCTTCCCGCTTTTTTATGCCAAAATAGAGTTTTTATTCAATCTTTATCTCTCATAAACCGCATCCCTCCTTGGCTTTTAACTCAACTGCTCCACGACGGGAATACTGGGTATCAAGTAAGGGCCAGTCCATTGGACTTGCGCTTGCCCGGTAAGACAAAGGCAACCAGAATGTCTACAAGCACCAAAATCCCAACCCTAAAACTCTTGTTTGCAACTGTTTGTTCATTCTCCTTATTTCATCTGTTGTGTGGGAGTATGGCGGATAATAATTGGAGCTCACACTCTGCTCAGTGGTCCTACAAATGTGAAGGTCTGCTTCTTCATATAACGAAATGTATATGTCCCTTCTCCATATCAACTAAGTCTACCGAGGTCAAGGAATGGCCGCCAAGAATAATAGGACTAAAAAGCGACCTCACAATCAAGAATAACAAATCAGCGGAAAGATGAAGACTCCACTTTTACTAGCAAATCATGGAGTATCCTAATATGCATTTCCTGTAGATCAGCCAATCAGTTAGCTGCATCGCAGTGGGTTTTGGATCATAAACCCAAACTTCTTGTAAATTGAGAGGCCAGGAGATTTATGCTGCCCCAACTCACACTAATGCTTCGCAAATGTAATGACCCACTGTCAGGAATAGGAACGCACCCAGATCTTCTTTCTTTGTACGAGGATCTTGTCGAATAGCACTACAATGTCTACAGTCTTCATCACCTCAAAAGTGACGATCTTCTTGGTGACCAGAGCTTTCAGAAATTTGGCCATACAGAATTTGGTCTTAGAGCTTCTAAAAGGGACATGATAGAAAGTCTGTTTAAACAGTGTAGAAACGCCGGTATTACCCATCCTCGGTCTTTTCAATATCTCTGAGGGAAGGTGGTGGTGTGCCTTTCCTAGGCATGGGAATTACCTCATATGTAATTCGCCTCCTTTTCATTACTTTCCTTACTTCACCACTACCCTTACCACATTGTCCATTATCCTTCGCAAGTTTCCCAGTAGACGGCATAGGTTGGGTCAATGTTGCATTAAAAACCTTTCCTGCCCGCCTCCCCCCTATCACGATCCCCTCCCACCCATACACCGACCCTTTTTTCACATTTGATATTCCCCAAATTATCGACACCCGACTTTCCTGCGGCCTGAAGCCATCTCCCCCACCACCCGGAATCCGCTCACAACGCCCCTTGTTCTGTTACCACCCACTCCCTCATCCATGCAATCTTACACCGTACCCCCCCCATCCACAACTCCACTAAAACCGAATACATTTATCCTGGTTCAGTATTCGAGTAGTGTTGCCATACAGTGCGCATCTTTCTTGGATTTTGGGACAGTGTTTGCGGAATAGTGCCCGGTGCCGTGTGTTCACGGAGTCGACAGGTAATGGTCCATTTGCAACTGATTGCATAATAGAAGTTGCATGTGTATCAACTTTTGGCCCAATCTAGCGTAAATCCACACCTGCAACTCTTAATGTGCTCATACTAGAATCGATATACTACCCTCATCAATTTTGTGCAACTATCCTGAAACTCGCCCATACTATCTCCACATACCCTAGGAGTAACTACGATTTTGAGGAGTGACATAGGGCCCCATTCCTGTAATTTGATTAGCATAGTTATCCCGGTTAAGTTGTTGGTCTGCGTTTTGTGTTGCCATATCTAACCATAATGACCCTCAGGTTGTCGTTTAACAATAGTTCCGACCTTGTTTTCCCTGACCTTGCGCGACAGTTATCATGATTGAGCCTGGGGATTGGTCGAAAACCCCCATTGCTCATTTTACTAATAAGTGCCTCCACATAATAGCAGGTCATCATGGAGGTGGTGGTTTATCCAAGTAGTTGATGCATTATCTTTTATGCACCCCATGGATCAGTTTTTATTACCAACCCAAGCTCGGTTCTCATTCGAGCCATTCTTTTGTTGTTTTATTCACGAATCTCATCCTGTGGATGGGCTGTGAGTGGACTTCTACTGCGAAGGTTGTTTCTCCCTTGTATCAGACTTCCTAGTTTACTCCAAGCTTTGTTATCCGAGGTGCTTTTCTCTAATTTTTCAGCGATCTCAGCATAAGGACACTCCCCATAAGATCCACCTGCTAACGGTCCAACCCGCTTTCAGTGTTATCTCCTGTCCCGCGATAGAAAGTATTCCTTCAGTTGACTCAGCATATATACAGTGATTGGGGACACTCCCTCATGAATGAGGTAATCCATCCCTAGTAACTATAAGACTCTCCTGGTAGTGCACAAAGTTGTTTACACTCTTTCTTTGTGGTTTAGTTCTTGGAGACCGGGATAGTAGCAGTGATAGAAGACATCCTTAGTTGGTTCAAGGTGAAGGATGAGTGTATGGAGCTCAGTGAACCACATAGCCCCTCTCCGTCAAGTGAGAGAGGGGAAAAACACTCTGAGACCTATTACACTAAAGCCAAATCAGGACTCCCTACAACAGCTGACACAATGCCATCCTTGATATATGGGCATGGGATCCTAGAAGGTAGCCCTGAAAACAACCTTGGCAGTGAGAATTGATCAGGCTACTAGTAACCAAAGGGTTTGTGCCTGTAGGTGAGGAGGCAAGACAAGTGGCATCAAAGTCTTGCATGTTATCATAGCCCTGTAAGTATGATTGGGGGCGTGGAACAGATTTTTCCCCCTCGGTTGGTGTCACCAGGACATCATAGAACATCTGACCATGAACATCAACCGGAGCTCGGATGTTCTGGTTCGATCATCATCATTATTCCCAAGTGCGATTAATATTTGCGCAGTGTACGCTCTAATTGTGATTGTAGGGAAACAGGGTTCTGGTCCATTCTCGTGTATTTGGCATGACAAGGAGAGAGTTCTGACACACACTCCCAAAAACAATTAAAACAAAGTAGAGTTAGAAACATCAAGAAAATATCCAAATAAAACTATAGTAATCAGTTCAGTAATCGAAAAGCATAATCCCTGGTTCTAGCGGCGCCCCACAATTTGGAGACTCTCAACCTTACTTCTCAATAAGAGTAAAGCGGTGTGTGCAAGTAAAATACCCAACTAGTGAGGTGGGATCGTTCCCACGAGGAAAATAGTCTAGACTGAACCTCAACCGGTATTACTAGTGTTGGTCAATGAATTCCTTGGAAAGTAAAAACAATCACTGGGGGTTTCTATTTCTAAATGATGAAAACACTAACGCAATTGAAAGAGGGACATTAAAAGCTTGAAGTTGGGATTTTAATCAATTAATAAAGTAACTGGGTTTACGTGTTCCCCACAGGTTATAACCTGTAATTCTAACGGAACATTCTTTCCTAGTATCTTGCATGCAAAGTGTAAGGGTTTAGTATTTCTCACTCCGTGTCCGGCATCTAGAAAATCTCACTCCACACGGGTCCGGGTATGTGTGTTGGCTTTCTAACCCTTATCTTTACCTCATATTTAAGCATCGGCGTGATTTCGATCTTTGACTAAGTTATACCATCGTACCAATCCTACTTAGCCTATTAGATAGTATATTACTAAATCTATGTGATAATTCTTTTCCTATTATCTCCTCATTGGTCCGGCACGTAGACATTAGGCGAGTTTAAGTGGTCCAGCCGTTAAAAAGAATTCTAGAGAACGAATATGAAGACATGCAGACACCATTCTAGAAGAATTGTTTATTTAGTAGGTTTTATCTCATTGTTTTCCTATGGTCCCACACCCGAATTATGGAGTTGAGTTCATCATATTCAGTAAGCACATTATTCAAATATTAAATAAGAATTCATGTACGTACTTAATGAGAAATTAAAATCCAAAATTTGCGTGATAATCTCCAAAAATCACCAACAATCAATTATATCAAAAGGTCTAACAATACATGTTTTTATATACGGATTCTAATATGATCCAGAGAATTAACCTTAAAAATGGAGGTTTTCAAACAATTATATAAAATAAAACCAAGTACAAGGACTCTATTTGCTGGAAAATCTGCCAAAACGCGCGGGCATGGGTCGAGGACGTTCGCGACTCGGATCGTCATGGTCACGACGGACCGTCATGGACTCCCTCGTCCCATACTTATGCCAGTTCTTCTGCTGCTCTTCTTCATACCTTGACTGGCAAGATGCGGGACCGTGTATAGCACAACGGTCCGTCGAGGGGTCTTCGTTCCAAAAACACTTCCTCAATTGGAATATGCCGGTAAGTGGATATTCTCTGCACTTCATGAGGAACCTGGAGGACGAACGTCGAGACCCGACAGACCGTCAAAGTTCGTAACCCCACACTTGTCAGACTTCCATTCCTTCGCAGCTGCACTACGCTTTGCACCTACGGACCGTCACAAGCAGACGGACCGTCATAAGCTCCGTTAGGTGGCTCTTCACATTTCTCGCTCAAATCTCCGCATTCAGCTTTGGACAGATTTCTGCAAAATAAAAAAGATACTTATATAAAAATTAGCAAAAAAGGCTTTTGGAACACAGAAACTTATGAAAAAGTAGTAATAATATTGGAAACCACGGTATTATCATGGAAGTCGGATATCCGGCTCACCCAAAACATGAGTTTTTGCTATAGCACAAGAATATCGTCGAACGAAATGAGGGGTATGCTTAGCTTAGGGGCTCGTTGATCTGCAAAATGGGTCGGACGGCCGTGAGGGACACCGATGAATAGAAAAGTCTTGACGGATTCCACAAAAAAAACTTGGCAGTTTGAAGTCGGAATCTCGATCACCTACACAATAGTTGGATAGCCCCGAAAATCGTTAAAATGAGGGGGTATACTCGCTTCGGGGCTCGTTTGACCTTAAAATAGGTCGGATGGGCGTGAGGGCCAACCGGGTGCTAGACACGGTCTTACGGACGTCCCACAAAATAAATTTGCATTTAACATCGGAATCCAGATCACCCAAAAAATGGTTGTGCAATAGCACGTGAAATCGTTTAATGAGGGGATGCCCGCTGCGGGATCGTTACATTCAAATGGGTTCGGAGGGCCCTGAGAGCCAAACGGATGCAATACAATGTCTTGCCGGACGTCCACAATTTTTTTGCATTTTGCGTCGGAAATGAAGAATCACCCAAAAAAATGGTTTGCTTTACGCACACGCAAATCGTTCGGAAATGAGGGGGTATGCTTCATTTCGGGGCTCATTTGACATTCAAAATGGGGCGGACGGGCCGAGAGGGCCAACCGGATGATAGACCAGGTCTTGGAGGACGTCCAAAAAAATATTTGGCATTTGACGTAGAACTCTGATCAACCCAAGAAATGGTTTGCTATAGCACACGTAATAGTCGAAATGAGGGTATGCTCGCTTCGGGGCTCGTTTGACCTCAAAGGGTCGGACGGGCATGAGGGCCAACGGTATGCATCGACAAGGTCTTGATATACATCCACAAAAATGTTTTGATTTTGACGTCAGAATCGGATCACCAAAAAAATGGATTTTGCTTTAGCAACGAAAATAGTCGAAATGAGGGTATGCTCGCCTCGCGGGCTCATTTGACCTTCAAAATGAGGTCGGACAGGCCGAAGGAGGGACAACGTACGCATAGACAAGTCTTGGACGGACGTCCACAAAAACATTTGGCATTTGTTGCCGTTGGAATCGGATACCAAAAAATGATTTACTATAGAACAACGAAAATCGTTCAAACTGAGGGGTTATGCTCGCTCGGGCTCGTTTGACACTTCAAAAGGGTCGACGGCGTGAGGGTCTACCGGTGCATAGATAAGGTCTTGACGACATCCCATAAATTTTTTTTGCATTTTAACATCGGCATCCGGATGATCACCCAAACAAGGTTTGCTTAGAGGTGAAATGAAATCGTGAATGAGGGTTGCTCCGCTTCGGGGATCGTACCTTCAAAAATGGGTCAGACGGGCCCTTGAGGGAGAACCGTATGCATAGAAATCGGTATTGACGGACGTCCACCCCCAAAAAAAATTGGTATTTTTATGTCGAAATCCGGACACCCAAAAATGGTTTTTTTCTATTTCGCACACCAAAAAAGCGCCAAAATGAGGGTATGCTGCGCTTCGGGGCTCGTTTGACCTTCAAAAATGGGTCAGAAGGGCAGTGAGAGGGACAACCGGATGACATAGGACAAGGTCTTTGTATGGACGTCCACAATTTTTTTGCCTTTTTGACCTCGGAATCCGGATCACCCAAAAAAATGGTTTCCGATAGCACACGAAGGATAGCGAAATGAAGAGTAGGCTCTCTTTTGGTCGTGACTTCAAACTGGGTCGGACGGGACATGAGTTGCTTAAAAAGGAGCATAGGACAAGGTCTTGAGGTCTTGACGGTCACCGAAAAGGTTGTTTCTATAGCACAACGAAACTTGTTGAAATTGAAGGGTTATGCATTGCTCGGGGCTTGTTGACCTTCAAAATGGGTCGAAGGGCCGTGAGGGCCAACGGGATGCATAGAATAGGCCTGAACGGACGTTCACAAAAAAAATTTGGCATTTTGACGTCGGAATCGGAATCACCGAAAAATGGTTTTTATAGCATAAGACACACGTTGTCGAAAAATGCGTATGCTTGCTTCGGAGTGTTGACCTTCAAATTGTGTCGGACGGCTGTGAGGGCCCAACGGAGCCAACCGGATGCAATAGAACTAGGTCTTGACGGTGTCCACAAAAAAAAATTGGCCTTTTTGACGTACGGAATCGGCTCACCCAAAAGATGGATTGCTTTAAGCACACGAAAATTGTCGAATTAGGGGTATCTCGCTTCGAGGCTCGTGACTTCACAATGGTCGGTACGGGCTATTGTGTGAGGGACAACCAGATGCATACACACGGTTTGAACGGACGTCAAAAAAAAAATAGGCATTCTTTACGTCGGAATCCGGATCATCCAAAAAATTGGTTTGCTAATTAAGTACACATTCAAAATCGTCGAATGCGGGGTATTGCCGATTCGGGGCCGTGTGGACCTCAAAATGGGTCGTACAGGCCGTGAAGGCCAACCGGATGCATAGAAAAGGTCTTGATGGACGTCCACAAAAAAAATTGGCATTTTTGACGTTGGAATCCGGATCACCCAAAAAATGGTTTGCTATAACACGCGAAAATCATCGAAATGAGGGGTATGCTCGCTTGCAGGATCGTTTGACCTTCAAAATGGTTCGAACGGACGTCCATAAAATATTTTGGCATTTTTAACGTTGGAATCCGGATCACCCAAAAAATGGTTTGCTATAGCACACGAAAATTGTCGAAATGAGGGGTATGCTCGCTTTGAGGCTCTTTTAACCTTTAAAATGGGCCGGACGGGCCGTGAGGGCCAACCGGATGCATAGAAAAGGTATTGACGGACGGTCACAAAAAAATTTGGCATTTTTCACGTCGGAATCTGGATCACCCAAAAAATGATTTGCTATATATCACACGAAAATTGTCGAAATGAGGGGTATGCTCGCTTCGGGGGTCGTTGGACCTTCAAAATGGGTCGAACGGGCCGTGAGGGCAAAACGGATTCATAGACAAGGTCTTGATAGACGTCCACCAAAAATTTTGGGATTTTTGACGTCGGAATCCGGATCATCCAAATAATGGTTTGCTATAGCACACGAAAATTGTTGAAATTAGGGGTATGCTCACTTCGGGGCTCGTTTGCCCTTCAAAATGGGTCGGACGGGCCGTGAGGGCCAACCGGATGCATAGACAAGGTCTTGAAGGACATCCACCAAAATATTTGGCATTATTGACGTCGGAATACGGATCACCCAAAAAATGGTTTGCTATAGCACACGTAAATTTTCGAAATGAGGGGTATGCTTGCTTCGGGGCTCGTTTGACCTTCAAAATGGGTCGGACGGGATGTTAGGTCCAACCGAATGCATAAACAAGGTCTTGACGGACGTCCACAAAAAAATTTGGCATTTTTGACGTCAGAATCCGAATCACCCAAAAAATGGTTTGCTACAGCACACGAAAATCGTTGAAATGAGGGGTATGCTCGCTTCGGGGTTCGTTTGACCTTCAAAATGGGTCGAAAGGGCCGTGAGGGCCAACCGGATGCAAAGACAAGGTCTTGACGGACGTCCACCAAAACATTTGGTATTTTTGACGTCGGAATCCGGATCACCCAAAAAATGGTTTGCTATAACACACGAAAATCATCTAAATGATGGGTATGCTCGCTTCGGGGCTCGTTTAACCTTCAAAATGGGTCGGACGGGCCGTGAGGGCCAACCGAATGCATAGACAAGGTATTGATGGTCGTCCACAAAATTTTTTTGCAGTTTTTACGTTGGAATCCGGATCACCCAAAAAATAGTTTGCTATTGCACACGAAAATCGTCGAAATGAGGGGTATGCTCGCTTCGGGGCTCGTTTGACCATCAAAATGGGTCGGACGGGCCGTGAGGGCCAACCGGATGCATAGACAAGGTCTTGACGGACGTCCACAAAAACATTTGGCATTTTTGACGTCGGAATTTGGATCACCCAAAAAATGGTCTGCTCTAGAATACGAAAATCGTCGAAATGCGGGGTATGCTCGCTTCGGGGCTCCTTTGACCTTCAAACTGGGTCGGACAGGCCGTGAGGGCCAACCGGATGCATAAACAAGGTCTTGACGGACGTTCCAAAAAAAATTTGGCATTTTTGACGTCGGAATCTTGATCACCCAAAAAATGGTTTGCTATAGCACACGAAATATGTCGAAATGAGGGGTATGCTTGCTTCAAAGCTCGTTTGACCATCAAAATAGGTTGGATGGGCCGTGAGGGCCAATCAGATGCATAGACAAGGTCTTGACGGACGTCCACAATAAAATTTGGCATTTTTGACGTCGAAATCCGGATCACACAAAAAAATGGTTTGCTATAGTACATGAAAATCGTTGAAATGAGGGGTATGCTCGCTTCGGCGCTCGTTTAACCTTCAAAATGGGTCTGACGGGCCGTGAGGGCCAACCGGATGCATAGACAAGATTTTGACAGACGTCCACAAAAAAGTTTGGCCTTTTTGATGTCGGAATCCGGATCACGCAAAAAATGGTTTGCTATAGCACACGAAAATCGTCGAAATGAGAGGTATGCTCGCTTCGGGGCTCGTTTGACCTTCAAAATAGGTCGGACGAGCCGTATGGGCCAACCGGATGCATAGACAAGGAATTGAAGGATGTCCACAAATAAAATTGGCATTTTTGACGTCGGAGTCCGGATCAACCGAAAAAAGGTTTGCTATAGCACACGAAAATCATCCAAATGAGGGGTATGCTCGCTTCGGGGCTCGTTTGATCTTTAAAATGGGTCAGACGGGCCTTGAGGGACAACAAGATGCATATACAAGGTCTTGACGGACGTCCACAAAAGTTTTTGGCATTTTTGACGTCGGAATCTGGATCACCCATAAAATGGTTTGCTATAACACTCAAAAATCATCGAAATGAGGGGTACGCTCGCTTCGGGGCTCTTTTGACCTTCAAAATGGGTCAGACGGGACGTGAAGGCCAACCGGATGCATAGACAAAGTCTTGAAGAACGTCCACAAAAAAATTTGGAATTTTTCACGTCGGAATCCAAATCACCCAAAAAATTGTTTACTATTGCACACGAAAATCGTCTAAATGAGGGTTATGCTCACTTCGGGGCTCATTTGACCTTCAAAATGGGTCGGACAGGCCGTGAGGGCCGACCGGATGCATAGACAAGGTCTTGACAGACGTCCACAAAATATTTTGGAATTTTTGACGTCGGAGTCCGGATCACCCAAAAAATGGTTTACTATAGCACACAAAAATCGTCGAAATGAGGGGTATGCTCTCTTCGGGGCTCGTATGACCTTCAAAATGGGTCGGAAGGGCTGTGAGGGCGAACCAGATGCATAGAAAAGGTCTTGACGGACGTCCACAAAATAATTTGGCATTTTTGACATCGGAATCCGGATCATCTAAAAAATGGTTTGCTATAGCGCACGAAAATCGTCGAAATGAGGGGTATGCTCGCTTTGGGGCTCGTTTTACCTTCAAAATGGGTCGGACGGACTGTGAGGGCCAACCGGATGCATAGAAAAGGTCTTGATGAAAGTCCACAATTTTTTTTTTAGCATTTTTCACGTCGGAATCTGGATCACCCAAAAAATGGTTTACTATTGCACAAGAAAGTCGTCTAAATGAGGGGTATGCTCACTTTGGGGCTCGTTTGACCTTCAAAATGGGTCGGACGGGCCGTGAGGGCCAACCGGATGCATAGACAAGGTCTTGACGGACGTCCACAAAAAAAATTGGCATTTTTGACGTCGGAATCCGGATAACCCAAAAAATGGTTTGCTATAGCACACGAAAATCGTCAAAATAAAGGGTATGCTCGCTTCGAGGCTCGTTTGACCTTCAAAATGGGTCGTACGGGCCATGAGGGCCAACCGGATGCATAGACAAGGTCTTGACGGACGTCCATAAAAAAAATTAGTATTTTTGACATCGGAGTTCGAATTACCCAAAAAACGATTTGCTATAGCCCACGAAAATCGTCAAAATTAGGGGTATGCTCACTTCGGGGCTCGTTTGACCTTCAAAATGGGGTTCGGACGGCCGTTTTGGCCAACGGATGCTAGACAAAGGTCTTGAGGACAATCCAATTTTTTTTTGCTATAGCAACACGAAATCCATCGAAATGAGTGGTAAATGCTCGTTCGGGCTCGTTTTGACCTTCAACTTGTAAACGGGCCGTCATGGGAGCCAACTGATGCATAGAAAAGGTCCTTGACGGGACCTCCCAAAAATTTTATGCATTTTTGACGTCGGTAAATCAGGATCACCCAAAAATGGGTTGCTATAGCACACGAAAATCATCGAAATAAGGAGTATGCTTTGCGTTGGGGCTCGTCTTTTCAAGTGGGTCAGACGGGCCGTGAGGCCACCAGATGCATAGAAAAGGTCTTGACGGACGTCCCCAAAACCATTTTGCATTTTTGACGTCATAATCTGGGTCACACCAAAAAGGTTTGGCTATAGCCCATCCCTAAAATTGTTCAAATAAGTGGTATGCTCGCTTCGGGCTCGTTTGAACCTTCAAAATGGGTCCGGAAGGGCTTGGAGGGCCAACCGGATGCATAGACAAGGGCTTGAGATCTTCCAACGGGGAAAAAATTTGGCATTTGTTTGACGTTTGGACCGGATCACCCAAAAAAATGGTTTTGCTATAGCCCGAAAATTGCGAAATGAGGGGTATGCTCGCTTCCGGGGCTCGTTTGAAGCTTCAAAATTGGGTGGACGGGCCGTTGGAGGGCCAACAGATGCATAGACCAGGTCTTGACGGACGTCACAAAAGAATTTGGCTTCTTCGACGTCGAATCTGGATCACTCAAACATGGGTTTGCTATTTGCACAGCGAAAATCGTCGAAATGAGGGGTATGCTCGCTCGGGGCTCGTTTGACCTTCAAAATGGTTCGGACCGGCCGTGAGGGCGAACCAGATGCTAGCAAATGTACCCTAGACGACTTCCACAAAAGAAATTGGAATTTTTGACGTCAGAAGTCTGGATCACCCAAAACATGGTTTGCTATTGCACCCGAATCACGAAATGGAGGACCTATTAATATTCTTACATGTGTATTACACACCATCCGGGTGTTAGAGCGAGGAGTTGCATTTTGATGTTCCTAAGGGCGGGGATTGTCGGGTCTCATAGTAACAGATCGAGGGGGCTGGAATTTAGGGGTAACCTAACTAATCTCTGGGAGTTCGCTAAAAAAGTACTTGCGAGAATGGGAGCGAGATGGTGGTAAGGATGGGGAGGAATTACGTGCGGGGGTGTTGGTGGGACTCCTGGATAATCATGAGGTGAGGGAAGGAATGATTGGAGGGATGGGAATGGATAGCGGAGAGAGGCGGAGGCATGAGGATAGGTTGGGGAAGATAGAAGAGAGAATCTAAAGGGAAAAGAGATAGAATTGGATGAAATTTAATTGATGAGTAGGCAAGAGCCATACTGACTAATGGTATGGGAAGGGATAATATACCGACAAGAAATGCGGCAAAATGAGAGACTGCTATTGAAGGCATTGGCCGAAAGAGATCCCAAGATGGGCTTGATCATGAATACGAGCCGCACACCAAACACGGACGACTTGAGTGGGAGACAAGATCTTTGACCGTCCAACACGGAATAGGATACGATCCATCAGTCCCAGAAAATTTAGAGGGATTCAAGGCGTGTTATTCGACTAGAAACAAATCACCCCAGGGACGAGTCCTTAGACCGTCTAGCTGCGATGAGGTTACACTAGTAGCACTGGAGTGTGACATCACGCTGCCGTCGGGTGCTTTGTCTGGGTTCTGTTTTATACAGTAGTCCCATACGCACCCAGGCTTGGGTATCCGCCCGAGGCTACGGGACCCCAGGAGCGCCCACAACTCCCACTCCTAGCGATCCCTGTACTTGTACGGCATGAGGGGAACGAGTTTGTGGATAGCTTCTCTATTTAGAAGGACCAGGGTATGAACTCCGAAACGAGATACCAATGCGTTAATGTCTACACGAGATAGAGCCCCGAGTTGACGCCGGGTCCGACAGCTACGGATACCTTGATTTTACACGATGTGTCTCGCCCCTATAGTTATACGAGATAGTTATTACACCTATACGGTGCGGCAGCGACAGGCCTTACCAACGTGGATTCACGTGACTTCAAGTCCTTTGTCTACCCGACCACGATAGTTATACCGCCTATACGCGGCGACGAGGAAAAGCTTACCATTTATACTGGCTCCTGCCGGCATTTTTGTGGTACGCCTCAGTTAAACGCCATAATGGTACGCAACCATGTGAGTGACAGCGAACCGAGTCCGACATAGACGCCCGCGGGATTGGTTTACAGAATGTAAGGAGCCAGATGACTTACGTTGCCACGTTCGAAGTTAAACCGGTCGCTGGGGGTACCCGATTATAGACCCTCCGAGAGGGGTATGAGGGTGGTTATACAAGCGAGGAGGGGTGTGGTTAGGCGAGAGTAAGAAAGTTGCTTGTCTAGGAAGTAGGGTCTGGAGCTCGAAAAGAAGGAAGATATTCGGAAGTGAAGACTACGTATGTTTGGGGAGCTAGAGCAGGATAAGAAGTTGAGGAGATGGTAGGGGGAAGGGGGTCTGCTATCAGGGGCCTTGATCTGTACAGGGGCAAGTATCCGGTATACCTATTATGATTTCTGACGCGAACGGACCCCGCCGAGAATATCCCCCCAAGAAGAGAGCGTTGACAACAGGGGACCGTTCACGAGAATAATAGAAAAAGGTATATCTTTGTCAAGTTGGCGGATATTGAAAACAAGATAGGGTAGAGGGTGTGTATGACTTATAACCCAAGCCCGTGAAAAGTAGAGTAGTGGATATCATGTTGGAAATGTAGGTGGTAGTCATTCTTTGTAAGTAAAGGATAACATGAATAGCTGAAAGGTGGTGTTATTGCCAAGACGGAGTCCAAAATATTTAAGTGTTAGAAGAGTGTTGAGTGGTCTATGATTCGCCCCAGGGGCTGCGGGCCGTCCGCAACGCGCGTGCAAAGAACGAGCTACCGCGCCGAGGACCAGTATCGCTCATTTCTCGGGGCGGTTCGCGGGGGGGCGCGGAGAAAAAAGGAGGGACGAGGAAGGGGCAAGAGGACTCTGAGGCTGCGTCTGGTCTCTCTCCTCGCTGTCGCCTTTCTGGTCGCCTTCCTCTCTGCGTCCGTCTTGGTCCCCTCATCCTCTTTCGCTTATCTGCTCTCGTTCTTCTTTGCGCCTGTTTTTACTTGTCTTCTGCTCTTCCCTACCCTTTGTCTTTTCTTTCTCCCCATTCCCTTCTCCACTCTGCCTCGTCATCGCCTTTTTTTAATTTTAGTTCTCCCCGTTATTTTTCTCATATCTCCTTTCGGGCCAGGAAATAAAAGAACAGGTTTGAACTCGGTAGTATGTAGCGACTTATGTCGATATACCTCGACACTACTCACCTTTACCCCGCGCATTTTTATACGAGCCCCCAGCGTTTAGCCGCCCGTTTAAGACCTTTCAGGACTTCCGGGGGAAAGCAATCCCGGAAAGGGTTACATCAGGGCAACCCCAACTTTTATTACTCACGCTAACCCAAGGCGTGACCGTCGCCCACAAGAGAGTGTGCTTGCTGGCAAAAAATAATGTAGATATAGGGTGAAGGGTAGACTAAATTTGGAGGGGCGTTACGGCCCCTATCACCTGCCCAGAGCAAGGGAAGAATGACAGGGAGGACGGCTAAATACCCTTCGAAGGCTCGTCCTTCCAAAAAATGGGTCGGACAGGCCGTGAGGGCCAATCGGATGCATAGCAAAGGTCTTGACGGACGTCCACAAAAAATTTGGCATTTTTTGACGTCGAATAATCCGGTTCACACAAAAAAATGGTAATGCTAATAGTCAGATAAAATCGTCGAATGAGGGTATGCCTCGCTTTCGGGGCTCGTTTTAAACCTCAAAATAAATGGGTCGACGGGCCGGTGAGGGCCCACCGAGGCATAAATAATATTTTGAAGACGCCTCCACCTCCACAAAAATTGGCATTTTTTTGATGTCCCTGAATCCGGATCACCCAAAAAATGGTTTTTTTGCTATAGCACACGAAAATCATCGAAATGAGGGTTTGCTCTCTAAACTGTGCTGCTTTTGACCTTTAAAATTAGGTCCCGATAACTGTGAGGGACACCCCGGATGGATCGGGCAAGGTTTCTGAGGACGTTCCACCAAAAAAATTGGCATTTTTGACATCGGAATCCCGGATCACCCCAAAAAATGGTTTCCGCTATAACACACTAAAATCGTCGAAATGAGGGGTTATGCTCGCTTCGGGTCCTCGTTGACCTTCAAAATGTGTCGGACGTGGCTATTAGGGCAACCGTTTGCATGATAAGGTCTTGACGGACTTCAAAATTTTTTTTTTGTGCATTTTTTGACGTCGGAGTCTGGATCACCCAAAAAAATGGTTTTGCTATAGCAACGAAATCATCGAAATGAGGGGTATGATGCTCGCTTCAGGGCTCTTTGACCTTTCAAAACGGGTCGGAAGGGACCGTGAGGGCAATTGGATGCATAGAAAGGTCTTGACGGATGTCCACACAATAAAAAATTCATTTTTTGAGTTCAGAGTCTGGATACCCAAAAATAATTTGCTATAGCAACCACGAAATCACGAAATATGGGGTAGCTTCGCTTCGGGCTCTTTGACCTTCAAAATGAATGGCCGGGCCGTGAGGGCCAATCGGATGCAATAGAAAAGGTCTTGACGGACATCCACAAAAACCCTTGTCCATTATGACGTTGGATTCAGATCACCCAAAAATGGTTTGCGAATAGCACCGCATAAAATTGTCGAAATTAAGGTATGCTCGCTACGGTGCCTCGTTTTTGACCTTTAAAATGGGTCGGACGGCCTTGAGGGCCAATTGGTGCATAGACAAGTCTTGAAGGACGTCCACAAAAAATAATTGGCATTTTGACGTCAGAGTCTGGATCACCCCAAACGGTTTTTGCTATAGCACAACGAAAATCATCCGAATGAGGGGTAATGTCTCGCTTCGGGGCTTCGTTTGACCTTCAAAATGTGTCGGACGGGCCGTGAGCGACACCCGGATGCATAGAACAGGTCTTGAGGACGTCCACAAAAAATTGGTAATTTTTTTGACGTCAGGAGTCCGGATCACCCCAAAAACTATTTGTTATACGCCCACCCCAAAATCGTCTGAAATTAGGTGTAGCCTCACTCAACAATCGGGGCTCTTTGACCTTCCAAATGGGTCGGACAACCCAGATGCCTAGCAAAAGGTCGTTGACGGATGTCCCAAAAAAATTTGGCATTTTGTGACGTTGGAATTCGATCATCAACCAAAAAAATGGTTTGCTATAGCACACGAAAAGTGTCGAAATGAGGGGGTATGCTCGCTAGGGGCTCGTTTGAGCTTCAAACTGGGTCCGGAACGGGCCCGTTGAGTGTTGCACTGATGCCTAGCATGTCTTGACGCGTCCACAAGAAATTTGCGGCTTATTAGACTTCGGAAATCTGGATCACACTGTGCTCAAAAAATGGTTTGGCTAATAGCAACACGAAAATCGTCGCAATGAGGGGTAATGACTTCGCTTCGTCGGGCTTCGTTTGACCTTTAAAATGGTTCGGACGGGCCGTGAGGGCCAACCAGATTCATAGAAAAAGGTCTTGACGGACGTCGACAAAAAAATTTGGAATTTTTTACGTCGGAATCTGGATCACCCAAAAATGGTTTGCTATAGCACACGAAAATCATCGAAATGAGGAGTATGCTTGCTTCGGGGCTCGTCCTTCAAAAATGGGTCGGACAGGCCGTGAGGGCCAATCGGATGCATAGACAAGGTCTTGAGGGATGTCCACAAAAAAATTTGGCATTTTTGACGTCGAAATCCGGATCACACAAAAAAATGGTATGCTATAGCAGATGAAAATCGTCGAAATGAGGGGTATGCTCGCTTCGGGGCTCGTTTAACCTTTAATATGGGTCGGACGGGACGTGAGGGCCAACCGGATGCATAAACAAGATTTTGACAGACGTCCACAAAAAAGTTTGGCATTTTTGATGTCTGAATCCGGATAACCTAAAATCGTCGAAATGAGGGGTTTGCTCTCTACGGGGCTCTTTTGACCTTCAAAATAGGTCCGATGAACTGTGAGGGACAACCGGATGCATAGGCAAGGTCTTGACGGACGTCCACAAAACAAATTGGCATTTTGACATCGGAATCCAGATCACCCAAAAAATGGTTCGCTATAACACACGAAAATCGTCGAAATGAGGGGTATGCTCGCTTCGGGTCTCGTTTGACCTTTAAAATTTGTCAGACGGGCTATGAGGGACAACCGTTTGCATAGACAAGGAATTGATGGACGTCAAATTTTTTTTTGGCATTTTTGACGTTGGAGTCTGGATCACCCAAAAAATGGTTTGCTATAGCACATGAAAATCGTCGAAATGAGGGGTATGCTTCGCTTCGTGCCCTCGTTGACCTTCAAAATGGGTCGGACGGTAAACGGAGTGCCATTGGATGCCTAGAAAGGTCTTGACGGACGTCCACCAAAAAAAAATTTTCATTTTTTTGACGTCCGAGTTCTGGATCACTCCAAAAAATGATTTTGCTAAGCACACACACGAAAATCATCGAAATAAGGGGTATGCTCTTTTCGGGCTCGTTATGGACCTTCCAAAAATGAAATCGGACGGCCGTGAGGGCCAATCAGATGCATAGAAAAGGTCCTTGACTGACGCCACAAAAAAAAATTGGCATTAATTGACGTTGTGAATTCGGATCACCCCAAAAATGTTTTCGTAGCATAAGAAATCATCGAAATTAAAGGTTGCTCGCTTTGGGGCTCGTTTGACCTTTAAAATGGGGTCGGACGGGGCCTGCGGGCCAATCGGATGCATAGACATGGGGTCTTAAGGACGTCCACAAAAAAAAATTGGCCATTTTTGACTACAGTCTGGATCACCCCAAAATGGTTGCTATGCACAACGAAAATTAAATCAAAAGGAGGGGTATTTCACTCGCTTGGGCTCTTTTGACCTTCACAATGGGTCGGACGGGCCCGTGAGGGACACCGGATGCATAGAAAAGGTTTTGACGGAACGTCCACAAAAAAATTTGGCATTTTGACGTCGGAATCCCAGATAACCCTAAAAAATGGTTTGGGGGGGGAGATAGCACACATCGAAATCAACGGATATGAGGGGTCAAATGCTTTGCTTCAGACTCTTTTGACCATAAATGGGTCGGACGGGCCGTGGAGGGCAAACACGGATGCAAGACAAGATTCTATGACGGCGTCCACAAAAAAATTGGCATTTTTGACGTCGGCAACAGGATCACCCCCAGAAATCGGGTTTTGCTATAGCTCCCGAAAATCATCGAAATGAGGGGTAATGCTTGCTTCGGACTCGTTTTTGAACTGTCAAACTGGGGTTCGGACGGGCCGTGAGGGCCAACCCTGAATGCATAGAAAAAGGTGTTTGACCGGACCGTCCACGAAAAAATTTGTCATTTTTTGCATCGGAATCGGATCCCCAAGAAATGTTTTGCTTTAGCACACAAAAATCATCTAAATGAAGGGTTACTGCTCGCTTCGGGCTTGGTTGACCTTCAAAACAGGTCCGACGGGTCCGTTGGGGCCAATTGGGAATGCCCTTGACAAGGTCTTTCGGACGTCCACCAAAAGAATTGTCATTTTTGATCGTCAGAGTCTGGATCACGCCAAAAATGGTGTCGCTATAGCCACGAAAATCATCGAAATGAGGGTGATGCTCCCTTTCGGAGGCTTCGTTTGAACCATCAAAATGGGTCGGACGGGCCGTCAGGGCCAACCGAATGCATAGAAAAGGTCTTGACGACTTCCACCAAAAAATGGCATTTGACCGGTCGGAATCCGGATCACACCAAACAATGGTTTGCTAAGCACACCACGAACATCGTCGAAATGAGGGGTATTTCTCGCTCGGGGCTCGTTTGACCTTTAAAATTAGTCGGACGGGCCCATGAAGGACAACCGGATGCATAAACAAGGTCTTGACGGATGTCCATCCACAAAAAAATTGGCCTTTTTGACATCGGAATCCGGATACCACCCAAAAAAGATTTGCTATATCAACACAAACTGGTTGTCAAATGAGGGTACGCTCGCTTCGGGGCTCCTTTTGACCTGCAAAAATGGGTCGGTACGGGACGTGAGGACAACCGGATGAATTGACAAGGTCTTGAAAGACGTCCACAAAAAAAATTGGCATTTTTGACGTCGAAATCCGTATCACTTAAAAAATGGTTTACTATAGCACAAGAAAATCGTCGAAATAAGGGGTATGCTCGCTTCGGGGCTCGTTTGACCTTCAAAATGGGTCAGACGGGCCGTGAGGGACAACCAGATGCATAGACAAGGTCTTGACGGATGTCCACAAAAACAATAGGCATTTTTGACGTCGGAATCCGGATCACCCAAAAAATGGTTTGCTATAGCACACAAAAATCATCGAAATGAGGGGTATGATCGCTTCGAGGCTCGTTTGACCTTCAAAATGGGTTGGACGGGCCGTCAGGGCTAACCAAATGCAAAGACAAGGTTTTTACGGATGCCCAATTTTTTTTTGGCATTTTTGACGTCGGAATCCGGATAACTTTAAAAATGGTTTGCTATAGCACACGAAAATCATCTAAATGAGGTATATGCTCGCTTCAGGGCTCGTTTGACCTTAAAAATGGGTCGTACGGGCCGTAAGGACCAACCGGATGCATAGACAAGGTCTTGACGGACGTCCACAAAAAAATTTGTCATTTTTGACGTCGAAATCCGGATCACCCAAGAAATATTTTGCTATAGCGCACGAAAATCATCGAAATGAGGGGTATACTCGCTTCGGGGCTCGTTTGAACTTCAAAATGGGTCGTACGTGCCGTAAGGGTCAGCCGGATGCATAGAAAAGGTCTTGACGGACGTCCACAAAAACATTTGGCATTTTTGAAGTCGAAATCCGGATCACCCAAAAAATGGTTTGCTATAGCACACGAAAATCATCGAAATGAGGGGTATGCTCGCTTCGGGTCTTGGTTGACCTACAAAACACGTCGAACGGGCCGTGAGGGCCAATTGGATGCATAGACAAGGTCTTGTCGGACTTCCACAAAAAGAATTGGCATTTTTGACGTCAGAGTCTGGATCACCCAAAAAATTGTTTGCTATAGCACACGAAAATCATCGAAATGAGGGGTATGCTCTCTTCGGGGCTTGTTTGACCATCAAAATGGGTCGGACGGGCCGTCAGGGCCAACCGAATGCATAGACAATGTCTTGACGGACGTTCACAAAAAAATTGGCATTTTGACGTCGGAATCCGGATCACCCAAAAAATGGTTTGCTATAGCACACGAAAATCATCGAAATGAGGGGTATGCTCGCTCGGGGCTCGTTTGACCTTTAAAATTAGTCGGACGGGCAGTGAGGGACAACCGGATGCATAAACAAGGTCTTGACGGATGTCCACAAAAAAAATTGGCATTTTTGACGTCGGAATCCGGGTCACCCAAAAAAGGATCTGCTATAGCACACGATAATCGTCAAAATGAGGGGTATGCTCGCTTCGGGGCTCCTTTGACCTTCAAAATGGGTCGTATGGGACGTGAGGGACAACCGGATGCATAGACAAGGTCTTGAAAGACGTCCACAAAAAAAATTTGCATTTTTGACGTCGAAATCCGTATCACCCAAAAAATGGTTTGCTATAGCACACGAAAATCATCGAAATGAGGGGTATGCTCGCTTCGGAGCTCGTATGACCTTGAAAATTGGTCAGTCGGGCCGTGAGGGTCAACCGGATGCATAGACAAGGTCTTGACGGACGTCCACAAAAAAAATTGGCATTTTTGACATCGGAATTCGGATCACCAAAAAAACTATTTTCTATAGCACACGAAAATCATCGAAATGAGGGGTATGCTCGCTTCGGGGCTCGTTTGACCTTCAAAAATGGGTCGGACGGGCCGTGAGGGAGAACCAGATGCATAGACAAGGTCTTGACGGACGTCCACAAAAATTTTTGGCATTTTTGACGTCGAAAACAGTATCACCCAAAAAATGGTTTAATATAGCACACGAAAATCATCGAAATTAGGGGTATGTTCGCTTCGGAGCTCGTTTGACCTTCAAAATGGGTCGGTCGGGCCGTTAGGGCCAACCGGATGCATAGACAAGGTCTTGAAGGACGTCCACTAAAAAATTGGCATTTTTGACGTCAGAATCCGGATCACCCAAAAAATGGTGTGCTATATCACACGAAAATTGTCAAAATGAGGGGTATGCTCGCTTCGGGGCTCGTTTGACCTTCAAAATGGGTCGTACGGGACGTGAGGTACAACCGGATGCATATGCAAGGTCTTGACAGACGTCCACAAAAATTTTTGGTATTTTTGACGTCAAAATCTGTATCACCCAAAAAATGGTTTACTATAGCACACAAAAATTGTCGAAATGAGGGGTATGCTCTCTTCGGGGCTCGTTTGACCTTCAAAATGGGTTGGACGGGCCATCAGGGCCAACCGAATACAAAGACAAGGTCTTGACGGACGTCCAAAAAACAATTAGGCATTTTTGACATCGAAATCCGGATCACCCAAAAAATGGTTTGCTATAGCACACGAAAATCATCGAAATGAGGGGTATGCTCGCTTCGGGGCTCGTTTGACCTTCAAAATTGGTCGGACGAGCCGTGAAGGCCAACTGGATGCATAAACAAGGTCCTGGAAGACGTCCACAAAAAATTTTTGCATTTTTGACGTCGGAATCCGGATCACCCAAAAAATGGTTTGCTATAGCACACGAAAATCATCGAAATGAAAGGTATGCTCGCTTCGGGGCTTGTTTGACCTTTAAAATGGGTTGGACGGGCCGTGAGGGCCAAACGTATGCATAAACAAGGTCTTGACGGATGTCCACAAAATTTTTTGGCATTTTTGACGTCGAAAACCGTTCACTCAAAAAATGGTTTGCTATAGCACACGAAAATCATCAAAATTAGGGGTATGCTCGCTTTGGAGATCGTTTGACCTTCAAAATGGGTCGGTCGGGCCGTGAGGGCCAACCGAATGCATAGACAAGGTCTTGAAGGACGTCCACATAAAAAATTGGCATTTTTGACGTCGAAATCCGGATTACCCAAAAAATGGTTTGCTATAGCACACAAAAATCGCAAAAATGAGGGGTATGCTCGCTTCAGGGCTCGTTTGACCTTCAAAATGGGTCGTATGGGACGTGAGGGAAAACCGGATGCATAGACAAGGTCTTGACAGACGTCCACAAAAAAATTTAACATTTTTGACGTTGAAATCCGTATCACCAAAAAAATGGTTTACTATAGCACACGAAAATCATCGAAATGAGGGGTATGCTCGCTTCATGGCTCGTTTAACCTTCAAAATGGGTTGGACGGGCCGTCAGGGCCAACCGAATGCAAAGAAAAGGTCTTGACGGATGCCCAAAAAAAAATTTGGCATTTTTTACGTCGGAATCCGGATCACCCAAAAAATGGTTTGCTATAGCACACGGAAATCATCGAAATAAGGGGTATGCTCGCTTCGGGGCTCGTTAGACCTTCAAAATGGGTCGTACGTGCCGTGAGGGATAACCAGATGCATATACAAGGTCTTGACGGACGTCCACAAAATTTTTTGGCATTTTTGACATCGAAAACCATATAACGAAAAAATGGTTTGCTATAGCACACGAAAATCATCGAAATTAGGGGTATGCTCGCTTCGGAGCTCGTTTGACCTTCAAAATAGGTCGGTCGGGCTGTGATGTCCAACCGGATGTATAGACAAGGTCTTGAGGGACGTCCACAAAAAAAATTTGCATTTTGACGTCGAATTCGACACCAAATAATGTTGCTTAGCACAAGAAAACGTTCGAAATGAGGTATGCTCGCTTCGGGGCTCGTTGACCTAAAAATGGGTCGAACGGCCGTTGGGCCCAACCGGATGCATAGACAAGTCTTGACGAACGTCCACAAAAAAATTTGGCATTGTTGAGTCGGAATTTGGATCATCTAAAAAAATGGTTTTGCTACAGAACACGAAAAATCGTCGAAATGAGGGTTGGTATGATCGCTTGGGGCTCGTTGAACCTTTAAAATGTTGTTTGGACGGGGCAGTGAGGCCAACCAGATGCATAGACTAGGTAGACGGATGTCCAAAAAAAAAATGGCATTTGTGACATCGGACCGGATCACCCAAAAAAATGGTGTGCTTATAGCCACGAAAAAAATCATCGAAATGAGGGTTTGCTCCTTGGGGGGGCTCGTTTGATCTTCAAAGGGTTGGATGGGCCTGAAGGCCAATAGGATTTCATATACAAGGTCCTGAAAGACGAGTCCATAAAACAATTTGCATTTATGACGTTAGGAATCTGGATTCACCCCAAAAAATGGTTTGATTTAATGAGCACATGAAATCGTTCGATCGAATCGCCGAAATGAAAAGTATGCCGTTCGGAGCCGTTTGAGTGTCATCTGTTTTAAAGGGGGTTGGACGGCTCGTGAGGGACAATCGCCGACCTTTGTAAAACCTTGATAGGTCTTGACGGACCCACGTCCACAAAAATTTGTGGAATTTTGACGTCCGAAAACTGTATCGCCCAAAAATGGTTTTCTATGCACACGAAAATCATCGGAAATACGAGGGGTTTGCTCGCTTCAGAGCTCATTTGAACCTTCAAAATGGGTACGCGGGCCGTGAGGACCAACCGGATACATTTACAAGGTCTTGAGAAAAATCCACAAAAAAAATTGGCATTTTTGACGTCGGATCAGGATCAACCCAAAATGGTTTGCTATAGCGCATGAAACATGAAAATCATCGAAATGAGGGGGTATGCCGCTTCGGGGCTAGGTTGACCTTCAGAAATGGGTCGGACGGGACCGTGAGGGCAAAACAGATGCATAGCAGGGCTTGAGGGGACGTCCCACAAATTTTAGCATTTTTTGACGTCGAAAACCGTAATCACCCAAAAAATGGTTTGCTATAGCACACAAAAATCATCGAAATTAGGGGTATGCTCGCTTCGGAGCTGGTTTGGACCTTCAAAATGGGTTCGGTCGGGCCGTGTGAGCGCAACCCGGATGCCATAGACAAGGTCTTGACGGACATTCCACATAAAAAAATTGCATTTGACGTCCCGGAATCCAGATCACCCAAAAAAAATGTTTGCCTATAGAAAATGAAATCGTCAAAATGAGGGGTATGTCGCTTCGTGGCTCGTTGGACCTTTAAAATGGGTTCGTACGGGACGTGAGGGACAAACGGATGCATAGGAAAGGTCTTGACAGACGTCACAAAAAATTGGTACATTTTTGCCGTCAAAATCTGTATCACCAAAAAAAGGGTTTACTATAGCACCGAAAATCGTCCGAAATGAGGGGTATGCTCACTTCGTGTGCTGTTGGACCTCATAATGGGTCAGACGGGCCGTTGAGGGACAACCGATGCATGACAAGTCGGACGGCCACGTCCAGTAAAACAATTGGCATTTTTGACGTCGGAATCTGGATCACCCAAAAAATGGTTTGCTATAGCACACAAAAATCATCGAAATGAGGGGTATTCTCACTTCGGGGCTCAATTGACCTTCAAAATGGTTTGGACGGGCCGTCAGGGCAAACCGAATGCAAAGACAAGGTCTTGACGGATGCCCAAAAAAAAATTTGGCATTTTTGACGTCGGAATCCGGATCACCCAAAAAATAGTTTGCTATAGCACACGAAAATCATCGAAATGAGAGGTATGCTCGCTTCGAGGCTCGTTTGATCTTCAAAATGGGTTGGATGGGACGTGAAGGCCAATCGGATGCATATACAAGGTCCTGAAAGACGTCCATTAAATAATTTGGCATTTTTGACGTCGGAATCTGGATCACCCAAAAAATGGTTTGCTATAGCACATGAAAATCGTCGAAATGAAAGGTATGCTCGCTTCGGAGCTCGTTTGACCTTTAAAATGGGTTGGACGGGCCGTGAGGGACAATCAGATGTATAGATAAGGTCTTGAGGACGTCCACAAATTTTTTGGAATTTTGACGTGCGAAAACCGTATCACCCAAAAATGGTTTTTCTATAGTACACGAAAAATCATCGAAAGAGGGGTATGCTCGCTCAGAGCGCATTTGACTTCAAAAATGGGGTCGTCGGGCCGTTTTGGGGGACCAACCGGATACAATACAAGGTCTTGAAGAACATCACAAAAAAAGTGCCATTTTTACGTAGGATCAGGAGCACCAAAAAATGGTTTGCTCTAGCGCACGAGAAAATCTCGAAATGAGGGGGTACATGCTCGTTGCTTTGCTTCGGGGCTCGTTTGACCTTCAAAGGGTCGGACGGGCCGTGAGGGGCCAACCAGAGAATAGGACAAGGTTTCTGAGGGACGTCCACAAATTTTTAGGATTTTTGACGTCAAAAACCGTATCACCCAAACAATGGTTTGACTAAGGCACCACAAAAATCATCGAAATTAGGGGTATGCTCGCTTCGGAGCTGTTTGACTCAAAATGGGTCGGTCGGGGCCGGTTGAGGGCAAACCGGATTGATAGCCAGGTCGTGAGGACATCCAATAAAAATTGGCATTTTGAGTCGGAATCAGGACACCAAAAAAATGGTTGTATATAACACGAAAATGTGCAAATGAGGGGTATGGCTCGCTTTGGAGCTCGTTTGACCTTCAAATGGTCGTCAGGGACGGTGAGGGACAACCGGATGCAATAGAAAGGTCTTGACAGGACGTCCACAAAAAAATTTGGCATTTTTGACGTCAAATCTTTATCACCAAAAAAATGGTTTTACTATTAGCACACGAAAATCGTCGAAATGAGGGGGTATGTAACTTCGTGGGCTCGTTGACCTTCAAAATGGTCGACGGGGTGAGACGGACAAAACGGATGCATAGACAAGTCTTGACGGACGTCCGGTAAAAAACAATTGCATTTTGACGTCGGAATCTGGTTCACCCAAAAAATGGTTTTCTATAGCACACGAAAACGTCGGATATAAAAAGGATGCTCGATTTCGGAAGAGCTCATTTGACCTACAAAAGGGTCAAGAGGCCGTAGGGCCCACCGGATGCATAGAAAAGGTCTTGACGGACGTCACAAAAATATTGGCATTTTTGACGTCGAATCTGGACACCCAAAAAATGTTTTGGATATAGCACACGAAAACGTCGAAATAGGGGTATGCTCGCTTCGGGGATCGTTGTGACATTCAAAAAATTGGTCGGACGAGCGTGAGGGCCACCAGATGAAAATAGGACAAGGTTTCTTTGAGGGACGTCCACAAAATTTTTTTAGGCAATTTTGACGTCAAAAAACCGTACCCCAAAAAAAATGGTTTGCTATCGCACACAAAAATCATCGAAGAATTAGGGTTAGCTCGCTTCGGGGATAGTTTGACCTTTGTTAAAATGGGTGGATGGGCCGTGAGGGCCAAACAGAGCAAGAAAAGGTATTGAAGGACGTCCACAAAAAAAATTTGGTTATTTTTAGTCGGGGGAAAAACGGATACCCAAAAAAAGGTTTTGCTATAGCATACGAAAATCGTCAAAATGAGGGGTATGCTCGCTTCGGGTGCTTTCGTCGACCTTCAAAATGGGTCTCGTACGGATGTGAGGGACAACCGGATGCGATAGACAAGGTCTGACAGGACGTACACAAAAAAATTGGTATTTTGGACGTCAACAATTTCGATCACCAAAAAAATGGTTTACTATAGCACACGAAAAGCGTCGAAATGAGGGGTATGCTCGCTTCGTGGCTCGTTGACCTTCAAAAATGGGTCGGACAGGCCGTGAGGGACAAACACGATGCATAGACAAGTTCTTGAATGACGTCCAGTAAAAACAATTGGCATTTTTTGACGTCGGAATCGGATCACCCAAAAACCAATGGTTGCATAGACACAAAAATCATCGAAATGAGGGGTATTCTCACTCGGGCTCGTTTGACCTTCAAAATGGTTTTGGATGGGAATGAGGGCCAAAAGATGATAGAAAAGGTCTTGAAGGACGTCCACAAAAAAAATTTGGCATTTTTACGTAGGAAAAACGGAAGATCACCCAAAAAAATGGTTGCCCTAGCACACGAAATCGTCGAAACGAGGGGTATGCTCACTTCGGGGATCGTTTGACCTTCAAAATTGGTTTCGGCGGCCCGTTAGGGCCAACCGGCTGCTAGGACAAGGTCTGACGAACGCCCACAACAATTTTTGGCATTTTGGAGTTGAAATCCGGATCACCAAAAAATGGCTTTCTATTAGGCACACGGAAATCGTTCGAATACAAGGTAGCTCGCTCGGAGATTTGACCTACAAAATGGGTCGAAGGCCCGTGAGGGGCCAACCGGAGCCATAGAAAAGGTCTGACGGACGCCACAAAAAATATTGGCCAATTTTTTTTTGATGTCGAAATCTGGATCACCCAAAAAATGGTTTGCTATTAGCAACGAAAAGTCGTCGAAATAAGGGGTTAGCTCGCTTCGGGGATCGTGTGACCATTCAAAATTGGTTTCGGAGGGCCGTTGAGGGCCCAACCGGTATACTAGACAAGGTCTTGACAGAACGTCGACAAATTTTTTGGCATTTTTGACATTTGGCCAGTTCACACCGCCCCTAGCCGCACACCAACACTTGATCCTTAGCCGTTTTCTAAACACACCCAAATTCGTTTAAAATAAAAGGTATGCTCCTTCGGGACTCCGTTTTTGACCTTCAAAATGGGTTGGAAGGGATGTGCGGCGAAAACGGATTGCATAGACAAGGTCTTGAGGGACGTCACACATTTTTCTTGCATTTTTGAGTACAATCGAAGTATGTGATATCACCCAAAAAAATGGTTTCTATAGCAACGCAAAATCACGAAATGACGAGGTATGCTCGCTTCAGGGCTCGTTTGACCTTCCAAATGGGTTGGACGGGGATGTGAGGGACAACCGGATGTTTATAGACAAGGTTCTGAGGGATGTCCACAAAAAAATTTGGCCATTTTTGACATCGGAATCCGGACACCAAAAAAATGATTGGCTATAGCTCACAAAAATCGATGAAATGAGGGGGTATGCTCGCTTCGGGGCACGTTTGGACTTTCGAAAGGGTTCGGAAAGACGTCGAGGCGCAACCGGATGCATTATTAGACAAGGTTAGAGGATGGTCCACAAAAACCTTTTAGATTTTTGCGTTGTGGATGGATTGGAAATCGATTCCCAAAATGTTGCTATAGGCACACGAAAAAATCATCGAATGAGGGGGGTATGCTCGCTTCGGAGTCGTTTTGACCTTGTAAAAATGAGGGGTCAAACGGTCCGTGATGGCCATGGTTGTGAAGACAGGTCTTGACGGACATCCACAAAATTTTTTTGGCATTTTTAACGTCAGAGTCTGGATCACCCAAAAATGGTTTGCAATAGCACACGAAAATCGTCGAAATAAGGGGTATGTTCGCTTCGGGGCTCGTTTGACCTTCAAAATGGGTTGGACCAGCCGTGAGGGACAACCGGAATCATAGAAAAGGTCTTGACGGACTTCAATAAAAAAATTTGGCATTTTTGACGTTGGAATCTGGATCACCTAAAAAATGGTTTGCTACAGCACACAAAAATCGTTAAAATTAGGGGTATGCTTGCTTCAGGGCTCGTTTGACGTTCAAAATGGGTCGGACGGGCCGTGAGGGCGAACCGGAAGCATAGACAAGGTCTTGACAGACGTCCAAAAAAAATTGGCATTTTTGACGTCGGAATCTGGATCACCCAAAAATGGATTGCTATAGCACACGAAAATTGTCGAAATAAAAGGTATGCTCGCTTCGGAGCTTGTTTGACCTTTAAAATAGGTCAGACGGGCCGTGAGGTCCAACCGGATGCATAGACAAGGTCTTGATGGACGTCCACAAAAAAATTTGGCATTTTTGACGTCGGAATCCGGATCACCCGAAAAATGGTTTGCTATAGCACACGAAAATCATCGAAATAAGGGTTATTCTCGCTTCGGAGCTTGTTTGACCTTCGAAAAGGGTCGGACAGGACTTGAGGGCCAACCGGATGCATAGACAAGGTCTTGACGGACGTCCACTAAAATTTGGCATTTTTGACGATGGAATCTGGATCACCCAAAAAATTGTTTGCTACACGAAAATCATCGAAATGAGGGGTATGCTCGCGTCGGGCTCATTTGACCTTCAAAATGGGTCGGGTGGGCCGTGAGGGCCAACCGGATGCATAGAAAAGGTCTTGACGGACGTCCACTAAAAAAATTGGCATTTTTGACGACGGAATCTGGATCACCCAAAAAATTGTTTGCTATAGCACACGAAAATCATCAAATAGAGGGGTATGCTCGCTTCGGGCTCGTTTGACCTTTAAAATGGGTCGGACGGGCTGTGAGGGCCAACCGGATGCATATACAAGGTCTTGACGGACGTCAACAAAAAAATTTGGCATTTTTGACATCGGAATCCGGATCACCCAAAAAATGATTTGCTATAGCTCACAAAAATCGTTGAAATGAGGGGTATGCTCGCTTCGGGGCATGTTTGACTTTCGAAATGGGTCAGAAAGACCGTGAGGGCCAACCGGATGCATAGACAAGGTTTAGAAGGACGTCCACAAAAAAAATTAGCATTTTTGACGATGGAATCCGGATCACCCAAAAAATGGTTTGCTATAGCACATGAAAATCGTCGAAATGAGGGGTATGCTCGCTTCGGGGCTCGTTTGACCTTAAAAATGAGTCAGATGGTCCGTGAGGACCAACTGGATCAATAGACAAGGTCTTGACGGACATCCACAAAATTGTTTTTGCATTTTTGACGTCAGAGTCTGGATCACACAAAAATGGTTTGCAATAGCACACGAAAATCGTCAAAATGAGGGGTATGCTCGTTTCGGGGCTCGTTTGACCTTCAAAATGGGTTGGACGGGCCGTGAGAGACAACCGGAATCATAGAAAAGGTCTTGACGGACATCAATAAAAAAATTCGGCATTTTTGACGTTTGAATCTGGATCACCTAAAAAATGGTTCGCTATAGCACACAAAAATTGTTAAAATTAGGGGTATGCTTGCTTTAGGGCTCGTTTGACCTTCAAAATGGGTCGGACGGGCCATGAGGGCCAACCGGATGCATAGACAAGGTCTTGACAGACGTCCAAAAAAATATTGGCATTTTTGACGTCGGAATCCGGATCACCCAAAAAATGGATTGCTATAGCACACGAAAATTGTCGAAATAAAAGGTATGCTCGCTTCGGAGCTTGTTTGACCTTTAAAATGGGTCAAACGGGCCGTGAGGGCCAACCGGATGCGTAGACAAGGTCTTGATGGACGTCCACAAAAAAATTTGGCATTTTTGACGTCGGAATCCGGATCACCCGAAAAATGGTTTGCTATAGCACACGAAAATCGTCGAAATAAGGGTTATTCTCGCTTCGGGGCTTGTTTGACCTTCGAACTGGGTCGGACAGGCCGTAAGGGCAAACCGAATGCATAGACAAGGTCTTGACGGACGTCCATTAAAAAATTTGGCATTTTTGACGATGGAATCCGGATCACCCAAAAAATTGTTTTCTATAGCACACGAAAATCATCGAAATGAAGGGTATGCTCGCGTTGGGCTCGTTTGACCTTCAAAATGAGTTGGGCGGGCCGTGAGGGCCAACCGGATGAATAGACAAGGTCTTGACGGACGTACACTAAAAAAATTGGCATTTTTGACGACGGAATCCGGATCACGCAAAAAAATGTTTGCTATAGCACACGAAAATCATCGAAATGAGGGGTATGCTCGCTTTGGGGCTCGTTTGACCTTCCAAATGGGTCGGATGGGCCGTGATGGCCAACCGAATTCAAAGACAAGGTCTTGAAGGACGTTCACGAAAAAATTTGGCATTTTTGACGTCGGAATCCGGATCATCCAAAAATGGTTTTGTATAGCACACGAAAATCGTTGAAATGAGGGGTATGCTCGCTTCGGGGCTCGTTTGACCTTCAAAATGTGTTGGACGGGCCTTGAGGGCCAATCGGATGCATAGAAAAGGTCTTGAACGACGTCCACAAAAAAACTTGGCATTTTTGATGTTGGAATCCAGTACACCCAAAAAATGGTTTTCAGCACACGAAAATCGTCGAAATGAGGGATATGCTTTCTTCGGGGCTTGTTTGACCTTAGAAATGGGTCAGACGGGCCGTGAGGGACAACCGGATGCATAGACAAGGTCTTGACGGACGTCCACCAAAAAATTTGGCATTTTTGACGTCGAAATCCGGATCAACCAAAAAATGGTTTGCTATAACGCACGAAAATTGTCGAAATGAGGGGTATGCTCGCTTCGGGGCTCGTTTGACCTTCAAAATGGGTCGTACATGCCTTGAGGGCCAACCGGATGCATAGACAAGGTCTTGACGGACTTCCACAAAAACAATTGGCATTTTTGACATCGGAATCCGGATCACCCAAAAAATGGTTTGCTATAGCACACGAAAATCGTCGAAATGAGGGGTATGCTCGCTTCGGGGATAGTTTAACCTTCCAAATGGGTCGGACGGGCCGTGATGGCCAACCGGATGCATATACAAGGTCTTGACAGACGTCCACAAAAAAAATTTGGTATTTTTGACGTCGGAATCCGGATCACCCAAAAAATGGTTTGCTATAGCACACGAAAATCATCGAAATGAGGGGTATGCTCGCTTCGGGGCTCGTTTGACCTTCCAAATGGGTCGGATGGGCCGTGATGGCCAACCGGATGCATAGACAAGGTCTTGACGGACGTCCACGAAAAAATTTGGCATTTTTGACGTCGGAATCCGGATCACCCAAAAATGGTTTTCTATAGCACACGAAAATCATTGAAATGAGGGGTATGCTCGCTTCGGGGCTCGTTTGACCATCAAAATTGGTTGGACGGGCCTTGAAGGCCAACCGGATGCATAGAAAAGGTCTTGAAGGACGTCCACAAAAAAATTTGGCATTTTTGACGTTGGAATCCGGATCACCCAAAAAATGGTTTTCAGCACACGAAAATCATCGAAATGAGGGGTATGCTTTCTTAGGGGCTTGTTTGACCTTCAAAATGGGTCGGATGGGCCGTGAGGGCCAACCGGATGCATAGACAAGTGCTTGACGGACGTCCACGAAAAAAATTTGCATTTTTTACGTCGGAATCTGGATCACCATAAAAAATGGTTAGCTATAACACACGAAAATCATCGAAATGAAAGGTATGCTCGCTTCGGGGCTCGTTTGACCTTCAAAATGGGTCAGACGGGCCGTGAGGTCAAACCGGATGCGTAGACAAGGTCTTGACGGACGTCCACAAAAAATATTTGGCATTTTTGACGTCGAAATTTGGATCACCCAAAAAATGGTTTGTTATAGCACACGAAAATCATCGAAATGAGGGGTATGCTCGCTTCGGGGATCGTTTGACCTTCAAAATTGGTCGGACGGGCCATGAGGGCCAATCAGATGAATAGACAAGGTCTTGACGGACGTCGACAAAAAAATTTGGCATTTTTGACATCGGAATCCAGATCACCCAAAAAATGGTTTTCTATAGCACATGAAAATCGTTGAAATAAAAGGTATGCTCGCTTCGGGGCTCGTTTGACCTTCCAAATTGGTTGGACGGGATGTGAGGGCCAACCGGATGCATAGACAAAATCTTGACGGACGTCCACAAAAAAATTTGGCATTTTTGACGTCGAAATCTGGATCACCCAAAAAATGGTTTTCTATAGCACACGAAAATCGTCGAAATGAGAGGTATGCTCGCTTCAGGGCTCGTTTGACCTTTAAAATGGGTCGGACTGGCCATGAGGGCCAACCAGATGCATAGACAAGGTCTTGACGGACATCCACAAAAAAATTTGGCATTTTTGACGTCGGAATCCGGATCACCCAAAAAATGGTTTGCTATAGCACACGAAAATTGTCAAAATAAGGGGTATGCTAGCTTCGGGGATCGTTTGACCTTCAAAATGGGTCGGACGGGCCGTGAGGGACAACCGGATGCATAGAAAAGGTCTTGACGGACGTCCACAAAAAAAATTTGCATTTTTACGTCGGAAAACGGATCACCCAAAAAATGGTTTGCTATAGCACACAAAAATCATCGAAATAAGGGGTATGCTTGCTTCAGGGCTCGTTTGACCTTCAAAATGGGTCGGACGGGCCGTGAGAGACAACCGGATGTGTAGACAAGGTCTTGACGGAAGTCCAAAAGAAAATTTGGCATTTTTTACGTCAGAAAATGGATCACCCAAAAAATGGTTTGCTATAGCACACGAAAATTGTCGAAATGAGGGGTATGCTCGCTTCGGGGCTCGTTTGACCTTCAAAATGGGTTGGACGGGCCCTGAGGTCCAACTGGATGCATAGACAAGGTCTTGATGGACGTCCACAAATAAAGTTGGCATTTTTGACGTCGGAATCCGGATCACCCAAAAAATGGTTTGCTATAGCACACGAAAATCATAAAAATGGAAGGTATGCTCGCTTCGGAGCTCGTTTGACCATTAAAGTGGGTCAGACGGGCCGTGAGGGCCAACCAGATGCATAGAAAAGGTCTTGAAGGACGTCCACAAAAAAAATTGGCATTTTTGACGTTGGAATCCGGATCACCAAAAAAACTATTTTCTATAGCACACGAAAATCGTTGAAATGAGGGGTATGCTGGCTTCGGGGCTCGTTTGACCTTCAAAATGGGTAGAAAGGCCCGTGAGGGCCAACTGGACGCATAGACAATGTCTTGACGGACGTCCACAAATAAAATTGGCATTTTTGACGTCGGAATCCGGATCACCCAAAAAATGATTTGCTATCTCACAAAAATCGTTAAAATGAGGGTTATGCTCGCTTCGGGGCACATTAGACCTTAAAAATGGGTCGGAAAGACCGTGAGGGCCAACCGGATGCATAGACAAGGTTTAGAAGGACGTCCACAAAAACATATAGCATTTTTGACGTCGAAATCCGGATCACCCAAAAAATGGTTTGCTATAGCACACGAAAATCATCGAAATAAGGGTTATTCTCGCTTCGGGGCTCGTTTGACCTTTGAAATGGTTCAGACAGGCCGTGAGGGCCAACTGGATGCATAGAAAAGGTCTTGATGGATATCCACCAAAAAAAATTGGCTTTTTTGACGTCAGAGTCTGGATCACACAAAAATGGTTTGCAATAGCACACAAAAATCGTCAAAATGAGGGGTATGCTCGCTTCGGGGCTCGTTTGACCTTCAAAATGGGTTGGACGGGCCGTGAGGGACAACCGAAATCATAGAAAAGGTCTTGACGGACATCCACAAAAAAATTTGGCATTTTTGACGTTGGAATCTGGATCACCTAAAAAATGGTTTGCTATAGCACACAAAAATCGTTGAAATTAGTGGTATGCTCGCTTCGGTTTTGTTTGACCTTCAAAATGGGTCGGGCGGGCCGTGAGGGCCAACCAGATGAATAGACAAGGTCTTGAAGGACGTCCACAAAAAAATTTGGAATTTTTTACGTCGAAATCCAGATCAACCAAAAAATGGTTTGCTATAGCACACGAAAATCGTCGAATTGAAGGGTATGCATGCTTCTGGGCTCGTTCGACCTTCAAAATGGGTCGGAAGGGCCTTGAGGGCCAACCAGATGCATAGACAAGGTCTTGACGGACTTCCACAAAAACAATTGGCATTTTGTTGTCGGATACGGATCACCCATTAAAATGGTTTGCTATAGCACAAAAAAATCGTCGAAATGAGGGGTATGCTCGCTTCGGGGCTCGTTTCACCTTTAAAATGGGTCGTACGGGCCGTGAGGACAACCAAATGCATAGACAAGGTCTTGACGGACTTCCACAAAAAAATTTGGCATTTTTGACGTCGGAATCTGGATCACCCAAAAAATGGTTTGCTATAGCACCCAAAAATCTTCAAAATTAAAGGTATGCTCGCTTTGGGGATCGTTTGACCGTTAAAATGGGTCGAACGGGCCGTGAGGGAAAACCAGATGCATAGACAAGGTCTTGAACAAAAAAAATTGGCATTTTTGACGTCGGGAAGCGGATACCCAAAAAAATGGGTTTGCTATAGACCCGAAAATCGGTTGAAATGAGGGGTATGCTCGCTCGGGGCTCGTTGTGACGTTCGTCAAAATGGGGTCGGAAGGCCGTGAGGGCCAACAGGAGAATAGAAAAGGTCTGAAGGACGTCCACAATAAAATTTGGCTTTTTTGACGTCGGAATCAAATCAACCAAAAAAGGTTTGCTAAGCAACAAAAATCATTTTTGAAATGAGGGGTATGCTCGCTTAGGGCTGGTTTGGACCTTTAAAATGCGGTCGGAGGGCAGTGTGGGACAACCGGATGCATAGACAAGGTCTTGACGGACTTTCCACCAGAAAAAAATTGCATTTTTTTTTGACGTCGGAATCTGGATTCACTTAAATATGGTTTCTTTCATGAACACGAAAATGTCGAAATGAGGGGTAGGCTCGCTTCGAGGTAGTTTTGACCTTCCAAAATGGGTCGGACGGGACCGTGAGCGCCACCAGTGCATATCACAAGGTCTTGACGGACGTCCACAAAAAACATTGGCATTTTTTATGTCAATCCAGATCACCCAAAATTGGTTTGTCTATAGCACATATGAAACAATCGTCGAAATGAGGGGTATGCTCACTTCGGGGCTTCTTTTGAACCGTCAAAATGGGTCGGACGAAACATTTTGAGGGAAACAAACAGATGCAAGACAAGGGTCTGACAGACGTCCACCAAAACATTTGGCATTTTTTTTAACGTCGAGAATCCGGATCACCAAAAAAATGGTTTGCTATAGCACATCCAAAATCGTCGAAATGAGGGGTGTGCTCGCTTCGATGCTCGTTTGACCTTCAAAATGGGTCGGACGGGCCGTGAGGTCCAATTGGATGCATAGACAAGGTCTTGACGGACTTCCACAAAAAACTTTGGACTTTTGGACGTCGTAATTCGGATAACTTAAAAAATGGTTTTTTTTATAGCACACGAAAATTATCGAAATGAGGGGTATGCTCGCTTCGGGGATTGTTTGTCCTTCAAAAAGGGTCGGACGGGCCGTGAGGGCCAATCGGATGCATACACAAGGTCTTGACGGACGTCCACAGAAAAATTTGGCATATTTGACATCGGAATTTAGATAACCCAAAAAATGGTTGGCTATTGCACACGAAAATCATTGAAATTAGGGGTATCCTCGCTTCGGGGCTCATTTGACCTTCAAAATGGGTTGGACGGGCCGTGAGGGCCAACCGGATGCATAGAAAAGGTCCTGACAGACGTCCACAAAAAAATTTGGCATTTTTGAAGCTGGAATCCGGTTCACCCAAAAATTGTTTGCTATAGCACACGAAAATTGTCGAAATGAGGGGGTATAATCGCTTCGGGGCTCGTTTGTTCTTCAAAATGGGTCGGACGCACCGTGAGGGCCAACCAGATGCATAAAAAAGATCTTGACGGTCGTACACAAAAAAAAGTGGCATTTATTATATCGGAATCCGGATCACCCAAAAAATGGTTTGCTAAAGCACACGAAAATTGTCGAAATGAGGGGGTATAATCACTTCGGGGCTCGTTTGACCTTCAAAATGGGTCGGATGTGCCGCGAGGGCCAACCGGATGCATAGGCAAGGTCTTGACGTACTTCCACAAAAACATTTGGAATTTTTGACGTCGGAATCCGGATCATCCAAAAAATGGTTTGCTATAGCACATCAAAATCGTCGAAATGAGAGGTATGCTTGCTTTGGGGCTCGTTTGACCTTCAAAATGGGTCGGACGGGTAGTGAGGGCCAACCGGATGCATAGACAAGGTCTTGACGGACGTCCACAAAAAAATTTGGCATTTTTGACGTCGAAATCCGGATCACCCAATAAATGGTTTTCTATAGCACACGAAAATCATCGAAATGAGGGATATGCTCGCTTCGGGGCTCGTTTGACCTTCAAAATGGGTCGTACGAGCTGTGAGGTCCAACCGGATGCATAGACAAGGTCTTGACAGACGTTCCAAAACAAAACATTTGGAATTTTTACGGTCGGAATCCGGATAAACCAAAAAATGGGTGCTATAGCACACGAAAATAATAACGAACTGAGGGTCTGCTCGCCTTCGGGAACGCGTTGGACATTCAAAAATTGGGTTGGACGGGCTGTGAGAAACAACCAGATGCATAGAAAAGGTCTGGAGGAATTCCACAAAACATTTCGCATTTTTGAGTTGGAATCGGATCCACCCAAAAAATGTTTGATATAGCCACGAAATCATCGAAATGAGGGTATGATCGCTTCGCGGCTCGTTTACCTTCACAAAAAATGGGTTCAGTACGGGCCGTGAGGGCCAACGAATGCATAGAAAGGTCTTGACGGATTCCACAAAAAAAAATTGGGAATTTTTGACGTCAAATCTGGATATCAAAAATAGTTTTCTATAGCACACGAAAATAGTCGAAATGAGGTATGCTCGATCGGGGCTCGTTTTGACCTTAAAAAAATGGGTCGTACGGGCCGTGAGGGCAACCGGATGCATAGACAAGGTCTTGACGGACGTCCACAAAAATAATTGGCATTTTTAACGTCGGAATCTGGATCACCCAAAAAATGGTTTGCTTTATAGCACCCAAAAATCGTCAAAATGAAAGGTATGCTCGCTTCGTGGCTCGTTTGACCGTTAATGGGCCGTGAGGAACAACCGGATGCATAGACAAGGTCTTGACGGACGTCCAAAAAAAATTTGCATTTTTGACGTCGGAATCTGGATCACCCAAAATATGGTTTGCTATAGCACATGAAAATTATCGAAATGAGGGGTATGCTTGCTTCGGGGTCGTTTGACCTTCAAAATGGGTCGGACGGGCCGTGAGCGCCAACCAGATGCATATACAAGGCCTTGACGGACGTCCACAAAAAACATTGGCATTTTTTATGTCGAAATCCGGATCACCCAAAAATTGGTTTGTTATAGCACATGAAAATCGTCGAAATGAGGGGTATGCTCACTTCGGGGCTCTTTTGACCTTCAAAATGGGTCGGACGAAACCTGAGGGACAACCAGATGCATAGACAAGGTCTTGACGGGCGTCCACAAAAACATTTGGCATTTTTAACGTCGGAATCCGGATCACCAAAAAAATAGTTTGCTATAGCACATCCAAAATTGTCGAAATGAGGGTTGTGCTCGCTTCGATGCACGTTTGACCTTCAAAATGGGTCGGACGGGCCGTGAGGTCCAATTGGATGCATAGACAAGGTCTTGACGGACGTCCACAAAAAACTTTGGACTTTTGGACGTCGGAATTCGGATAACTTAAAAAATGGTTTTTTTATAGCACACGAAAATCATCGAAATGAGGGGTATGCTCGCTTCGGGGATCGTTTGTCCTTCAAAAAGGGTCGGATGGGCCGTGAGGGCCAACCGGATGCATACACAAGGTCTTGAAGGACGTCCATAGAAAAATTTGGCATATTTGACATCGGAATTCGGATCACCCAAAAAATGGTTGGCTATTGCACACGAAAATCATCGAAATTAGGGGTATCCTCGCTTCGGGGCTCATTTGACCTTCAAAATGGGTTGGACGGGCCGTGAGGGCCAACCGGATGCATACACAAGGTCCTAACGGACTTCCACAAAAAAATTTGGCAAGCTGGAATCTGGTTCACCCAAAAATTGTTTGCTATAGCACACGAAAATTGTCGAAATGAGGGGGTATAATCGCTTCGGGGCTCGTTTATTCTTCAATATGGTTCGGACGCACCGTGAGGGCCAACCAGATGCATAAAAAAGATCTTGACGGACGTCCACAAAAAAAATTGGCATTTATTACGTCGGAATCCGGATCACCCAAAAAATGGTTTGCTAACGCACACGAAAATTGTCGAAATGAGGGGGTATAATCACTTCGGGGCTCGTTTGACCTTCAAAATGGTATGCTCACTTTGGAAGGTCAAACGAGCCTCGAAGCGAGCATACCCCTCATTTTGACGATTTTTGCGTGCTATAACACACCATTTTTTTGGTGATCCGGATCGACTCAAAAATGCCAACTTTTTCATGGATGTCCTTCAAGACCTTGTCTATGCATACGGGTAGGCATCACGCTTGTTCCCCATTTGAAGGTCAAAAGCGACCGAGGCGAGCATAGCCTCATTCGACGATTAATGTGCCTATAGACACACCTTTTTTTGGGAGATCCGGATTCCGACAGTCAAAAAATGACTAACTAATTTTTAGTCGGACATCCGTCACGACCTTGTCTATGCATACGAGTTGTCCATCACGGCTTGGAAGACCCATTAGGAAGGTCAAACGAGCCCCGAAGGAGCATACCCTCATTTCGACGATTTTCGTGTGCTATAGCACACCATTTTGGGTGCATCCGGATACCGACGTAAAAAATACCAAATTTGCGGGACGCCTTCAAGGCCTTGTCTTGCATACGGTTGGCATCATGGCTTGTCGGAACCCATTTGAATGGTAAACGAGCCCAAAAGCGAGCATACCCACTCATTTTGACGATTTTCGTGTGCTATAGACATCATTTTTGGGTGATCCAGAGATTTCGACGTCAAAAAATGCCAACAAAATTGGGTTTTTGTTTTTTCAAGGACGTCGTCACGACCTTGTCTATGATACGGTTGGCAATCACGGCTTGACGACCATTTGGAAGTACAAAGAGCCCCGGAAGCGAGCATACCCTATTCGATGATTTTCGTGTGCTATAGCACACCATTCATTTGGGTGATTGATCCGGTTCCGACGCAAAAGCAAAATGTTTTCATGGAGTCCGTCAAGAACTTGTCTAGACGGTTGGGGGGGGGCCCAATCAGAGCGCCTTGTCTCCGACATATTGGAAAGGTCAAACGAGCCCCGAAGCGAGCATACACTCATTTCGACGATTTTCTGTCCTATATGCACACAATTTTTGGGTGATCCGGATTCCGACGTCAAATATGCCAAATTTTTTCATGGATGTCTGTCCATGACCCGTGTCTTATGCATACAGTTTGCCATCACGCTTGTACGATCAATTTGATAAGGCAAAGAGCGGCCCCGAAGCGAGGGCATTGAACCATCAATATGATGATTTTCGTGTGCTTTAGCACACCATTTTTTGGTGATCAGGATCCGACGTAAAAATGACAACCATTTTTTGTGGACGTCCGTATAAAAGACCTTTTGTCTATGCATACGGTTGGCCCATCAAGGCTTGTCGACCCATTGGAAGTTCAAACGAGCCCCGAAGCGGAGGCATACCCCTCGTTGCGATGATTTTCGTGCTATAGCCACCCATTTTTTGGGTGATACAGATTTCGACGTCAAAAATGCCAATTTTTTCGTGGACGAAGTCAAGACATGTCATGCAGACAATTGGCAATCACGGCTTTTCCGACATTTGGGGGGGAAAAAAAAAAAGGGGGGGGTTTTTCCCAACGAGCCTCGAAGCGGAGTATACCCTCATTTTGACGATTTTTGTGTGCTATAACACCATTTTTGGTGATCCGGATTTCCGACTTCAAAAAATGCCAAATTTTTTCATGATGTCTTCAAAGACATTGTCTATGCATACGGTTGTGCATACTGGCTTTGTTCCGACCCCCATTTTGGAAGGTCTCAAACGAGCCCGAGGCGAGCATAGCCTCATTCGACGATTTCGTGGTTGCTATAGCACACCATTTTTTGGAGATCCGGATTCGACGTCCAAACTGCCCAAATGTTTTCGTGGACATCCGTCAAGGACATTGTCTAGCATGACGGTTGGGCCATCACGGCTTGCCGAAACATTTGGAAGGTAAAACGAGCCACGAAAGCGAGCATACCCTCATTTTGACCGATTTTTTGTGTGCTATAAACACCCATTTTTTGGTGATACCGGAGATTCTGACTTCAAAATGACCAAATTGTTTCATGGCTTGTCCTTCAAGCCCTTGTCTATGCATTACGGTTGGGCATCACGGCTTGTCGACCCATTTGGAAGGGCAAACGAGCCCCGAGTGGCGAGCATAGCCTTCATTTCGACGATTTTCGGGTGCATAGCACACCATTTTTGGGAGGATCCCCGATTCGACGTAAAAAATGCCAAAGAGTTTTCGTGGGACGTCCTTCAAGACTTGTCTTTGCATTTACGGTTGCCCCATCATGGATTGGCGGACCCATTTGGAAGGTCAAACGAGCACCGAAGCGAGCATACCCCTAATTTTGCGATTTTGTGTGCTATAGCACATCAGTTTTTGGGTGATCCAGAATTCCGACGTCAAAAAATGCCAAACGTTTTCATGGAATCCGTCAAGACCTTGTCTATGCCTTACGGTTGGCAATCACGGCTTGTCGAACCCATTTGGAAGGTCAAAACGCAAGCCCGAAGGAGATACCCTCATTTCGAATATTTCGTGTTGCTATAGACAAACCACTTTTTGGGGGATCGGTTTTCCGACGTCAAAAATGCCAATGTTTTCATGGACGGTCCATCAAGAACTTTTCTATGCATTCGGGGTTGGCCATCAACGGGCTTGCCGAACATTTGGAAGGCAACGAGCCCCGAAGCGAGTACACTCATTTCGACGATTTTCGTTTTCCTATAGCACACCATGTTTGGGTGATCCACGGATGCCGACGTCAAATATGCCAAATTTTTTCATGGATGTATGTATGACCTGTCTATGCTAGGTTTGTCCATCAGGGCTGTCCGATCCCCCCATTGTAAGGTCAAACGAGGCCCGAAGAGGAGCATACCCCTCATTTCGATGCTTTTAGTGTGCTATAGCACACCCATTTTTTTTGGTCGCTCCGGATCCGACGTTCAAAAAAATGCCAAATTTTTTCGTGTGGAAGTCCGCCAAGACCTTGTCTACGCATACGGTTGGTCATCACGGCTTGTACCGACCCATTTGGAAGGTCAAACGAGCCCCACTGCGAGAATAGCCCTCATTTCGACGATTTTCATGTGCTATAGCAACACCATTTTTGGGGTGATCCGGATTCAGACGTTCAAAAAATGGACAAATTTTTTCGTGGACGGTCAGTTCAAGACCTTGTTATATGAATTACAGTTTGCCATAGGCTGTACGAAACATTTGGGAAGGTAAAACGAGCCTGAAAGCGAGGCATACCCCTCATTTCGACAATTTTCGTGTGCTATAGCACCACCATTTTTGGGGTTGATCCAGAGTTCGACGTTCAAAAAGCCAATTTTCTTTCGATGGACGTACGTCAAGACCGGTCTATGCATACGGTTGGGCAATCACCTATTGTCCCGACCCATTTTGGAAGGTCTCAACGGAGCCTCGAAGCGAGCATTTAACCCCTCATTTTGACGATTTTTGTGTGCTATAACACACCATTTTTGGTGATCGGATTCCGACTTCAAAAAATGCCAATTTCTTCATGGATGTCCTTCAATACCTTGTCTAGGCATCGGTGGGCATTCAAGGGCTTGTTAGACCCATTTGGAAGGTCATCAAACGAGCCCGAGGCGATTCATAGCCAGCATTTCGACGACATTTCATATGTATGCACACTATTTTTGGGAGAGCGGGATGCCGACGTCAAAAATGCCAAATTTTTCGTGGAATCCGTCAAAGACCTTGTTATGCTACGGTTGGCCATACAAACGGCTTCTCCGACCCATTTGGAGGTCAAACGAGCCCCAAAGCGAGCGCATACCATAATTTGCCGATTTTGGTGCTATACACACCATTTTTTGGTGTGATTTGAAATGCCAGATGCCGACCGTTCAAAGAATGCCAAATTTTTTCGTGGACTGGGTGGACATCCGTCAAGACCTTGTTCTATTGCATTAGGTTGGCCATAACGGCTTGTCTGGACCCATTTGGAAGGTCAAACGAGCCCGAAGGCGAGCATACCCTCATTTCGAACGATTCGGGTGCTATAGCACACCATTTTTTGGGTGATCCAGATTAACCGACCGTCAAAAATGCCAAAGGTTTTCGTGGAGACGTCCTTCAAGACCTTGTTTTGCATACGGTTGGGCCTCATGGCTTGCGGACCCCATTTGGAAGGTCAAACGAGCCCAAAAGCGAGCAACCCCTCATTTGACGTTTTCGTGTGCCGATAGCCACATTTTTTTGGGGTGGATCCAGATTCCGACGTCAAAAATGCCAAATGTTTTATGGACGTCTGTCAAGACCTCTGTCTATGATTTTACGGGTTGGCAATCAAAGCTGAAACGACCATTTGGAGGTCAAACGAGCCCCGAGGTTGAGGATTACCCCCATTGACGATCTTTCGTGTTGCTATTAGCACCCACATTTTTTTGGGTGATCCGGGGTGTTCCTAGTGTCAAAAAATGACAAGGTTTTCTGGACGTCCGTCAAGAACTTGTCTATGCATCGGTGGCCATCACGGCTTGTCCGGACAACATTTGAAGCAAACGAGCCCCGAAGCGAGACATACACGTCATTTAGCGATTTTAGTGTTCCTATAGCACACCATTTTTTGGGTGATCCGGATTCCCGACGTCACAAATATGCCAAATTTTTTCAGGATTTATGTATGACCTTGTCTATGGCAGACGGTGGTAGCCATCACGGCGTGTTCCGATCCAGTGTAAGGTCAAAACGAGGCCCCCGAAGCGAGCATACCCCTCAACTATGATGATTTCGTGTGCTATAGCACACCCCATTTTTGGTGATCCGGGATTCCGACGTCAAAAATGCCACAATTTTCGTGGACGTCCGTCAAGGACCGGTCTATGCATTACGGTTGGCCATCCACACGCGCCTTGTAGACCCATTTGGAAGGTTCAACCGAAGCCCGAAGTGAGGCATACCCTCATTTCGAAATTTTCGTTGTCACTATAGCACACCATGTTTGGGTGCTCTGGATTCGGAGTCAAAAATGCCCCAAATGTTTTCGTGAAATGTCCTCCAAGACCTTGTATATGCACTCGGTTGGCCATCAGGCTGTCCGGACCATTTGGAGGGTCAAACGAGCCCCAAAGCGAGCATACCCAATTTCGACAATTTTCGTGTCCTATAGCACACCATTTTTTGCGATGGATCCGGATTCGACGTCAAAATGCCAAAATTTTTAGTTTTTTTTTGGACAGTCCGCCCAGACCTTGTCTACCTCATACGGCTTGGTACACGGCATTGTCCGACCCATTGGAAGGTCAACGAGCCCCAAGCGAGAAAAGCCATCATTTCGACTATTTCGTTGACTATAGCACCACCATTTTTGGGTGATTCCGGATTCCGACGTCAAAAAAGCAAATTTTTTGTGGACGTCATCAAGACCTTGTCTATGCTTACGGTGGAATCACGGATGTTGAACCATTTGGGAAGGTCAAACGAGCCCCGAGGGCAAGCATAGCATCATTCGACGATTTTCGTGTGCTATAGAACACCATTTTTGGGTGATCCGGATTCCGACGTCAAAAATGCACAATTTTTTTCGTGACGTCGTCAAGACTTTGTCTATGCATACGGTTGTCCAACACGCGGATTGTACGACCCATTTGGAAGTAAAAAACGATCCTCGAAGCGAGCATACCCCTCATTTTCGACAATTCTTCGTGTGATATGCACCACCATTTTGGGTTTGATCAGATTTCGATGTCAAAAATGCCATTTTTTTCGTGGACGTACGTCAGACCCGTGTCTATGCATACGGTAGTTGGCAATCACGGTTGTCATCACTCACCACCCCTACTCCACCCACCCACCCACCCCCTCTCCCCCTCCCCACCCCCCCGATCAACTCTCACCTTAATACCCCCAACTTCCCACCTCCACCCCGCCCCCCCTCACCCCCCATCCCACTTCCCCCCTTATTACCCTCCACACAAACCCCCCTTCACAACCCCCTTCGCTCTCACCCACTCCCCTAACTCCGATCACCGGCACCATCTATTCCTACTATTTGGTAAGGGTCAAACGAGCCTCGGAAGCGAGCATACCCCTCATTTGCCGATTTTTGTGTGCTATAACACACATTTTTTTGCGTGATCCGGATTCGACTTCAAAAATGCCACAAAAAATTTTTTCAATGGAGTCCTTCAAGACATGTCTATGCATACGGTTGGGCAGCACGGCTTGTTCCACCCATTTGGAAGGTCAAACGAGCCCCCGATGCGAGATGCCCTCATTCGACGATTTTCGTGTGCTATTAGCACCACCCTTTTTTTGGCGAGATCCGGGGATTCCGACGTCAAAAATGCTCAAATTTTTTCATGGAAATCGTCAGGACTTGTCTATGTATACGGTTTGGCATTCACGGCCTGTCCGATCCCGTTTGGAAGGTCAAAACGAGCCCCGAATAGCGAGCAATTAACCCCTCATTGCGACGCTTTTCGTGTGCTAGAGCACACATTTTTGGGTGTGATCCCGTTAACGACGTTAAAAATGCCAAAGGTTTTAGTGGACGTCCTTTCAAGCACCTTGTCTTTGCATTACGGTTTGACCATCTGGTTGTCGGACCATTTTGAAGGTCAAACGAGCCCAAAGCTAGATACCCCTCCTCATTTTGACAATTTTCGTGTGGCTATAGCACAACAGTTGTTTGGGTGATCCCAGAGATCCGACGTCAAAAAATGCAAATGTTTTCATGGCGGTCCGTCAAGACCTGTCTATGAATAGGTTGGCAATCACGGCTTGGTAAGGAACCCATTTGGAAGGTTCAAACAAGTCCCGAAGCGAGCATAGCCAATCATTTCGACGATTTTTCGTGTGCTATTAGCACACCATTTTGGGTGATCCCGATTTCGCACGTCAAAAGATGCCAATGTTTTAATGGACGTCCGTCAAGAAACTTGTCTAGGCATTCGGTTGGCCAAACGCTTGTCCGCATATTTTGGAAGGTCAAACGAGCCCCGAAGCGAGCCACATACCACTCATTCGACGATGTTGTGTCCAATCGCACACCATTTTGTGGGTGATCGGATGCCGAGTCCAAAATATGCAAAATTTTTCATGGATGTCTGTCATGACCTTGTCTATGCATACGGTTTTACCTCACGGCCTTGTAGCGATCCATTTGTAAGGTCTCAAACGAGCCCCAAACGAGCATACCCCTCAATATGATGATTTCGTGTGTATAGCACACAATTTTGTGGGTGATCCGGATTTCGACGTAAAAATGCCACAATTTTTTGCTGACGTCCATCAAGGACCTGTCTAGCATAAGGTTGGCCCCCCCATCACGGTGTCCGACCCATTTGGAAGTCAAAACAATATCCGAAGCGAGCATTACCCTCATTCGACGATTTTTCGGGTTACTATAGCCACACATTTTTGGGTGATCGCCCGATTTCCGACGGCAAAAAATGCCAAATTTGATCGTTGGATTCCGGTAAAGACCTTTATTGCATACGGTTGCGCCATCACGGTTTTTCAGAACAATTGGAAGGTCAAACGAGCCCCGAAAGCGAGCATACGCTCTGCATTCGATTGATTTTGAGTGTTGATATAGTCAGTGGTACCAGTGATTTTTTTGGGTGTCCGGATTCGAGTCAAAAAATTCCCAAATTTTTTCGTGACCGTCCTTCAAGTTCTTGTCTGCATACTGGTTGGCCATCACTCCTTGTACGAAACCATTTGGAAGGTCAAACGAGCCTCGAAGCGAGCATACCCCGTAATTTTTCGAAGTAATATTTCGTGTGCATAGCACACACATTTTTGGGTGATCTCTGGGTTGGACGTGGAGAAAAAATGACAACTGTTTTCTTGGATGGTCCGCCCCCCAAGACTTGTATATGCATTACGGTTGGCCATCCGGTGTTCCGAACCAATTTCGAAGGTCAAAAGAGACACGAAGCCGAGACAACCCTCATTTCGAACAATATTCGTGTCCTATAGCACACCATTTTTGGCTGTGATACGGATTCCGGTTCAAAAATGCCCATTTTTTCTCTGTGGACGTCGCCAAGACATGTCTACGCATACGTTGTTGGTCATTCACGGCTTGTCGACCCATTTGGAGGTCAAAACGATCCCCAATGCGAGAATACCACTCCATTTCGAACTATTTTCGTGTGCTTATAGCACCACCCTTTTTGGGTGCATCCGGATTCCGACGTCAACAAATGAAAAAAAAAAAATTTTGTGGAACGTCTTGTCAAGAACCTATCATGCCTACGGTTGTACCATCACGGCTTGTCCGACCCATTTGGAAAGGTCATGTAAAACGAGCCCGAAGCGAGCATACCTCATTTCGATGATTTCGTGTGCCCCTACTAGCACACCATTTTTTGGCTGATCCGGGATTCGAAGTCAAAAAAGTGCCACTTATTTTCGTGGACGTCCGGTCACCGACCTGTCTTCATACGGCTGGCTGATGGCTTGTCCCGACCATGTGGAAGGTCAAATGAGGCCCCGACGCCGAGCAAACCTCTAATTTTTGACGATTTTCCTGGGCTATAGCCCCCACACCATTTTTAGTGATCGATTCCGACGTCAAAAAAAAGTCCAAATTTTTTCCGTGGACGTGCACGTCAAGACCTTGTCTCATCTTAAGGTGGGAAGTCAGGCTTGTCTGACCCATTTGAAGTCAACGAGCCCGACGGCAAGAATTAGCCACTCATTTCACCGATTTTCGTTTGTCTATAGCAACCATTTTGGGATCGGATTCCAACGTCAAAAATGACAAATTTTTTTAGTGGACGTCCGTCACGACCTTTTCTCTGCTTTACGGTTGTCATCCACGGCTGTAACCGACCCATTGGAAAGGTAAACGGGCCCCGAAAGCGAGGCATACCCCTCATCTTCGAAATTTTCGTGTGCTATAGCACACCATTTTTTCCGGGGGATTGGATTTCGACGTCAAAAAATTCCAATTTTTTTCCCTGTGGACGTCCGTCAAGACCTTGTCTATGCATACGCGTTGCAATCACGGCTTGTCCGACCCATTTGTAAGGGTCAAACGAGCTCGAAGCGAGCATACCCCACATGTTGACGATTGTTGTGTGCGTATAACCCCCATTTTTTGGTCGATCAGATTCCGACCCTTCACAAAATGCCACACACTTAATTTGTTCAGGACGTCCTCCAACGACCCTCTGTTCTCTGACATACGGTTGGGCATCACGGCTTGTCCGACCCATTTGGAAGGTCAAAAGAAGCCCCAAGCGAGAAAAGCCCTCCACTCTTTCGGACTATTTTAGTTCCGTGACTATAACACACCATGTTTTTGGGTGATCCGGAATTCCGCACGTCAAAAAAAGCCAAATTTTTTTGTGGACGTACATCAGACTTGTCTATGCTTACGGGCCTGGAATCACGGCCTTGTCTCGCACCAATTTGAAGGTCATAACGAGCCCCCCGACGGCACGCATAGACCATCATTTCGACGATTTGCGGGTGCTATAGGCACACATTTTTTGGGTGATCCTGATTCCGACGTCAAAAATGACAAATTTTTCGCTGGACGTCGTCAAGACCTTGTCTCATGACATACGGTTGTCCACTCCCGGATTGTACCGACCACCATTTGGGAAGGTAAAATTAAACGATCTCGACCACCCGCGAGATACCACCTCATTTCGACAATTTGCGTGTGCTATAGCACCACCATTTTGGGGTGATCCAAATTCGTGTCAAAATGCCAATTTTTTTCTCTCCGTGGACGTACGTCATCGACCTTGTCTATGCCTCGGTGGCAATCACGGGCTTGTTCAAGACTCCCATTTGGAAGGTCAACCACGAGATCGAAGCGAGCATTACCCCCTCATTTGATGATTTTTGGTGCTATAACACACCATTTTTTTGGTTGATAGGATTCCGAATTCAAAATGCCAAATTTTCGATGGAATGGTACATTTCACAGACCTTGCTTATCCGCCATACGGGCGCTTGGGATCACGGACTCTGTCTCCACCCATTGGCAAGGTCAAACGAGGCCCCGAGGCGTAGCATAGCCCTCTTTCGACGATTTTCGTGTGTATCGCACACCATTTTGGGAGATCGGATTCGACCGTCCAAAAATGCCAAATTTTTCATGGAATCCGTCAAGACCTGTCTATGTATGCGGAGTTGGCCATCTACGGCACGGTCCCAAACATTTGGAGGTCAACCGAGCCCGAAGCGGCATGTAAAAACCCCTCATTTGAAGATCTTTCGCTGTGGCTGATAGCACACATTTTGGGCGTTGAATACAGATACTCCGACGTCAAAAATGCAAAGGTTTTCCGGTGCGACGTCCCTTCAACGACTTGGTCTTTTCGCATACGGTTGACCATCATGGCTTGTGACCCATTGTGAAGGTCAACGAGCCCAAAAGCTAGCATACACAATCATCATTTGAAAATTTTCGTGTGCTATAGCAAACCCATTTTTTGGGTTGATACAGATCCGACGTCCAAACATGCAAATGTTTTCCATGGACGTCGTCACGACCGATTGCCATGCATCGGTTGGCAATCACGGCTTGTAGACCCATTTTGGAAGGTCAAATCCAAGTCCCGAAGCGAGAAATAGCCCTCATTTCGCGATTTTCGTGGCTATAGCACACACCATTTTTTGTGCCTGTCTTGATACGATTTCCGACGTCAAAAAATGCCAAATGTTTTATGACGTCGTAAAGAAACTTGCTTATGCCACCTTGCTGTCGCGTTGGCATCACGGCTTGGCGGACATTATTTGGAAGGTCAAATACTAGCCCAGAAGCGAGCATACCACTCCACTTTCGACGATTTTTGCGTTTGTTCATATATCCACCAAACATTTTTTTCGGGGTTTCTTTCTTCGATCCGGATTCCGACGTACCCAAGATGCCCAATTTTTTCGATGGGATGTCTGTTTTTCCCCATGGGAACCCCCTTTCGTCTAGCAGAAGGTTACATCCACGGGATTGTACGATACATTTTAGGTAAACACGAGCCCAAGCGAGCATACCCCTCATAATGATTGATTTTCGTGTGCGATATAGCACACCATCTTTTTCGGGGTGATCCGGACATTAAGACGTCAAAAATGCACCACAAGTTTTTGTACGGGACGTCATCAAGGACCTTTGTTATGCATACGGTTGGTCACTCACGGGTGCTACGACCCATTTGGGAGGTCAAACCCAATTCCGACTTAGCGAGCATACCCTCCATTTCGAAGATTTCGTGTACTATGCACCCATTTTTATGGGTGATCGGATGCGAGTCAAAATGCCAAATTTATCGTGTGGACCTTCCGTCAAGACCTTTCTTTGCATACGTTGGCCATTCACGGTTTTTCCCGAAACAATTTGAAGGTTCAAACGAGCCCGAAGCGAGAATACGCCTCATTTGAGGATTTTCGTGTGATATAGCACACATTTTTTGGGTGATCCGGATTCCGACGTCAAAAATGCAAAATTTTTCGTGGTGTCCTTCCAGTTCTTGTCTATGCCTAAGGTTGGCCAGCACCTCTTGACGAACTCATTTGGAAGGTCAAAGAGCACCGAAGCGAAGGCATAACCCTCATTTCTGCTCAATTTCGTGTGTCATTAGCACAAAATTCTTTTGCGTGGTCGAATAAGACGGGTCGAAAAAAACGTTCAAAAAATGCCAAATGTTTTCGTGGATGTCTCGCCAAGACCTTGTATACTGATACAGCCGTTGGCATAACGGCGTGTTGACACATTAGAAGGTCCAAACGACGCCCCGATAAATGCGGAATTACCCTCATTCGACAATTTCGGTTCCTAAGCACACCATCTTTTTGGTGACGGGGATTCCAGCACGGTCCAAAAAAAATGCCAATTTCTTTCGTGGACGTCCGACCAAGACCTTGTCTAGCATACGGTTTGGTTCATAAGGCGATTGTCCGACCCCATGTTGGAAGCCCGTACAAACGATCCCACCTGCGAGGAGAATACCCCATTTTCGACTATGTCCGTTGTGCTATAGCACACATTTTTGTGGGTGTCCGGATTCCGACGTCAAAAATGCAAAAAAAGTTTTGTGAGACGTATGTCAAGACCTTAATCTATGCACATTTACGGTTTGTCCCATCAGAGTCCCGACCCCATTCTGGAAGGGAAATCAACGAGCCCCGAAGCGAGCATACCCCCCTCATTTCGATGTGTTCGTTTGTGCTATAAGCCACACAATTTCTTTGGGTGATGATCCGACTCCGAATGTCCAAAAAATGCCACATTATTTTTCGTGGAAGTCCGTCCAGACCTGGTCTATACATCCGGTTGGCCATGATGGCCTTGTTCGACATTTGGAAGGTCAAATGAGCCCCGGAGAGAGCAAATACCTAATTTGACGATTTTCCTTTGAGGTGCTATAGCCACACCACTTTTTTGGGTGCATCGGCTCCGACGTTCAAAAAAAGTCAAATTTTTTCGTGGACGTCCGTAAAGGACCTTGTCTATGCCCTTAGGTTGGGAATCACGCTTGTCTGACCCATTTGGAAGGTCAAAAGAGCCCCGAGAAAGCATAGACACCTCATTCGACGATTTTCGTGTGTTGATAGCAACCATTTTTTGGGGTGATCCGGGATCCAACGTCAAAAAAATGAAAATTTTTTCGGGAAGGTCCGTTCAAGACCTGTTCATATGCATAGGTTGTATCACGGCGTGTACGACCCATTTGGAAGGTAAAACGAGCCCCGAATGCGAGTGCACCCCTCTTTCGACATTTCGTGTGCTATAGCACACCATTTTGGGGGATTGGATTTCGACGTTAAAAATTCAAATTTTTTCTGTGGACGGTCCGTCAAGACCTTGTCTATGCATACGGTTGGCAAATCCGGCTTGTCAGACCATTTGGGAAGGTCAAACAGAGCCTCCGAAGAGAGCAGTACCCACATGTTGACGAATTTGTGTGTGCTATAACACACCTTTTTTTGGTGATCCAGATTCGCGGGATTCAAAAATGCCAACTTTTGTCATTGGACGTCTTCACGACCTTGTCTATGCAACGTTGGAGCATCACGGATGTTCGACCCATTTGGAAGGCAAAAGAAAGCCCGAGGCGAGCATAGCCTTATTTCGATGATTTTCGTGTGCCTAGCAACACCATTTTTTGGGAGATCCGGATTCCGAGTCACCAAATGCAAACTTTTTTCCGTGGGACATCCGTTCAGACCTTGTCTATGAATAGGTTGGCCATCAAGGGCTTGCGACCATTGGGAAGGGCAAACGCAGCCCCGAAGCGAAGCATACCCACTAATTTATGACCGCTTTTCGGTGCCTATAGCACACCATTTTTTGGTGATCGGATTCGATTGTAAAAAACGCCAATTTATTCGTGGACGTTTGTCAAGACCTTGTCTATGCATTACGTTTGGCCCATCCGGTTTGTCCGACCCATTTGGAAGGTACAGAGCCCAATCGCGAGAGAGAATACCCCTTCATTTCGACTATTTTCGTGGTTATAGCAACACTATTTTTAGGGTGATCCAGATTCCGGACGTAAAAAAATGGCCCCAATTTTTTCGTGGACGTCTCGTCAAGACCTTTATATGCATACGGGTGCCCCATCCGGCCTCGAGGTAACGACCCCATTTGGGGATAAGGTCAAACGACGCACCGAGCGGCATACATCTCATTTCTACGAGTTTCGTGTGCTATACGCCACACCATTTTTTGTCGGTTGATCCAGTATTGCGACGTAAAAATGCCAAATTTTTTCGTGGGCACGTCCGCAAGAACTTTTACTAGCATACGGTTGTCCATCACAAGCTTCTCCGACCATTTGGAAAGTCAAACGAAGCGAAGCGAGCATACCCCTCATTTCTGACGATTTTTCGTGTGCTAAGCACATCACTTTTGGTGATCCGGAGTCTGACGTCAAAACATCGACAAATTTTTTGTGGCACGTCTGTCAAGACTGATCTCTGCATACGTTGGGCAATCAAGGCTGGTCCGACTCATTGGAAGGAAAAGAGCCCCGATGGCGGAGCATAGCCCTCAATTTCGACGATGTTGTGGTGAGTATAGCACACCATTTTTCAGGGTTGATTCGGACTTCCGAGTCAAAAAACAATGACAAATTTTGCGTGGACATCATGTCTAAGACAATGGTCATGCATAAGGTTGGCTCATCACGGCTTGTCAGACCCATTTGGAAGGTTCTCAACGAGCCCCGAGCAGCATACCCCTCATTTCAAAGATTTTCGTGTGCGATAGCCACACCATTTTTTGGGTGATCCGGATTCGATGTCAAACAATATGCCAAAAAATGGTGAAACTCCTCCTTACTTTCTCCGTGGACGTCCGTCAAGACCTTGTATACCGCATTACGGTTGGCAATTCAGCCTTGCTTACGACCCTATTTGAAGGTCAAACGAGACAGCGAAGCGAGCATACAGTCATTTCGAAAATGTCGTGTGTTATAGAACACCATTTTTTGGGTGTCCGGATCGGACGTCAAAAATGCCAAATGTTTTCGTGGATGTCCGCCACGACCTTTTCCCTGTCTATGCATACGGTTGGCCACCACGGTTTGTCGACCCATTTGGAAGGTCAAACGAGCCCCTATGCGCAATACCCTCATTTCGACTATTTTCGGGTTCTATAGCACACCATTTTTTTGGGTGATGGATTCCGACCTCAAAAATGCCAAATTTTTTCGTGGACGTCGTCAAGACCTGCTAGATACGGTTTTGGCCAATCAAGGCTTGTCCCGACCCATTTGGAAGGTCAAATGATCCCGAAGGCGAGCCGCATACCTCCTCATTCGACGACTTTTCGTGTTTTATAGACACCATTTTTTGGGTGATCCGTGATTACGACGTCCAATCCAAATGCCAAATTTTTTCGGGGCACCTCGTAAAGCCTTGTCTATGCTACGGTTGTTCCTCACAGCTTGTCAGACCCAGTTGGAAGGTCAAAGAGAGCCGCGAAGCGAGATTTACCTCTCTTTCGACTCTATTTCGTGTTCTCTAGGCAACCATTTTTTGTTGGGTGATCCGGATTCCGACTGTCAAAAATGCCAAATTTTTTCGGTTGGACGTCCGTAGACCTTGTCTATTGCATACGGTCGGCCATCACGGCTTGTTCCTCAACCCATTTGGAGGTAAAACGAGCCCCCCAAAGCCGAGAATACCCTCATTTAGACGATTTTGTTGGGCTATAGCACACATTTTTTGGGACGTGTGATCCGGATCCGATTTTTGTCAAAAATGCCCAATTTCTGCGGTCCGTGGACGTCCGTTCAAGCCTTTTCTACGCATACGGTTGGCCTCACCGCTTTGTTACGGACCCATTAGGAAGGTCAAACGAGCCTCGAAGCGAGCATACCCCTCATTTCGAAACAAAATTTGTGTGTTTATAGCCACACAGTATTTGGTGATCGGATTCGTACGTCAAAAAATGCCAAATGTTTGTGGCATCGCCGCCCAAGACCTGTCTATGCATACGGTTGTGGCATCACGGTTTGTCCGACCATTTGGAGGTCAAACGAGCCCCAATGCGAGAAATACCCCTCATTCGACTGTTTCGTGTTCTATAGCACACCATTTTGGGGTGATCCGGATCGACGTAAAAAATGCCAAATTTTTTCGTGGACGGTCCGTCAAGACTTGTCTAGGCATACGGTGGCCATCACGGCTTGTCCCGACCCACTTTGGAAGGTCAAACGAGCCAGATCGAAGCGAGGCATACTCTATTGTCGACAGGATCTTTCGGTGCTCTAGCACACCATTTTTTTTGTGGTGATCGGATTGGCAAGTCAAGCAAATGCCCACATAGATTCGTGGCGTCCGTCAAAGCTCTTGTCTCTGCATAGGTTGCCATCCAGGCTGGTCAGAATTTGAAGTTCACACGAGCCTCGAAGCGAGCATACCTTTCTTCATTTCGATGATTTTCGTGTGCATTAGCAACAACCTTTTTTGGGTGAATCCGGATTGCAACGTCAAAATGCCAAATATTTTTTGCTGGACCGTCGTCAAGGACCTTGTCTCTGCATACGGTTGGCCATCACGCATTGGCGACCATTTGGCGTCAATGAGCCCCGAAGAGCCCGCAACCCTCCTTCGTGATTTCGTGTTTTATAGCACACCATTGTTTGGTGATCCGGATGATGCGACGTAAAAAATGCCCAATTTTTTCGTGGACGTCTGTCACGGACCTCTGTCTATGCATACGGTCCATCACGGCTTGTCCGACCCATTTGAAGGTCCAACGAGCCTCGGAGCCAGCATCACCTCATTTCACCCGATTTTTCGTGTGCTATAGACACCTTTTTTGGGTGATCCGGATTCCGCTGTCAAAAATGCCAGAATTTTTGCTGG